>OX376374.1:29339526-29939526 GCA_947369275.1 Nemotelus nigrinus | reverse complement strand
AGTGAGAGAGTTTTTCTCATCACAAAATGTAACAGGCTGACCAACGAGATCACCTGATCTCAACATTATTGCGAATGAATGGAAAACGTTAAGCACAGCTGTTTTATGCAAATGGAAAACAATATGAAAGTTGGAATTGTTTTTGCGGGATGATTAAAATTGAAAAAAAATTTTTATTTATCTTGAAAATTTTATTTGACAAAGTGGTTTCGAAAGCATACACTGATTCTCATCAGACACCAGCACACAGTGCATACTTGACTGGTGTGACCACTTGCAGTTGGAAATCATTAATTTTTATTTACGCTGGTTATGACAAATTTTAACATCTCCGACTTATATCCATTATATTCTCTGCTTTGATAAGCTTTAGAGACGGTATACGTTGTCTAGGCTGATATATAGACAAGAACGGAACCGTGATCACAAATCAATAACCTTTATGAGTAAATTATTTCGATGGATATAAGTTGGAGATATTAAAATTTGTCACACCTAACAAATAAAAATTAATGATTTCCAACTGCAAGTGGTCACATCAGTCAAGTATGCACTGTGAGCTGGTGTCTGATGAGATTCAGTGCATACTTTCGAAACCACTTTTTCAAAAAAAAAAGTTCAATAAAAATTTTTCAATTTTAATCATACCGCAAAAACAATTCCACTTTAATAACATGTTCTTGAAAAACTAACAGTACTTCCAAGGAATCAAATCCACTCGATGTCTACACCTCTTTTAAATGTACACATACTGTAGGCATAAATTCTGCGTATTTTTTTAGGGTGCCCGATCATGTTGTCTTGGAGAGTATAAATAAGCACTTTGGAGTCGAGTGAGAGTGCTGACTTTCTATTGAGCATCCATGCGAAGCTGATAAATTTGAGTTTCAACAGCTGATTTGTAGCTTCACTATGTCGTTTCCAGGTTAACTTTTTGTCAAGTTGCATTCTTTGAAGAATTTCTCTGTATGTCATATCTGGATCAGAGTTGGTGTATAAAATAGCAATATCATCTGCGAGAGTTTCTCTGGCTGTTACATCGCTTACTGAAAGATCAACAAAAAATATTGTATAAAGTACAGGTTCCAAACCACTCCCTTCCGGATTTCCAGCTTGAACTTGATGTTTCGCAGCTATAAAGTTTAGATGTCGAACCCGGTTAGTCCGATCACGTAAGCAAGATAAGAAGGCCTTTTTGGAAGCATAGACTTAATCTCGTAGATCAGCCCTAGGTTCTCAACTTTGTCAAAAACTTACATAGAGAAAACCTATTGTACAGTACTTCTTTTCTTCGAATGCTATTTTGATGTCTGACACAATTCTATGAGGTTGCTATGTTGTCTTCGGAATCCAAATTGGTGCCTAAGAATCTAATGAGACGGCTGTTTTAATAAATATTGATCTGGCATGTTAGAAATACTAAGTAGCAATTCTGAAGAGATAGTATGGAAGAGGTACGAAAGCAAAATTACAGTGACAGCTGCTTCAGCATAGCTTTGGAGATGAAATCAATGTCTGCAAATTTTGTCTTCGCTGTGGTAGCGCAAAACAGCTGAAAATAAAGAGTGTAAACTACCACAATGGATAGAAAATATAAAAGGAACTACCAGAAAATTACATCTCTTAACTTTCTAACCTTTATGAGGGCATTTTCTAATTTCCTAACTACCAAAACATTCAACATAACCTTGAAAAAGCCAAAGCCATCTCATGGCAAAAAAGACAGCTTCTCATGAGCTTTTCTTTTTTCTATCAGCACATTTTATACGGTGCTGCCATTTTAGCATTTTGAATGCTAAATCTGGCATTGTTTTTTCCAAAACGGCATTAGAAATTCGGAACTAGCATCTAGCATTATTTTTAGCATTTAAAGTTAAGATTTCGGATTAATCTGGCACTCATCTATTTACAATCTTGCCCACCAAATTTTTGTCAATAATAGCTCTGTGCGTGCGCTTTCAGTTGCGTTCACGGACTGAAAGTTCCTGAATCATGTGGTGTGGGAAATTCATGAAAAGTACAAAAACGCTTTCATGGCATTTCTTTCGAAGTGACAACCAGAAGTGACATTTGTCTGATTTAGAAATAATAAAAGTTATTATAAAGTTATGTTAAGCAGTGATAAAGTATATCCACAAAAGTATTCGACTTTCATAATAACATTGCGCGAAAAATATTTTCCTTGCCGCGCATATTTGAAAATATATATTCGCGAAACCCCGTTTGACACTTTTCAGGACCTCGCACTAGCTCGGATTCAACTGAAAGCTCATGCTCTTTCATGAAGGAGGGAAAGTTTTCAGTGTTCATTGAAACAGCGTACAAAAAGTACTTTATGGCAATGCATAGAGTACGCGAACAGACCTAAAATTTGAAAACATGATGTAATATTGCCTCATTTAAAAAAATATGCCCTTTAGGCTAGATTATGCTGATAATGTCAGCTGTTGTAAGCCTACCCCTACCGGATGAAACCGTTGTCGATCGATCAATTCCTGCTGCAAACCCACCCGCTGTCAATGAATTCGCTACAGCCAAAATCGTAGCCGAAAGTACATTAGAACTAGTATTAAACCTTTTGTGCTTTTAAGAGAACAAAGGATATATAATCGATCTTCTATTTTTTGCCTACAATTCACAGGAAAGCCCAGTGCTAGTGGCTAGTAAAAACTTAAAAATAAATAGTTGTGAGATTCCAAATGATGTTTTGAAAAATATATGTAAAGATGAGCTTTACTCAAGCGAAGAAGATTGAGATGTAACTGATATGTCTGTAATTAGAAATAAAAAACTACTACTGCAAATTACCAATGATAAAGTCAATGATTATCAGTGTTCAATGGCCAATACGTTGGCTGCAAGGTTGAAGAGTTTTAGTTTTTAAGAACGCTTTACTTCTAGCAGCAATGAGCTCCAAAATGTATGTTTAGCATTAAAGTCGCCTGCTACAATGGAGTTGTTTTACAGCGATGAGAAATGGTACGTATTTTACTATTCGACGGGATTTTTACTGTACGGGATATGCAACAGTCATAGGATCGAAACTCAAAGAGTGTGCGGCAGCTTTGGTATACGTTTGGCTGCCGCGCTGACAACAATATGCTAATGTGAACCATCATGTTCGAATATTGCTATAGCTCTTTGTTTCAAAAACGAATCAACAACCTGTTCAGCATTTGTACATAACTGTACATTATTACTTAAGGTAAACATTGTTTTGAGTATTATTCTATAGTATATTCTATTACTTTCTGCATAATCAATTCTATTGATATGCAAAGCTTTTACCCCCTGGCTCTGCCACGCTTAGGTCACCACGCATTGTAATCCCTATATCCGAGAGAATTGGTGATGGCTATAGCCGTGACTTCAAAAACAACTTATAAAATAAAATGTTTAAGTACATGCATACTAACGCCAACGACAATTCAACGAAATTTCCTAACATTTTCCAATAGGCATAACTAAGAACGTATCGTGAATTTAAAATTTTATGTCAAAGAATGGCCATTAGTCAAACCTTTATGTCTTGTTCAATATATTGACTGGCTGAAACGTACGACTGTATGTCGTGTCAGAATTCTATACGTATTTTATTCCAGTAAATAACGCTTGTCGAAGTGGCGCGTCGTCGTCATCACAAGTTGAATTTACTAATTTCGTATTTCGATCATTCGCTCGACAAATTGCCCAGGAATTTTTGTCGACCGTTTGTGGATTAATCACCGACAAAAAACAATGGGCTACGCCAATATCGATGACGAGGCACGTACGATGAACGCTTCGTGAGGTTGGGTTGAAGCATCAAATTTAAAATCTCAGATGAATTATTTAAAAGGGATAATGTATCTAGCACTGCTTTGTCTACAGAAGACATGCAAGTATGCCTTATTATTTTTGCATGAGCAGCCCGACGAAATCAGACTTAGATTTGATGTATTAACAGACATGCACATGTACATTTGTAAGTCTGTGTATCTCTTTGCTTGCAGCACAGCTTAGTGAAATATTTCAATGAAACTTCCCGACGAAACCACTCAAACGTGGAGTGCTTTGACTCTTCACAGTAATTTGATGATTTATTGCATTAATAGCCTTTCATCTGACTGAAACGAATGTATCTGTAAGGAGCAACGAAACATTCCCAAAATTCCTAGCTTTTTATGTTTCAAAGTGATAAGTGTACGTTCATTGCTTCAAATTTATTTTTTTCGCGCATGTCGCTTCAAAGAATCTGTCCTACCGACCTCAAACTATTCAAATGATTACTTCCTTACTTCCTTTATTTAACGCCATGAAAAGAGAAAACTTAAATCACGGTTACGTCAAAATGAACTATAGAAATTATACCTAAATACAACAAAGCAAAATAATCTGCTCGAATCATACGACATATACCATACTGTAACTAACGTAACGAACATTTTCTTCTTTCTTGGTTCGAAGAACAAAAGCGGGAACGCATATAAAAGAAAGAAGTTTAATCGCAGCGCACCTGCAATTTAGACGCATGTCGATTTGTATGAAAAATACACTTACTGTCGTCGAGTGTAATTGAGACGCTTGAGCCACAACAAGAAGAAGAACTCCTGTAGTGAATTTGCATACCACTGAGCCGTCAGAATCAAGCAAGCAAAAAAGTTCGCCCTTACCGCGGACACCGCTACCATCTACGAATGCTTGCCACCTTGCGTTTGTGCTACGACTGCGATGCAATGCTGTTCAAAAGAGCCCATGAACAGATTGTTTGGCATTGTACGGATTGTTTGTAGCATTAGAATTCGTGTAATGCGAGACACTGAGCAGCACAAAGGTTTAATAAACTTAAGTTCCCCAGTATGTCAGGCGTACGTGCAGCATGTCAAGGAAGGAGGTGAATGAATGGTATGTCGACGGCAAAACATCTTAAAATCCAACCATGTGAGCATATCTTTAAAAGACTCACAAGTGGGCGGCAATTTCAACACATTTGTCATTCTAGAGTCCTTGCATTTTATATAAACTCAAATTAATATCAACTCGAAAGGAAGCTTGGATTTTTATTTGTCCAAATTGGTATTATCGTGCGCGATAAACATAGTTACAGTAGCAAACGAAACAACCAAACATTAGCTAGTTTCTAAGGCTATCAACTCGAAACTAAAAGCAACCACTTAGCCATTCTGCATTCAGTCGAATGTACACACGCTATGTGCTGCAACACTGAACTTCATCATGATTAAATGTTCCCTGTTGAAAATCCAACCATTACCGAAGCAACTACCGACCCGAGTCACAAGAACCTCCACCTGAGCAATTCTTACTTTTTAAAATGAATTGTACTTCTACGTATTCCCCTCAAATACAAGGTACCGAGTACTTTTTCTCAACCGGTGTTGATCACAAAGGACATGTAGGGTAACAAAAATACCGAGCCATTAACGCTTTCGATTCATGAGCGTCATATTTTCGTTTTCTGTTCCAGGAATTAGTACATGTGATACAATGGCTTCATCGTATTGCATATCACTTCCTCCTTTTGTGCATAACCATAAGCTTACTGGAATTCCTCGGATCAGCCTTATCGTCACTGTCCACAGTTTTCGACGGTGGGAGAAGCCACATCGATTTTCGTTTAGCTTGTTCGTTTGAGCAGCGCGCCGGGATCATTTTTCGTGTGGATTACGGATTTAGCGAAGAGATTTGTTTGAGTGAATTGGTTGATCTCAGATCAAATGTAGCAGAAGATGTAAGGATGACAAAGTTAATAATGTGGTTCTGCTTTTAGGCAGAGGGATTTAGGAATGTTTTGAACATTTAGGATGTCATAAGCGGGTTTAAAGTACGGGAATAGTCAGATGGTAAGTAGAGTGATAGGCATTTATATGAATTCAGAGCGATAGCTATCTCCCTAACATATCCTAACATATTCATGCTTCAATAGATTGTTTAATTAGGCTCTGTGATATTGCAACTTAACAATTTATTAGCTTTCAAGAACAAATAAGGGGCAAGTAATAAATGGGTAAATTAGTTTAACAAGCAATTCCTTCTTTGCAGACTTTCAAAAATACTTAACATTTTGGAAAATTTTTCGAAAAAAACGAAAATCAACCTTGAAACGGAAACGGCAAAAGACCAGATAAGAAAATATATGAGGATATTTTACTGATTTTTTGGCACTTGCAGCCAAATCTAAGTCCCCCAACGCGGCTTAGTATAGCACCGTTAACCAAGAGAAATAAAATTTGATCGTAAATAAAAAAAACGCCGGGTTGGTTCGTGAATTTGGGCATATTCCCAAATAGCTTCTCATAAAGGTACAATTTAACTCTTTTATTTTGTCATACGAGTATTTCCCTTTATCCCACAAAATGTATCGCACAAGTAAATCATATTCTTACTATCTCTTTTTTCATTACAGTGCTCATGATATGTTCCTATTTCAAACATTTTTTTAAATAAAGTACTTTACTAAATTACTGATTCCGTCACTATTCATTTTGAAGTTATCATATCCTGAAACAGGGGCGGATTTGATCATTTCGCCGCTCTAGGCCTCAGAAATATTTGCCGCCCTTTTCGTGAATTATATTAAATGTAACAATGCGCGATTTTTTTGGATTCCCTAGAATACTTCGCTGTTTATCGTTGCGCCCGAGCTCACAAAATAGGAATATCAGAGCAAAACCAGCACCGGTTATTTCGCAAAAATTCCCTATTATTGCGCCCTCTCCACACCAATAATTATTAAAATACACACACGATAAAGAACCTAAAAGTATCTAAAAAAAAAAAAAAAAAGAATCCAAAAATATCAATTTTTAACAATCCACAACCGTATACACCTTTACATCGCATATAATTCCAACGTCTTCGCTCATATTTTTGTAAGTAAGTTTACTATTCCGTTCAAAGTTTGCTTCCGCACTTGACTGGAGATCAACTATGAACTCGAATACTGTAAATTAATGTTCGATATGTTATTAATTAAGGATGAACCCGAGATATTTTTTGACCTATGATGTTCTAGATTTCATTTTTTTTATAGAAATCAATTTCCGTAATGAAGTACAATTTGAAAAAACACGTCAAAAATAAAGAGAGATTCGTAATATAATACTCTGTAATATAATAATAAAAAAAAATTACCTCTGATAAGCTTTTCCTAAATTGAAGAGGTATTATTTGGGTTCTTTTTAGGATCTTTGTAGGTCTTTTCATGCTCTTTTTAGGTATTTTCAGATACTTTCTAAGCACTTTTTAGGTATTTTTCAGTTTTTTGGTCCTTTACCGTGATCGCATTTCGATATTTATTATAAGTCAAACTTTTTAATGTCCGAAAAAAATCATCAGAAGTGAATTTTTGCGTACATTGATTTATTAGAGAATTCGGTTGGCTTGAGGTTTTAGGCTCACTCAACTCAGGTATATGTACATAGGAAAAATTAGAAAATTTGCCGCCTCGAAATTTGCCGCCCTAGGCCCAGGCCTACCGGGCCTAGTGGCAAATCCGCCCCTGTCCTGAAACCCAAAACTGTAAATTTCATTTCCATCTGATGGCTAGACTTCATCTGATTAGATTTTATATGGGTAGAAAGGTATTAAGGGTTACCATCGGCAATAATTTCAAAATCAACGAAATTGAAATTTTGGTTGTGGACTTTCACTAAAAGAGCATTTTCAATTGAAAACAATGACATAAATGACCATATCTGGTAGCCCTATCTGAGTTTTTCAATGAAATATCTACCAAATTTGGTTTACAGCTAGGTCCATTTACTGCATGAATTTCGTTTTAATCTGATGAATGTATCGGGAGTTATAGGGTAAGCAACTTTAATTTTCCTAAGCAAGTTTCAAGATAACTCCACTGGCACAGGGTTGCCGGCATATTCAATTAAGTTCTATCATACTCGCCTCGACTTGAGACCAATACATTCGGTGAATTTCAATTCGATCTGATTATCGTGTCATGAGTTCTTGCAAGCACAAATTTCGGGACCTATAAAATAGGTAATTTGGTGAAAATTGGCCATTGTTATACTACGAGCAATTACGGAAATGTCAACTTGACTTTGTTGTCGAAGCATCATATTTGTGTATTATCGGTATTTATTTGATAACAGAAAAAAAACTCTAGCGCATCAAATAGATTTCCGAAAAAAATGTCTGTAAGTGACTACAAAATGTGAAAAAACCTAATAAACTTTTTCGTAGTTTCACAGCCATTTCTTACACAAAGCAAATAGATGAGAAACACTGTTTTATGGCTACATTTATTTCCACACGACCAAAGATGTATTGTGATGGTGCTTTTACCATTTGTTTTCGATGTATAGTTTCCCCAGTAGGCCTATAGCCCAACAAAATAGTATAGTAAGAAATTGTAGAAAATATTTTCACACATGTAAAATTGTCAAATAAAATCATAAAGTGCATTTCATATGAAAATTTGTTAGTGATGATAAAGAACCGCTAGAAAACTGATTTTCGAAAAAATTGTCTTTGAGTAACCAAAAAATGTGGAGAGACGTAATACACTTTTTTGTAGTATCATGTCAACCATTTCTTACCCAAAGCAACAAAAACCATTTCTCGACTATAACATTTGTGATGAAAATGTTCAGTGGTGGTAACAATTTTCCAACAAAGCAACAATAAGTCTACCATTCCAAGCTCATGCTTAACCTATCCTTTGAATTTTCTTTTCAGCCGAGGATTTCATCGAAAGTTTCAGCGATTAAATGTTGGTAAGGACCTCAAAGAGGGAATCATTTAAATCATGCTGTGAGGGACTAGAAGGTGCGCGAGATGGTTCTGTGAGAGATTTTTCGGGTGTTTGTAGCTTTTCACCGAAAGAAAAGTGGACCCCACCCCACACCCATCAAAATCAACGCAGGAAGGTCAAAGAAATCATTTGGTTGAATATGGGGTTGGAAATGGTAGCTGCCGCCTCTGAAAAACAGGAAATTCGGTTTTTAGTCCTTTAAAATATTAGGTTCACTTGTGTTCCAATGCTAGTAAATAAATGGTAATATCATGTCCTACTTAATAAACATATATACAGTTATATGGAATAAAATGTGATTTTATTGTACAATGATATATTTAACACTATGGACAATTGATGCTTATAAGCAACATTTTAAAGGACATTGTAGGTATAATAACTGCGTTTCAAACTTCATAGTTAGCCTGCTTAGGGCGGAGCTTGTCCATGTATCAACCATTATATAGGGAGCTTAATTTCGACTAAAAAATTATGCGTCGGAGGGTGACTTGATTATGTGATAAACTCTTTTTTTGGGAATGTGAGATAAACATTCGATTGGTCTGATATAAAAATATTAAGGAGAATAGGGCCAAGATGATATCCTTGAGGTACCCCAGATTCAACACTAACTGTTCGAAATAATTTCTTGAAATTTTCCGCATTTTAAACAGTCACCGGGGTAGGAAATAAGCTATTTAAGTAGACACTCTGTGATCCTGAACAACTGTAGCCTGTAGATGAAAATGTAATGATCAGCTCAGTCGAATACTCTGCTAAAGTCTGTATGAACAGCATTGATGCGATAACTTTAGATATATAATAACCATTAACAGATGATACTGTCCACCCGTCATGTAGGGTCAAACGATTGGGTCACTTTTCGATCCAAATGCAATTGAATATCAAGCCTACAATCTAAAATCAAAGCCTTGCCATATCGACTTCTGATGAAATAAAAAAAATCAACTTTATAGAAGCGCAAAATGATGATATCCTTTACAATATCAATGTACAAGTCTAATGTCTCCCTCCTGAACATTAAATGGTTTTATTCAAAACCACTTTATTTTTCCAGGTCAAAATAGATCGCCTATTTTAGAAGCGGTATGGTGAAACAGATCGAATCCTTGACCTGCAAACTCCAAGTACAAAGTAGAGTTCATAAATTTGTCACTAAAAATCATATACATAATTTGAAATTAAATTTTAATGATTGGAATCATGATTACTCATTTAATGCTGTCCAACACTTGAAAATAATTTCAAGCGTAATTATTGCAACAAAACTTATGGACTAGCTAAACAAAACCATGCAACAGATTTACGAAATTTCGAAAATTTCAGAATTTCAATTCAATTATTTAAATTGGTTTTCTTTCAATTAATACGAGCTTAACTTTGTGTGTCGATTGTAGCTGCAAACAGGCTTTCATAGTTATTATATGAAATTATCATACCACATAAAAACCTCCGCAACGATATACATAGGTTACAAAATTGTGATTTTTCCGATACAGCAATCTATGTATGTGCATGCTTTATTGAACAAGCCATATTTTATCTGATAATCACATCATGCTTTGCATTTGTAAGGGTCTTTGCTTTTTCAACCATTTGGTTTTACATTTTTTTTGTGTAATACACAAAAATGGTTGATTTCCCGAAAAAAAAACGAGCAAGCCTATAGCAATTTTACAAATCAATTGCTTCGACGTGAAATCGATGACTCAATATCTTTTTTAACGTAGGGCTGATATTTGTATGTTCGACTACGATTGCAGTTTTTGCTCCAGTACTGAAATTTAATTTGTATAATCTGTAAAATGGTGATATGATTCAATTTTGACTGATAGGCTCAGAATGGAGTGTACGAATTTCAAAGGATATTAAGGCAGGAACAAAAAGTACTCGCATCTCATCAGTGATTGATTTAGTTTTGACAAGTAAGAAAAAGCCATTTATCGAGCTCCATTACGTGGAAATCGAAGATTGCTAGCTTGTTAGCTATTATCTGACAATTTTATCATAAAAATATGTCAGTCGCCATAGTAATTTTTTTTCAATGAAAACATTTTGCAATTTGAATTTTTGAATCGTACACAAACATACCCAAAACTTGTATTGCGGCCTGTGAATAGGAAAGTATGATCATTTTCTAATATCGTTTTAACACAATTTACATCTCGTCAATACAATGTGCTTTCTTTCTGCATAAAATTTTCGCACGTTCGTCAGCTCGGAATCAAAAGAGTACAGTTTGTTTATTAGCCGGAACCAATCCGAATTCGTGCAAAATCATCTTTCTTTACAATACAATTTTTCGTGTCTTCTGTTTCTCAGTTTAGCCCGATGCGACCGTCTTCGCATGTGCCCAGAGCTTCCAAAGCCCCAGAGGTCAAATAGAATCGTATAGAATAATATGAAAATCTGAACAAAGGTGGAAACAATGCTGTCAATCAAAGATTCAAAGGCAGCAAATCGAAGGTTAAACTGTCGTTCCGCCCAGCATGGTATGGGGTCAGTCCGCAAACTCCTTAATTGCCTAGGAGTCCGAATTAACGGCAATTTATATTCGCTATTGTTGTTATTGTTGTTTTTCTTCTTGTTTCTAACATTGATCTTGCTCGAGCGTAAAAAAGGTTTGCACTAGTAAAAAAATCTCGTTCGGAGCTTCTATCTCAGATGGGAGTCGAATCACATTTGAAGTTTTTGTTTTCTTACTCCTCAATAGATAGATCCGCCTGCTTTTAGTCTTCAGTTTGGATACAACGATGAGCCGAAATATTGGGTCAAAGATTGAAGAGACGATTAGATAAATGACTTCTTTAAAAAGATGAATGCGTTTGGTTTTATCGCTGCTGCATCCCATGAGGATTATTGTGTACTTAATTTAAATATGATATATGGTGCTATGAAATCGTAATTCGATCTGCGTAAGAAATCTCAAATGAGCACAAAAATCTAGATATCTGACTCTTGAAATTGCAAGTTCAGCTTGATAACTGTACATCGCTGCCGCAGTTAAACTGATTTTCAATAATTGATAAACTGAATTAAATTCAGTTCGTTGTTCAGACGCTTCTGATTGCCGACGTGTCTAGCCCAGACGGAATTTCATGAGCTCACGGCACAATAATAAAGAAATGCGCCAGATCATCTCCTCCGTCCGACAACATTCCGACAAATTTCTCTATGTTTCTAGTTTTCTACGTGTAGTCTCAGCGGCATTCCGCTACCTATCTAAATTATTTCATTCGACTCGACAGTGCATCCGTAGGTATCATCATCACATGCTTGGATCATCTGGACGACTGGGTCCACGAACCACAGAACTAGCCAGCGTGACTCTGTGTTAGTTCGCTACCATAACTGTTATTCACTTGCATCTTCTACTTCTTCTTCGCGGGCTCGGTTTTTTGTCCACGCTTTTTCAGCGGTACAAATCTTAATCATCAGATGACCAGTTATCGCAAAGTTACTGTTACTTTTTGATTACCTTCCTATTGATGATGTTTAGTCGTCAATATCTGCTAATTTTACCGCTGTGTTATGATCCCATCCCAGCTGTTTGATCTGCTTTTGCTGCTCACGGTCGCTTCTGCGATTCTTCTTGCTAACTCTTGACAGCAGTACCGCAGTACTGGTGCTTTCATGGGATTTTTATGGTTAAAACGGTTAAAGGCCGTACGGCGAGATGAGGAAAAACTTTAAGACAACACTAATTGGAAAAGTCGTGGTCCGTGGAAGATGCGACTGAAACGACTGCGTCAGATTCCTATGGCGTAACGTTTTATAAACTTTATTATGAACAAATAAGCGTGAGGAAGTTAACAACTCGTAAAGTTGCATGAACATGGTACAATTGTCCGTTTCCGTTTCGTAAAATGTTTGTTACACCAAAGCAAAAATGTGGGAAGTCATTGTTTTTGTTAAAAAAATTCTTTGCAATCGAATTTTTTTTCGTACCAACGTTTGCTGAGCATCTACAATCCCAAATAGGTAAAAAATGTTTAAATTTTTCAAATTTTGGAAAATTTTCGGATGGCATGCCCAAATACATTTCTATCAATTTAACATTCATTGTATAACAATTAAATACACAGATTTTGTTGATTTTGACATAAAGCGGTGTTGATTGCTTTTCGGTTGCAGTGCTAAAAAATTGTTACATTCTTCACATAGGAGCCAGTGATTTGCCGAAAGACTTCCTTCTCAGCCACGCTAATGAGGTCAGAGTTTCGTTTTGAAGGATTGCACAGCTACCTCGCTGGAGATGATGCCAGTGTAAACTTTGTCTTAACTTCATTTTTGTTTGGCCCCAGGTTTTTAGCTCCCCGCTCGATTTGGGTGAAGGATTCTGGTACATATAGTTCAGATCTTCCAAAAACGTCACTATCATCTGCATAAGCTGGTATCTGGTTGGACTTGCTGTCGATAGCCCCTCGAGTTGACGTAGAAGAGTCTCGGACTGCTTTCTTTGAAGCTAGATTAAATAGGGAGCAAGTTAGACCATCTCCTTGTCAGAGCCCATTAAAGATGTTGGTTGGTCTGGATAGCAGTCCAGAAATTGGTCAATTTGTTGGTTTGTTCTGGATGCTGAGTTCTTTGAAAACCTGTTATGTTGTCTTAGGTAGCTTTTTCAGACATTATTCATCGCCTGCCCAGAGTGAAAATCTGATCGAATAGCTATGAAATTTTTTTAGAAACGGAAAACCATGCAAGAGTTCGAGACGAGTAGTTAACATGAGCGGACGTGTTTTCACGAAAAGCGAAAGATCTATTAATTGTCATTTTTCCTAAGGTAGCTGCATTTTTTTCGAAAGAAACTTTTGCGAAGCATCACATACTTGCAAATAACTAGAAACCCAATTGCAAAAGCAAGCAAGAGAAGGAAAAACGATGTTGACCATGGAAGGATATCTTATAAAGATGATAGCGAAAATATCATGAGCAAAATGTTGGTCCAAAATTACACTTACCAGCAGCGGATGAAGAAGGATGTAATTTTGCTCAGAAGGATAGGAGAAAAGTTCTTGACGGTGTAACAATGACCAAGAGTCAACATCAAATTCTTGTTTGGAACTTTCAAATACATTCGAATATTCTTATGAAGAGCAGATGATCTACTATGAAACCAAATCTTTCAACGAAACAGAGTGTAGCTAAGCTGCCATCACTAAAGTTTTTTGCGTAAACCGTAAATGCCACCCAGTCACTTATCGCGGTTGACTTGTGGACAAGAAACAAACTAAGAAAAAGCGCAAAGCTCTCTCTAGTGAAGCAGACTCTGGTTGCTGCTGCCCTCGAAAACACAATTTAGAATCGTCTGTCCTTCAACGTTGTTTGTCATTACCTTAAAAGCTCTGTACCTTATAGCCTGAAGTCACTATATACTTTGGAATATTCTCTGGATCCAAGAACGTTTATACAAGCATTTTGATTTTGCGTAATTGTGTAATGTTGAGAATTTTGTAATGTTGAGAACTTGTGTGTAATGTTGAGAATTTTGGCTACAAGTTCGAGGAACTAGGCTGACAGAATTTTTTCCAGGCACAAAATCTTGGAAAGACTTTTTTTTTAAAGTCAGGGTGCAGGCTTCCAATTCACGTATTATAATGCTTGAGATAAAATAATAGAATCTGCTTGAAGATATTGTAAAATGAGGTCTTTTTTGGTTTTTTTTTAGTTTTTTTTCGACCAGATTCTCATGAATATTGAGCCAGAACGGATCAGAAAAATTGTAACTTAGTTTAATCAGAAAACAATGGGCTTTCGCTTTTGGAAGTGCTTCTTGTTGAATTCATCTGAGTGCCCAGTTGGTATTTTTCTAGATATTTGATAAAGATAGTTGTGATATTTCTCCAAACCAGATGGGCATCTTTCAAGCCAAATTGTAAGCAAAATATAGGTTTTCTTCCTAGCTCTTGGTATCCTATATTATTCTATCCTTTTTGACCCATTCTGTTCAATATTTTCACTTCCTACAACCCGAGCGTTAAGACCTCTCTCAATGTTGAAATCAATCACCATGAACAAGCCATCTTGAATTTGCTGGAATTTGCTGGAGCTGGTGCTTTCAGCACTTTTACTCCCCTCCTTTTTTCAGTTCATCCCAATCTTTAATTGAACATTAGATCGTCTGTTAGTTTAGATGTTTCGCAATATCCCGTTAGCTGTGGAAAGCTAGGATATCGATCGTAAGTGTGGTTGACAATACTTCTCAGTTCCTTCATCAATTGCTACGAAATTCGCCGAGTTTTTCGAGTAGCATGTCGATCAGGTCTAATCTAAGTTCTATGTGTAAGTCCGTATTCCTGACGCACTATGAAATCCTGAATTTTTTCGAAGCGCGAGGTTTTGACAGATCTGAAATTGGTTTTTGTACGTCTGGTCGAAAGCAGTGTTAGTTTATGTCAATATAGGTTTAGTTTTCTGTTTGTAGAGTAGTTACTTTTTCCTCACGTTTAGTTTGTTTGGTCTGATCATGGGTTGGAATCTAATCAGTATACCGTATGTAGTCCGCATTTTGTCTTTTATATAAGAGGTCCATGAAAGTCTATTGTCCAATGTGATAAGTATTTCGCTGTCCGTTGCCAATCTACCATCTGGTTGGGGTGGTTGTTTTCGGTGTCATCTCATTGTGAAGATGGCTTGATTCCAATAAGGTGTCAATGCAAGATTTTAGTTTTGAATACATAGGTTTCGCTTGCGTTGAGGTATAGTTAATTAATGCATTTATCGTCAAGACTATCTTTCCATTGGGTGCATCGAACATGAACAAGCCCATTTATTTTCTTTGGTTGAGCCCAGTTCAAATGTGCTACACAGCTCTTGCGAGGTGCAGCTCAGTAGGATGTAGTGGTTTCAAGCCAAATCGTACCTCCATGATGAGGAACTAGTCGAGAAGATGCTCATAGATTTTTTCTATGGAAGATAGGAAGTTTTGACATTTTTGCAGGAGGTGAAAGTCTTTACCTGGTTTAGGCACTACTGTCATAATCACTGTCTTTCAGCCCTTATGAAAGCTTTTCGTTTGAAAAATAGTGTTGATTGGGTCCGTCATCGTCTCCAATGTACTGTCGGGGAGGTGCCTCAGCCGTTCAATACCAATTAAGTCAGTTCCAACTGCTTTTCGCTTATTTGGTCCACTGACTAACTGTTTGAAATTTCCCAAAATTAGTTGGTCTGATTTGAAAGTCTCTTGTTGACGAATACTATTCCATGTCAGGAGCTACAACATATACCAGAAAAGGCTAGTTTGTGTTTTTCAGACGTCATCAACACTTGTAGTGTGGACCAACTACGAATTTCACGAGTTTTTTTTTAGTTCTGTGAACCCATATCCAAATAATACTTAAAAAAGCAACAAGGAGCCCGGTTTACAAAGTGATAGTCTACCTTATTCCAGAAAGTG
The DNA here is from genome assembly GCA_947369275.1 of Nemotelus nigrinus. Taxonomy (NCBI): domain Eukaryota; kingdom Metazoa; phylum Arthropoda; class Insecta; order Diptera; family Stratiomyidae; genus Nemotelus; species Nemotelus nigrinus. Next base: position 29,923,357 of record OX376374.1, on the reverse strand, counting down.
CCCCGCATCTATAATATACCACCATCATTCGGTTATTACATCGCACCTACATATATAGATATCTACCCGAAGATCAGAGGAAACTCTTTTAAATTATGCAAAAGACGTGCCTTACGCCAAGCTGAGCTCAGGAAACATTCGTCAAAATCTTGTTCGCAACAGCGTGCGTTGAGTGAATTTGAAAGGTGATAGATTTTAGATTTTTAAGCTAGTTTAAATAACGCTATTATTAAAGTTAAATAATATTAAAAATTTGCATAATATATATTTATATATTATATATAAATGAAAATATATTCATGAATTCTCGGTGCGGGAGTCCCCATTCTTAAATTAAGGATCATATATTGTGGGTTAGCTAAAAGTAATCAGATGACATTGTACGGAAGATTCGACCGGACGCATAAAGTTGTCTTTCTCCCGCTTCCATTGTCATTCACATTCTGTGTGAAAAAGTGTAGAATGGTCTGTTCTAAGAATCACTTTACTCCTGATTGGATTTAAATACCTAGTCAAAGTCAAGTCAAGTCAAAGCTTATTGTGTATTCATGGTTGGCACTCGCTGACTGGATTCTAATCAAGAGCTACACACGTTTGTTGCCAAAATGAAAAAATACTAAAATTCACTTTTTTGAGCGAGTCGCCTTAATTGGCAAAGACTATTCCACAAAACATTCATAATAGAATATATAATTTTCGGCAGCTAATCAAACAAGCACTAGTGGCGTTATCGAAATCAGAGAGTAGTTTTATTCGCTGAAAATTTGTTATTTATTACTCCTTGAAATTGTTGAAAGTAGGATTAAACTCAGTTTGCAACATTATAAATTTACTTACCAGCGGTTGAATATATTCTCTGAAAATAAAGAAATAGAAAGACGTTAGATTTTTTTCATTCAACATATGCAAAAATATTTTCTTTAAAATAAATTTCTAAGCAAAAATGTGCTTTCTTTGTCCCATGTGACAGGAAGCCACTTTACATACGATGTCTATATGCTAAAACATATTTGCATATGAACCCTAACTTTTACACTTGCTTACCGTTTGTCAATACCACTGCGGAAGTCATAACCAATAAAAATGCTATAAATATCAAACTATAGTATGAAATTCTGTTTTCTCAGCCAATCGAGCGTATGATGTGTTGTCAATGGATCGTAGCAATACAAGTCCTGTTGAGAACTCGATTCTGCCGTGACGGAAGAATAAATAAATATTTGAAATTTAGGCCCCGGGCTATAATATTGTAGTTTCTAGCTAAATGCAATGTACATACATATTACGAGTATTCTCTTTTTATAATCACGCTTCGAAAAATACTATGTGAGTAAACATTTCGGTTTTTTTGAGTTTCCAATAACAATGTGAGGCTATCACGGCAATTTTTCATGAAATTTTCCGAAAAATATACATTTTATATCACATTACCTGGCATTTTAGTTTGCGTCGTGTATATTTTCGACTCCCCAAAAAGTCAGGCTGTATTTTTAATTAAAGCAATACAATACTTTTGGGAGAAGAGCGAATAAAAGAGTGGATGGAAGATAAATTTGGATTCGAAATAAAATGTAATTACTGTGAAGGCGTTTTTCTTTGAATTTTGTGAAAGTGCCTATGGATCATCCGCGATTGAATGAAACATTCATGATTTTCTCAAAAATTTGCTTTGATGCCGAAAATGTGGCAAAATTTCACTGTTTATACCTAACAGATGAAATTTCATTTTCGTGGTAAACTTTGTCTAAGTTGAGGAAACATTTGGGAGAAAATACAGTACTTTACTTAATGATATATTCAACATTTCATCAGCAAATGTACATATGTATGTATAATACTTTATACAATATTATATAATACGAATGATTTTTATCCGAGGTACTGCTGGCAAATATAAATTTTTGTATTTTCACTATTCAATCTGAAATAATAGCTCTGACGCATGAAGATTATTATCTGTCCTGGTTGTGACAGGCCGCTTTCACTGAAAAATGCACGGTTGAAATGTATCAGGTTACGTTGACATGTAGGATTTACATTCCTTTTTAAATACATATGTCATGAGTAAGCCTGTCGTTTTACTATTATTTTGCAATCATTTTATCGTAATTTTTTGTACAGAAAAATATACAACAAACAATGTTAATACGCCAAATTTATGTTTATGTAAATATATTGTAAAGAATGAACAAAACCCTGGTAAAGCCTAGTAAAACGCGAAACGAGATGGAATGTCAAATCCCATACAAAATCAACTTCGGACGGAATTTCGTTTCGCTTGTTTTTGCTTGTCATCAGTGTGTTAGGAAACGAATAACTGAAAACGATCCTGGACCTTTAATTGGTGCAAAAAATTTGACAATTCACAATTTCGTTTCGCGCCTGGGAACATTTTAGTGACTAATGGATGGTCGCAAAAGAAAACGCAACAATACATATGTACCTTGTAATTATAGAATAAGCAACCAGAATTGTTGGGTCATTTAATGCTCACGCCCTTTCCATCGATTGCAACCAGACAGTTTGGAAAATGCCACTTTGTGATGTCATTTAGTTAAATTGACATACAACTAATTAGCCCTGTTAAATGTCATTTGTTGCAATTTATACTGCCCCTAGTGTCGGTGTGCGGAACTTTATTTCGCTAGATTCCGCATTGACGCTTTTTGCTCTATTTCGTTTTGCCGAATACATTACTAAGTTTAAATGTGAAAATATGTGAGGAAACTGTGCATGATTTTGATGATCAATGCTGTTCAGAAGATCATCAATTCATACAGAGTGACAAGCCTTTGACAAATCAATCAGGCTAACACAATTTTTTTTTGTTCTGAATCCTGTCGTTTACTGTCTTTTGTATGACCCTTAAGGAGTATATAAGGGAGTGCAGGGCTTGAAAACCGAATAGCATAATTATTTTCATCCATGGGATGCGTTAGCTATCCTGGAATTAACCTTTTAAACAATTTTCCCCAATTAAAGAGCTTAGATGCGAACAGGAACCTAAGGATTTTGAAATCCAAAATACTTCCACACGCTTCCAAACAATTACAAAATGACCAATATTTATGCAGACGTGAACGAGAACATAAAGATGCTCAAAGGTTGGGAAGTTTCCTAAAGTAAAATTTGAAATTTCATCTCCACTTGATGTCCTTTTTTAAGAAACGGTTGCAAATAGAGATTCTTTGCTCACAAAACTTTCCTAGCCTTGCTGGTGTGTGGATGAACTCGATGGGCTAAACCGGGATATTTTTCTATTGAAAAATCACTGGTAGCAGCAGCGAATCACAGCAATGGGAATGCTGGTATATAAAATCTCAGCGAAGGAAATCGCCAAGAACGAAACCGCAACAAAAAATCACAGCAAAAAATACGCGAAAGAAATCACTGTGATCGAAAGTCATAGAGCCAGCAAAAACTGTGATTTTTTCCCCTGATATTTCATTCGCTGTGACTTTGTGCTGTACCTTTTCACTGCGACATGTTCCTTTTTCTTTTGCTGTGACTTTTTGCTGTGATTTCGGTCGTTGTGATTGTGTCTGCTATCATTCCACTTGTTATGATTTTGATCGCTGTGGTTTTTGGCTGATATGTGAGTTTTCAACTTGTATTCGAGTCGAATTTCGTAAGTAAGATTGTCGTGATCCGATCAAACTGAAATTTTCACAAAATATTGATGCATAAAAGAAATAGCTATGTGTCAAGCTAAAACATAGATATGTTCAGCAATTTTACGGAGGTGGACATTTTAATGAATTTTTAAGAACCCCTCTAAATTTCTGGAAAGAAGAATTTTGAAAGAAGTAAATATGCGAATTTGAAAAAAAGCGGGCGCTGAGTGTCTCCAAAGCGGGCGCTGAGTGCCTAGAAGTAAAAAAGTAGTAATAACTGCCAACACAAAATGGCATTAAGAAATTTTACAAAAAGCATTACAGTTTATGAAGAATAGGTCTATGTAATTTTCGTTGAGTATTCAGACACCTTCTGGGTACGGTAGGTAAGAGAAGAATATCTTTCAAATCAAATCGTCGAGTCTCCTGAACAGTTTTCGCTTTTTGGCAAAATGCGAATGATTGATAAATGTTATGCTTTGTCTGCACATTCAGTCTAAAATTTACAAAATTCCTCAGCGCACAAGAACGCGAACACTCCACCAAATTAACTTTTTTGGGGCAATAGTGTTTGCGAGAGCTAACAACTGATTAAAAATTACTGCTTAAAATCACACTGATTTGAAAATTACAATCATCGTTTCATCGGTTATTGAAAAATCACGTCATTTTCGCATGCCTTTTTGTTAAGTAATGTCTAGTACTATACTCTTCGCGAAACGAATTCAACGGGCAAATCCCATACAAAAGAGCTTTACTGACGAATTGAAAAGCTCTTTTTGTATGGGATTTGGCCGTTGAACTCGTTTCGCGAAGAGTATAGTACTAGGCATAAGCTCCAGTAGCATAGTGGGTAGAGCACTGTCTACTTACAAGTGGGGTCCCTGGCTCGAATACAGGTTCGAACGAGGGTCCGCGCACCAAGCTCTGAGTTCACTTAGCTCTGATTAGGTACCTGATTTAAATCAGAGGTTAAGTAAGTCGTGTAACTAATCAGTCTACACTCATATTCACAACGAATGAAAAATTGTAATAAAGCTCTCGACCAGCTTCAACCCCTAGACCCTTACGAGGGTTGTCGTGGGATTACTTTACTTTACTTTGTTTAAGTAAGATACAAGTATATGATCCATAAAAGATGTGGGTAATACGTCGTCTTAAGTATATACACTTATATTTAAACTGAAATTTTTAATTTCTTTGACACTGCTAAAACCGAGTATAAAATATGGTTGAGGGTTTCGAGCACTTCATCAATATGCTGGAGGTTTAGATTTCGCTGGACTCAAGATTGAGATTTGAGATGTTTCAGAGCTAAATACGAGTTGTTCCCAATTGGGTGGAAATGAAAAAGTATGGATCGATGGACCAAAATTGAGGCTGCGGATTCGTTGGACCGCGCGTTCGCTAGATCAGCAGATGATCAGATTCAACACCATGATTTTGGTATACGAAAGTGCCAGATTATAGGAAAGCTTAAGAGGCTCAGTTACATTAGAAAGAAGTCAAACACTGAAGAAGAGCGGTCGAAGAGGGGTTTATGTCAAAAGATATATTTCACTAAACTTGAAGTTCTCTTCGTTCAATACTTTAAGGCCAAAACACAAGTATCATCGGTACGGTTATCTCATGTCCATGAGTATGCACTGATCCTGGGAATCTCTAAAATTTTGATGGGAACACATGCCAATAAATGCTATTTAATCTAGCTTCAATAGCTCTTAGTCCTGTAATCAAAAGTCGGTTTTTATCCGTTCTTTGACTAGTATTACTGTTCCCAATTCAAAGAAAAATGGGTCATCAGTGGAGTCCTTACGAATGACTTTGTAGTCATGAATTGCTATACGATGACGTAACTTGAGCTTATCCTCTGACAGGAAAAACATGCCAGAAACTTCTGGGTTCAGCAAATATTGAACGAGGTTCCTTTTGTAGATGAGAACTATAGTATCGTTTTTAAGGGTTTGAACGTAAGAGCACGCATCACCTGGTAGTAGACTTGTATCACTTGGTAGGCAAGCGAGATGAAAGCACCGCTTCTTTCAGACTGAAATTATATTTTCCCACAGATTGGGATGAAATCCTATATTTGATAACAAATCGAAAGAAAGATTCGCCTCGAGCACTCGTTTCGTAAAGACGTGAATTGTGTTCAAGTGAAGTGGGAATCCAGTTATATCCAGTGAAAAAACATTTGGTGTTCTACAAAGAATTCTAAGTTGATCGATAGTTGTTGAGGGAATTTCATTAATGGAATGATAGGTTTTATCGCTGTAGGTTTTTTGCCCGCTTTTACAAATTGCCTTGCAAAGGAAACACCAGACCAAATCGTGTTTTCTCGATTGAGTTATTTGTCCATTTTTGCGTTATTACGACACGATACAGCCCCGGTATCTAGCTTGTGGTAATCTACGCAGAAAATTGCATCAGAAACTCGGAACGTCAAACGTTCGGTGTGTTCCTTTGTAAATTATTATTCTGCAGTGCACTGCATTGCACTGCATGGTAATGTAATTCAGGCTTTACATTGCCATGCAGTGCAGTGCACTGCAGCGCAGTACACTGGTGATTTGTCTGGATTTGCTGATGCAGAAGACATTTCATGCTGATGACTACTTTAGCATCGATACCTGATGCGAGTTGGACGATGAACATAGTTAATTTTTCGATTTTTCAAGATAGTGGTTGCTTTGAGAATCGCCTAAAGTGAGAGATCTGATCTCCCAGCAATTTAGTGGGACTTGCCCTTATTTTTCTGATAGACAATACTAGAGTGGTAGGAGTATCATCCTCAACTACTGTCTTAAAATTGCGGCCAACAGTGCAGATTTTTTCTCCATGTTCATAAAATTCTTCCACATTTACATGTGCGTCTGTAGATACTAAAACGACACTAAGTGCTTTCTTGATCATTTTTTCCTAGATCTAGACGAGGATCATCGACTCTTTCGCTAGTGCAAACCAACCTTTACAAGATAACTGTTTGAGGATTTCGCTTTTACCACCAAAAAAAATTGAATGTCTAGTATTAGTGAAGACATCAGAGCCAAACGATGTGGTCGTCAACTGATTTTTATTTTTTTTTCATTTTTGATTACCTCAAGAATATATATACCTCAAGAATATATGTATATAAAATTTAGTTTACCACCGAAATGCATTTATAGGTATTTTTACTCCCGTTGAAATTAAAATATTTTGGAATCAGAAGTTATTAAACACTTGTCAGATCATTAATGTTTCGATCACTTCATTTTCCCGATCAGTTAAAAAAACGAAAAAGTTGATTCAAAACCTTGATTCAAATGGAGTAACTGTGTTTATTTAATTATTTTACTTTTTAATCCCAAAATTGGAAGCATCGGCATAAAATATTTTGTTGACATATTTTTTTAAAAATATTAACTGAAAACTTTCAAAACAGAAAAACAATTAATTGACGAATTCGTGTACGTTTCGAATTCTATTCACCTCCTCGTCTTTTGAAAAATTCCAATCTAAATCCCACACTAATCAATTCCATTTTTTCCATCATAACCAAGCAACCGTTCACCAAACCATAGGATCAGTGCAGTCATTAATAGACTGTCTATATCTTATTGTCATTGGCTCTATTAATCGAGAGCTCAGTGGGTAAGCTGGCTCTAGTAGTTCATTACGTCGACCAGAAGATATCGTTTTCCTAATTAACGGAATCAATCCATCGGACGAAGAAAAAATCTCTGAAGTCGTATCTGCACTACGCCCCTTAGATTGTTCAGCTCAAATCGTACATCGGTTGTAACTATTTCGTCAATCTTCTTGCCCGTTGAGAAAGAAAGGTCGGATTTTTTTCATTTAAAGGAAACCGATTAAATTGAGGAAAAATAAATTAGAAGCAATTTTTCAATCCAAAAGAAATGAGGAGAAACAAATATCACATCAAAAAAGATTGTTCTGTATCGAATGGTCAATGAACTCAGCTGGATAATTTATAATGTTAGGCGAACAAATTAAATGGAGCTCACTAACTAACCAACCGACTAACTAACCAACACGTGTACAAATGTGTATCTGTTTGATTACATATGTGTGTATGAGTCGAGCAAGAAGTGGATCTCTTATTTGCTTGATTGTCGGCATTTCATAATTGACTCGACTGCGGTGAACGCGAAAAAAGATCCACTAAGCATATTTGGAGCTCAACCGTTCATCAGTGCGTGTACAATACAGACAATTGGAAGTATTAAATACTATGTACACCAATTCGAAAAAGACTAGGCGACGTCCAACTCGTCAGAGTGGAGCTAAGAATCGATTATGACTGGAACGAATTGTTAGCAACTCGTGGCTCATAGTTCAATAAACAGATACGTACGAGTAATTTACTGACAATTCGTAAGATGCTACTTGATTGATGGAATTATTAGTAGGAAGTGAATTGAAGAGAATTGATGCTGCATGAATGATTCAATTGAATGAGTTTATGACTTTATTTGTATGAAAAGTGAAAGCATTGAATTCACAAATGGATAACATGATAATTTAAGCATCTTGGCGTTTTGAAGATTTCAAAATAGAAAATTTTGTTCAGTATTTTTACTATTAATCTTTTGAATAAGGATGTCCAAAAATAAATCGGACTTACGTATTTTATATTTAAATGGGATATTTGAAGCACTTTTGCCTTCAAACAATTAAATTGCAAATAGAGCTTAAAGCTTAATATGGTTGCTTTTCTTATACTGAAATTCGTCAAAAATAATATTTGATACTCCAAAACTGAAACATAGTTGCTTTTTATTTATAAAAAAAAAACCTCAAAATTTAAATATATCAAATTCGACCCAGAAACGATTAATCTTTTTTCCTCAGTAGTTGTCATTAGAATGGCTTACGTTCATTAATCGAATTGATTTAACCAATTTAAATATGACTAAAATCACAAAAGTAAACGAGCCAGTTTCGGATAAAATCTTGCAAAACAAGAAGCAGAGTCAGAAGAGGTATTCCTATTAAACTGAATACCTATTAAAGCGATTTCAATATATTTCCACCAAAAAGGGTAAACAAGAATATTATGCTTTTGAATCTTTCGAATATAAAAGGCCAAGGAGTAAAAAATTGGTTCAATTATCTGAAGTAGCAGATATTCTTCAATATATTTACATTACTTCTATAGTTTTGCTCTATTTTTTAATAATTTTAAACTTTTTGCTGTTATTTCTTCCAGCGTGGAAAGCCTTTGAGTGCGATGTGAATTATTTATTGTTCCCATCGAAATAAGAAAATCAATAATCTCTTGAGACTTACGTACACATTCGTAATTACTAATTATGACTTTTAGATGCAATATTAATGGTATCAGCAAATTAAAAAAAAATTTTGTAGCATATAAACAGCGGGTGCCAGCCAAAATGATGTGGCCAAGTATCTTATGAAAAATTAACAATATCTGGCTGCTTTTGAATGAAATAAAGTAAAACACTTGTGAGGAATTGCAAATATAATGTGTATTTATCATTTAAGTAAAAAATAACAATAAAATATAATCTGTTACGATAAAAATTAATAAAAACCCAGATAAGAGCTGATTTTGACCTCACCGCCAATATGATATGAAATGGTTTTTCCTAGAAGAAGTACCGCTAGTTTCAATAATCCGTTCCAATATAAAAAAAGCCACCCCCAAACTATAAGAAGCCCAATTAGGAATGCCAATTTAAATGGTAGAGTTGCCCGGAAGAAACCTTTTATCAATCACAAAAACAGTTTGCGCAGTATTGATTACGCTCGTGAACATCTGAGAGGATACTGCTTTTTGGGAAACCGTCGTTTTTTTCTGATGAAAGTAAATTTAATTTATTTGGATCTGATGGGCAAAAATGCGACTGGAGGCAACCAAATACAGAGCTCAATCCAAAACATTTAAGGGCCGCTGTGAAACACGGAGGTGGACATGTTATGTTATGGGCATGTATGTATGTCGGAAGCAGGGGTCGGAAATCTGGCTTTCATCGATAGTATCATGGACAAACACCAGTATTTGAATATTTTCAAAGGATACTTACTGTAAAATGCAGACAAATTGAATATATGGGATAATTTTCGATTTTACCACGACAACGATCCTAAGCATTACTCCCAACTTGCTGAAATATGGCTCATTTGGAATTGCTCACATGTTATTCAAACACCTCCCCAGTCTTCGGACTTAAATGTTATAGAGAATTTGTGGTCAGAGTTGGAGAAAAGCATGAGAAAACACTCAATTAACCACAGACAGGACCTTGAAAGAGCTTTGCAGGAAGAGTGGAGCCAAATTTAGCCAGAGTACACAAAATCTTTAGTGGAATCGATGCCCCGCAGATTGGACGCATTTCTTAAACAAAAAGGTTATCCCACGAAATACTAGAGGTAATATTTTTTAATTTGATTTGATATTAAAAACTAGAAGTAAATTTTGTTCTAAGAAAAACCATTTCACATCATTTTAGCTGTGAGGGCAAAATCTGCACTTTTCTGGGTTTTTATTACTTTTTTTCGTAATGAATTATTATTTTTGTTATTTTTTCACTTAAATGATAAATAAACATTAAATCTGCAATTTCTCATAACTTATTATCTTTATTTCATTCACAAGCTGACAGATATTGATAATTTTTCATAAGATACTTGGCCACATCATTTTAGCTGTCACCCACTGTATGTATATCGATACAAAATTCAAACTTAATAGTTTCCCATAGACTTAACGACTACGACTAAATTCATTATGAAACACCTGAAAACAGTATTCGAAAAAATAATAATTATAAACAGCTACATAGGTATGTTTACGATCCACCAACACATATCTCATTAAATTGAACCTAGTGTGTAATGAAAGTTTCGTGAGATATTAATTTAGTGTTTATATTCAACTCTGCACTGCTTCAGTGAATTATTTCGACTGTAATGAATTTTATGGAGAAAAAATTATACATATACAATGCGCTTCATGTGTTTTTCACATGCCGTTCATTTTTGGCTATTATCTTACTTCACTTCCTCGGAGTTTACCTACTTTCATTCATTACACATTTGCCAGATTGTGTTTCACATTTCAATTAGTTTTGAAAACTAAGTACTTATACGCGTAGATGCAAGAAAAGATTCCACGAGCTATTTTTAGATTGGGTTGAACCGACTTTTATCTGCAAGTGTGTACTTTGTCTACACTCTCCATTATTTTCTTAGCATATTCTCAAGTTGCGAATTTCATAATAAGTGGCACTACTAAGAATTGCCATATTTCGAGCGTGAAGTTCAATAGCGTAAAATTCCGCTCGAGAAAAAGTTCAATATTCGCTTTCTGTAACAGTGTTATCTGCATTAGTGTTTTCTCAGGTTCATATTACATTAATATATCCAGCCACCACCCACAGCGGGAGCTACATACCTCTAGACTGTACTTAAGTAGTTCAAATCAGAAATAAATATGTTCATTTGATAGAATCGATTGTTGGCTCAGGTTTGTTTTATCTGTTTTGGAAATTGGATCTTAGCTTTGCTATTTCTAGTGTACGTTAAACATCGATAGTACTATCGATAGTATCGATAGTTCAGAACTATCGAAAACCTCAATGTTTTTGTTTTGCAATCGATAGTTTTTGACAGAAAAAAATGCGTAAGGTAACATTTCGATATCATCCCATTCACTGTGAGTATTTTACGTTTGCTTAGGTTTTCTCATTTAATAATATTTCCCTTTCTTGTTATTATAAAACAGCACAAACCAAAGATAGCAGACCACTCTTATATTTTGTTAGTTTTGCTACTTCTTATTTATTGTAGAATGAAATAACATGAAGAAGGAAAAAATGTAAAATTTAACTGCACCTGAAAATCATACGCGTAGAAAATTGAGACTGAGTGAGAAAGAATTGCTAAGTGTAATATATGCAGCAATCAATACAAAATAAATAAAAAGACGAAAAAATTATCAGATCATTTAAAACGGAAACATAAATCATAGTGGACATTATTTTCTGTTGAACCTATAGCAAAAACTCATGGTCCTAGTAACATCTTTGAGAGCAGTTCAACGAAATCTAGAACAATCATCAAAAATTATTTTGCAAGAGCAAAATAATTCGTATGGTTGTTTTGGATATAGTGACTTTGCGGAAAGGAGAACATCAAGGCGTTCGTGATTTCGTGGCTGATTTGGACCAAATACTTCGAAGATGTTAAAATGGGGGTTTAAATTGCCATAAATGCAGTTCAACATAGTTCTTTAACTACTGATGTGTGGACAAATCCAAACAAAGAGAGAATGCTGATTTTTTTCAATGGCAGAAGTAAGTTGCATATTTATTTTATGCCTGTTTGATGAATACTATCGTTGGTGTAGTTGAAAAGACAAATATTCAGACTCGTTATTTCTTGTTTAGGCGAGAAATACAACACTAAGCAAATGGAACATTTGATCAAAAATAAATGCGATCGTCACTGATAATACTGCTTGCATGTCAACGCAAGCAAAACTTCTTCAATTTAATCATATTCCATGCTTCGCGCATACTTTAAATTTGACTGTGCCTGATATTTATAACACCTGATTTTCATTTTATCACGAAAAAGTGCAATAATATTGATACTTCTTTTCAATCGGGTTCAGTTGTTTCAGACATACTGACAATTGCAAAACGACAGCTCAACAAACCTGAACTGAAGTTAATTCAGCAGTTCCGTTCTCGTTGGAATAACGCATACGCCAAGATCAAATTTTTCTATGATATCAGGCAAGAATTGACTTTGGAATTAGCCAAATGTGTGAAGGCACCTGAAACGTTACTCGTCGAAGATTTGAATGTGCTGCCGAATACAATTCAGCTATTAGAACCATTTGATGTGGCTACGACAATAATATCTGGCGCAAATTACATTACTTTTTCTTATATAACTCCGTTATTACGAGGGCTGACTGTACAATTATTGAAAGTGTGAATTAACATAAAAAACACTGCTGGAAAGAATAATTATAATGCTTTATGCAAGTCAGCGCGGGAACGATTAATACCGTTTGAGAAAAGGGTCCTTATGATGTTAGCCACCACTCTGGATCCAAGGTTCAAAAAATAAATGAAGACGATGGAAACATTGCTGCCCAATCTCTTCAAATAGAATATACTTCTTTTCTGATGACACAAAAGCCGGAGTCAACTCAGAGTACTTATGAATTTACGGCAGCTGCATCTACAAGCAATTGATTTGGTGAAACTAGGGAAATTTACTAACGAAGGAATAGTGGAAAGCAAAAAAATCCAAGGAGTTATTGTACCTACAGATCTATTCAAATATATATTCAATTCTACCTAAAGATCTATTCAAAGACAAAGCCTATAGCTGCTCAAATAATGAAGCAATAAGACATAGATATATACCAAAACCTGGAGAAACCTCCCAGTGGAAACGACAAATGTCCCATTGACTACTGGTTGGATTCAAATACTGAGACAAAGAAAATGTTTGCTCTCTAGCATCCATGTATAATTGCGTCTTTTATTCCGAGTGAGCGAATTCTTTCGAAAACGGGTGTAATTCACAGTGATCGCAGAAGCCTCTTAAAGTCTCAAAGCGTCTCAATGAATTGCTTTCCCTAAATCAAAATGCTCAGCATTTCGGAAATGAATAAAACTCTATATTTCTGTGTTTCTCTATAAAAGTAATTGAATTCTCAGTTATTTTTAAAAATAATTAATGAATCCTAGGTGTATCTACTAATTTCGCAAGACACATATACACCATCGATAGTCTATCGATAGTTTTTAAAAAAAACATCGATATTATCGAAACATCCAACTATCGATGTTTAACGTACGCTAGCTATTTCTGTTATGTCAACTAATTGCAGTGTAACTAGAGAGTTGATTTGAAACGCAAGATTGGCAGGTTAAGGTGATTGTAAGTAGGTGGAATAATCGAAAAAATTAAAAATTGAATAACCCAAGATAATATAATCAGTGTGTAAAATTCTAAATTTGTTTTATAAACAAAATCTATTTTTTTTCACGAGGATTAATATCAATTCAAACTTTCACATTTAGTGCATACTGATTCAATTATAGCTGGCATACTGGCATACTGATTCAATTATAGCGAATAGCTGGCATACTGATTCAATTTTATTATAAAGAAATATGCATCGAAGCTGGTTTCTTTCAGTCAACAACCGTTGTGTGCCATTGGAATATATGGTATGGCTAAAGTATTGTCTTACTTAATAAAATAAATATATAACAGAAAAACATGTAATAAATGAATTAAAATAATCAAAATTTTAAATTAAATAAATTATAAGGATGGTAAATGCTAAAATCATTTTATAAATATTCTTCGTTTTTCATTGCAGAGAGCCATAACAAAGCGCCAAGTTGCAAAATTTTCATTGTGAAGGGACAAGTAGAAACTAATTTTTTACACAGCTTAATTTTACCGAGCGTTTTCATCTCAATTTTAAAAGGAAATCGTTTTCCGTAATCCAGAGCAGATATTCTGCTAAAGTGTTCGAGGTCCCTTGGGTACGTTCAAAGGCTGCTCAACATGCAATAACGCAAAAAAAATTAACAGTGCTGGAAATACACCGTTGTGTAGAACAAAAATAAGAAACACCATGAGCTACTCTTTAAAGATGTTGAAAATATTTTGATACAAATACCACATCAGTAACTTCCTATATAATACACCTGACATGCTTTAATGTCAAATATTATTTAGTCCAGGGAAATTGAACATGGTGCTTCCGCAAAATTAGGGGAAAGCTGGATTTTGATGTGAACCTTGGTACTGGCGTGCCAAACAAAATGTCAAAAGTTCCCATCGATCCGAGTGCTGTGTTACTTTTTATACGGGGTCAAAGGTCACCAAAAGTGACCTTTCGTAAATATCTCAGTAACGGTCACGTCTTCAGAAAAATAATTTAGGTTGAATTTGTAGCTTACAATATTTCCTACAAAAAAATATTCACTTTTTCTTGTAGCCATAACCGTTTTTGAGATACATCGATCTAAACATTTGTAACTGACAGTATTGACTTTCTCAACGCCATGTTTAAATTAGGTGCATTTTTTTGCTCCGATACAGGAGATAATAGAGCTATGTCGCAAAAACAACAATCTAGTATAAAACAGCAACGCATTCGCTAAGACTGACATAGGTTGCTGTATTTGCTGTGGTAGCACAGAACAGCTGAAAATAAAGGGAGAAAATTACTAGTATAAACTACCACAATCGATAGAAAATAGAAAAAAAAACTAACAGAAAACTACCTCTTTTAAGTTTCAACACATTACCAGACCTTTTTGTAATTTCCTTACTACCAAAACATTCAACATAACCTTGAAAAAATCAAAGCCACCTCAAAAAGGACAGCTTCTCATGAGCTTTTCTTTTTTCTATCAGCACATTCTACAGTTCAGCACGTGAACTACCAATGAGGAATAGAATTTCTGTACTAATGAATTCACTGCTACAGGAGTGTTGTTGTTTCTAATGCGTATATTCTGTTCTCTGCTGGATAGAGAAGCAAAAAAACACGCCTATTATCCGATTTTGATTACGACTTGGAATATTTTAATGATCAGGAATGAGCTCCTTGCCTACTCGTTGCCCACGGTTTAACGGTATAACATCACTAGATTATCCTGTCAATTGTCTATTCTTACGTCTTAAATGTTCAAATTTTTTTACGAGAAAATCTTGTAATGTTAACCTAAAAAGACGTAAATTTTGGACAGAAACGAATGAAATTTATGTAGCAAAGGCTTATGTCTTTTAGATAATACGCGCAACTTAAACAATAAATTAAAAATATACGAAATGAAATGGTTTGAGTAAATGTTTAAAAAGCCATCAAACGTTATAGTTTAACGATCATAATACGCAATCGGTTTCCAGAGGGCTGATCAAAAGTGATAGCAGACAGGGATGATTATTGAAGGAGGATACATAAGGCACTAGAGGGATTGGATGTGAAGCCATAAGCCAAGAAATTACAGCTTTTTTGCAATTTTTCAAAGATAGAAAATTAAAAGATGAAGTTTATGACCATACCTGTATTTATAGCCAGCTTATGACCATATAAGTGAAGTCAGACAAAGATGGCTGCACATTATATAAATGCACATGATACAACACCAATGAAAATTTGATTCTATTCCATTCTTTTTCTAGGGATAGGGAGCCCTGTTGGCCAAGGCTATAATCCGAGGTAGCGGTATACTGCCTGCGGGTTGTCGGACTTGTATTGTCTTAAGAGCCGTTGACTAGGCAATAACACCAGTACTCCATTAATCAAGTTGCCGGTGATTTTGTTTAAGACCAGCGTTCTAAAATTTGAGAGCGTTGTATTTAAGCACTTTGAAAAGAGTTCTTAAATCAGATCCTCCTAAACGTGTCTCCCGCCCAACTAACAATTTGTGCCCATCTGTTACTAAATGCACTTTTTAGACGCGAATACGTCGTGAGTACTATGTTGAGTCGGAATTGTTTCGTCATTTTTCCTTCAAAGTAAAATTCCCTGATAGGCAAAATTTTAGTAACGAAGTGGTAAAGACTACTTCCAACGCGTCTTCACAGGCATTGTGTCCATTAGGGATTAGTTCCTTCAGTGCGACTTAATCAAAATCCCAATAAGGCACATTGTACGTCAAAGTTACCGCACATAATTCCTTTAATGCGCCTATGCCTATCAAGGAAACTCGCATGTAATGGTTACGTAGTGGCGCCTATGCCCATGATGATTTCGTTCTGACAATTCTTTAAACGTCAATATGGAATCCCATAATGCCTTTTATTCCTTTTATCGAAAAACTAAAAAATATAGAGTGCGGCCTAATGCAAGCTGTTCGAATCAAGTCGAAAATCAGTTTTCAAATAACACTTTTGATTTGCAAATCAACAAGAAGAATTTGAATTCCAATGAAATTGTTTCTCATCCGATAATAAATGACCAATATCAAAATTCATTTCAAAATGAAATACCAGAAAAAGATGGTGATAGTGTTTGTGAAAATTACTGCCAAGAATTGGAGAAGAAATGCTACTTTGTAGAAGCATTGAAAACTTGGGCGTTAAGCAAAAATATTTTACAAAATTCCATAAATGATCTTCTTCTACTCCTTCGTGAATATGGTCTTGATTACCTACCAAAAGATAGTAGAACACTTTTGAATACTCCTACTTGTATTTCAAATTTAAAGGAAATGGGGAATGTAAGTTATTGGCACAATGGATTGGAGAAAAGTTTGATAGATTTGCTATCACAAGTTGATTATCCACAGAGTATATCCTTACACATTAATATCGATGGTTTGCCCGTCGCAAATAGCTCAAAAATGCAATTTTGGCCTATTCCTTGTGCTGTTGAATTTTTTTTACACGGTATTTTAAGCCAATCGATTTTTGGTACGCTTTCTGCCATTTTCCGCTCTTTTTCAATGTCCTACGATTTCAAATGAGATGGCCAGTAGAGAACATTTTTCTTTTCCCACGCATCTGGGACAACAGTGTACCGTTTGCCATTTTTTTCTACGGTCTCTGTCACAAGATGCGTTTATTTGGCGTTTTGGTAGGCACACTATGGGCACATCTCCGTTCGATGTTACTTTGAGGGCACTATTAAGTAACAGTATTCCCGAAATGAGACTTAGTGAAAAACCAACAGTAAGTGAATTACACTTTCGGACGCCTGAGATATGTGCATTCAAAAGTCAGAGTGTTTGCTTTCGGAGATCAGAATGGGGTAATGTGTTTAAAATCAAGTCAAAGAGTAAAAAATGAACAGTCGATAGAGAAGACTGCGATGGCAAAATTATTAAGAGGGTTTAACAAAAAAATATTTTGCAAGTTTTGCTTTATCCTTTGTGTGGCAAAGTTTTGCAAATATTTTTCAAAGTCTTTTGAATATAATATCCAACTGCTGCCAATTACACAGTAAATTGTATGCTATATATTTAAACTTAAATGAATGTGCAGATTTGCTTTCAATTAAATTTCATTACAGTAGTAGCATTCTTTTGTGCCTCTATCGAGAGCGGGCTATGATAGTAGCAAAGCTACAAAGTACCAAAGCTACTTTTTTAATTGACTCTTGACAGAGGTAAAAAACAAACGCAAACAGCATTGGCCAAATTTATGTTAAACTAACTGTTTCGCCTTGGGCTTCGAGCACCTTTCAGATTAGAAACTAGGTAGTAACGACGACCTTTTAAAACTACTATGAAGGTGCGATATAGTCAAAATTACTATTCGGTAACATCCAAAGGCGCAAAGAGTCAACAGTGCCTTGAAATGACCGGTATAGGCACCAACTGGGATTATTTCCTTCAAAAAACAATCATGGCGAACAAATTTGGACAAACATGGCGGCTAAGAATTGTAAACTATTTTGAAGTTAAAAATATCCATAATAGTAGCTTTGCTTGATGTAATAAGCACAGATCTGTCATGTTTGAACATGCTATACGTGGTTTATAGTGCGGAATTTAATTTTTATCAAAATTTTGAATATTTTATCAAAAATATAAAAGACCTATTTTAGCTAAAGCCTGATACAATCGCAGGCGCGTGGTACTTTTAGGGAGTATCAACACCACTTTTACAGTAACGTTTGAATCGTTCGTGTTTTATTTGCATAGGATTCAAAATATTCAGTCACTATAATAATTATTAAACATATGCTGAAATACAATATTGTCTTCATCATATAAATACTTAACACATACATAATCATTTTGTATAAACTCTTCGTATATCATACAGATAGCTATGAGCGTGAAAGAGAAAGATATTGGGTATCGATAAGAGGATTGTTTGTGAATTTGAAACACTTCCAAACGTAACGTCGCGATTACGAAACTTTTTGGAAATTGTGACTGAGATTTTACGTTGCTGCTACGTCATTGCGACTATGAGTGTCATATTCTTAGTCGCACGTTAGGCATAATGTTTCGAAACCATTACTAAACGGTGTCGCGATAATGCCGTCACAAGGAAGTAACTACAACGTAACCCTTTCCATGCAATGACTACTTTGTTTCGTTGTCATTACTGAACGGCGTTGCTCCAAATTCGAACCTACGACGTAACCACGAACTCGCTGATTCGAAACATTGTTTCTTTGTAGGCGCAACCTTAGGAATGGAAACGTATCCACGCCCAAAATGTTCAACAAATTGTTAGTTGGGCGACTTCTATAGGTAAGCACTCGCTTTAAAGACGAATCTCTTGATTTTTGGATTTAACATGAATTTTCTTTTAGGATAGGCTAACTCTGAGAGCTTTCAATGAATACTATACGAAAGCTATCATTGGGTGATTTATCAGAAATATTTTGGTCTTGATCACAGCGGAAGACAATATATCATGTTTAGATATTGCATGGTGATACAGATATCGCTTCTATGGATTAAGACTTGAAGACGGTCTGGAACATTCGTTTACATACAGTTTTGGGAAGGTATGAGAAGCTGTACTACTTTCATTAACAGATTTTCAGGCAATTTTTTGCGAAGCAATTAGTGATAAGAGAAATATTTGATTTTAATTTGTTTTTCATGAATATCGTCTTCAGATATTTTCCGAATTTTACATTAAATCATATTTATGACACCTTTCATCCGTCACTTGCAGCGCGTTAACAGTTCATTGCCAAGTAGGAAATTATAAAAAAAATAAAAACTTTCTTCTTTTCATATTTCAAGGATTTGAACTATTTTCTGATTTTACAAACTTTACCTTCATGCCCTCTGTTTATCATCACTCTAGCCCAGACATATTATTGTCGTTTGTAACGACAGAATAATATTATTTTTCAGCTGCTTTTCTAGCTGCTTTCCGCTGCACCACAAAAACCTATTTTACTAACATCGTTTTAGTCAGACCTAGTGTATTCAAAACAAAATTTTGTATCTTTCCTAGAAATAATATTTTTTAGTCCATCATCTTCCACCTTCCATTGTTCGAAAAATGTTTGAAAGTTGATGGAGTTTTCCTCACATCAACAAAGCAAACACCGAAAAAAACAACTGAGAAAGGAAAACACAAACGCTTTTTCTATCTATACAATATTCATGAAACATTCAATTTAATTGGTTCTGCACGAAGATTTTCCAAGACCACCACCTCAGGATGTTTGCGTCCGTATTGCAGTATGGTTGGGGCAGTGTGGTATGCATTAGGCGCGTCTGTGTTTGGTCATATATTTTTATAGCTTGCCCACAGGGAAATCGCAGGAAATTACGTTTCACCCTACGAATATCGACGGTGCGATGTACACGCTGTTGTGTTGCGAACGCAACGAATGCGGTTGGTTCCGGAAGCTATTTAAATGTGATGAGCCCAGCAATAGCACCATGGCAGCTGACGTATTAAAGCGAACAAGTTCTTTTATAGGATTGGATTCTACGGTCATAGGGTAACAAGGTGAGTGTTGCATATTTAAAAGGATGCCCTTATATGCATAATGATTAGGATTGGGGATATAATATACAATAGAAAGTTTAAAAGACAATGATACGAATATTCTTACTACTACACGAAATAAATCCTTGCCAATTCTCAAAACTTGAAGCGAGCTGGCCGATCGATTTCGTTTAATGTTCAACACCACCCTGTTCCACTGCCACGAACTGAACTGGATGACACAACAACGTGATTCCTCATTCCATGTTTCCTATTGATTTGTGCTTCAATAACTCCATTACGCCATTAAAGGTGATTACCAACTATAACACATCTTGTTTGCTTCTACTGCTTCGGCTTCCACTCGGCATTTTTTTCTCTTTGAATGTCAAATTGCCCTGTCACATGCACATCATGACCAAGCCAGATTGTAAATTGAATAAATCGGGAGAAGATATCAGCGAACTGGATCGGATCGGTCAATGGCATTCTTACCAATCAGTTCAATCAGCTCAGCGATAAACGTGCATACGTGAATATCTACTGATTTTCACGTTATCGCGAGTAATTCTTTGTTTATTTGCGAGGCTTGGTAATCGCATTTGAATGCACTTCAGTTGGCATTGATATTAAGTGCATCCATTTTTTTCGTTTGGTTTAGCGATAATCATCTAAGTATATTATGATTTGTTTGCTGATGTTATTTTAATTATTTAATTTTTCAGTGGTTTTACTCGCGTTTGAATCTGTGTTTGAATCCTTTCATTTGTGCAAAATCTGTTTTCGAGAGCTTCATCTTGGGCGGCCAATGGAAGCTGGTGATTGGTCAGTTCGAAACTGTTCATTCGTAAAATGCTAACTTCCTACCGACTCACAATCTATGTCCAAGTTGTCATACGTATCCGTTTTGCAAATTTCTTTTCACCTGACCATCCGTTTATTTGTCTTCATTACAGCTTGGCCGCGGCCTCGAGCATCACAGATTGTCATGGACTGGCCGTGACGGAGAACAAATCCTTTGAGCCTACACCACTGCGACTACGATATGATATAGATATGACTGAACCGTGAGCCACGAAGATTAATTCATGGGATCGTTCTGAAATAGCTCATCATTACATGTCACGCTATCAGAATTAATTAGCATCGTAGTAAAATCGTTAGGAGCATAGTCTGAACCGTTTAGGTTCTTTTCGGTCTTGTCGAGATTACACGTTAAAGGTTAGTGTCACCGTAGCTAGCCGTCATGGCAGTGGAGCTTGGGACATACGAGTAGGCATGGATACAAGTAGAACTGTCTATTTGCGCTCGTAGAGATGCTTAAGTAGATATATGTATATGTTTTCCAGACACTAATGAATTATCTTGGAACTTTTTTCATTTTTTTTCTTCTTTTGTTTATGCTCGACTTGCTGCTGATATCCTCTGAAATGTGATTGCCAGCGAAGAGTTACACATTCGAAGATTTTTCGTTAAGTTGCTTGGAGCATATCTGTTTATTTGTCCAAATCATCTAATACAACATACATCCATTTATAGATCAGAATATAATAATAATAAAATAATCAAAGAAAAACACTATTATAGGATAAGACGGATTTGAAACAAATAAGAAAAATTAATTATGCACTAAAAACAAATAAGTGCTTAAAACTACAATTGTATTTGAGAATCTGTTTATTTTACTTTTTGCAGTATTTCGGGGCTGTACGAACGAATAAAAAGAAAAGAAGCACATAAAGCTAACAAATCGTTTGGATGATCTAACAATAAAGCCTGATAATTTAAACTCCTTGGCAGTTATGTGCATTATATGCTGATCGACTTTGAGTTTTGAGTCAAATATCACGCTAATGTCCTTAAAATTGCGAAAGACAATAAAAAAGGAGTTTGAAATAGACTAAGAGAAAATTATAGAAACTTCGCAACTTGCAGAGTAAGTGTGGACCTGTGGACTAGATATTTGACGCAATAAGATAATTTTAAAATTGAGGAAAAGCTAAAATGTTTGGACTACTTTGAACATCTGAAGACAGGGTAGGCTGCGCGGCTGCCACATTCAGACAGACTCTGAAGAAGGTAGACTTGGGTGCATACTGCATTGCCCATTGCATAGTCCCTGTCAAGTGGAGAGCCACTCCGAGTCCTTGATGAACTGAGAGATTTAAAGGAGGTCTACCGAAGCCGCTTTGGTTAGGCAAACGAAGAATTGTGGGCCTACAGACTTCTTCTTTTTTATATCGAGGACCGGGAATTTGAAAACGAAGACTAAATAGTTCTTCATCTATTCTACGATGAAGAACTGAACCTTCGTCTCCGAACCTGCAGCCGTACCGCTGTTCGGAGGAACCCCCTCAATAGCTCCTAAAACTCCGCTAGCATGACCAATGTCAAAAGCTCTCCACAATTGTCTAGCGATCATTCTAAGAGGTTGTTTCACGCAGGACTTCACAGCATCCTTAAGTAATTGTTCAACGGTAAGTTTACCTAAAACCATTAAAATGCCAATCGGAGGCCAGAGCAGTTCCAAAAAAAGCCTGACAGCATTTGCAAGTTCCTCCGTTGATCAGTTCCCCTAAATGTCGCTAAGTTCGGGCACCCAAAACAGCTGCATAGTCGAATGTCATCCCATTAAAAGAGAGCCCTAAATTAGGAAAACCTTCACTGAATATTGCCTTTTTTGGAATCATACTATACAATAATTAGGTTTGCTTCAAGTATAGTGTATCAATTACACTATCTTTGGTAGTATTTTCATATTGCAGGATCTTTAAAGATTTTGTCCAAAACTCAATCTTAAGGTAAATCATGGTTGAACTAAGCAGACTAAAAAATGCAATATAAATGGCAGTTTAGACACCTCTGTGTTGTATCATACAACATTCTTTCACTGAAAACGGGCTATGGCTTGACATCTAAACCTCGACTTTTTGAAGTTGGCATTCTTCATACATACGAGACAAATACTCAGCCAACCGTTATTTAATGAGCCTGATTTTGTCAGTGATCTTTGGCCATGATACTGTTCTTACGTTTCTTGCTGTATAGACTGTTTACCTATATGTATTGCTGCCTCCACATTGTGGGCCATCATCGGCCACTGTGATGCTGCCTCCTCACTGTGGGCCATCATGTGGCCCATTGTGTAGACGGGCGATGTCTTGCCGTGGCCAACAGTGGCGAAGCATGGAAATGGCAATGGCCAAGGATGGCTTTCGGAGCGGTTTTTCGCACACATCAAAGCGGGCCATCAACCGAAAAATTATGGCTGGGCCATCTAGCGGCCCAGTGTGTGGACGCAAATTTGTGATGGTGACCATAATTAGGGCGATCATTGCGACCATTGCAGTGGCCGATGAAGGTCCACAGTGAGGAGATAAAGGAATATTTTAATATATATATATTTAACTTTCGACCCCAAATGTTTTCATTTCAAGACCAGTTTTTCCTTTAAGAACCATACAAATTCCATTTTTTGGGAATATTCAGGATACGATAGTATTTGGAAATCAGCGAATGTAGTTAAAAAAAATTGATCAAGCTTAGGAAAAGTTGGTCTTCAAATTAGAATATTTGGAAAATGATAAGATATTTTGTTAGCCAAGAAAAGATAGTCAGAAGAAGGAAACACGATCGAAATTGCGGTGAAGGAGTACATCTTTTAGCTATCGCAAGCTAAAGAGAGACTAAACGCAAAGAAGAGCTGATAATACGAGTAGCCTTCGCATAAAAAGCAGTCAGTAGGGATACTATTGGATCGCATTGAAATTTCACAAAATGCGTTCCTCAGGTAAAAACTTTAGTGAGTCTAAGTTCACACCACAAGAAGACACTCTAACTTGGCCTACAAATATCGAACAGGTAAAAGAGTAAGCTAGAAGTCAGTAATTTGCTCACAGGCTTTGAAGATATTTGTGAATTGCTTAGTAGTATCATTATAGGTAGTTTTTGGCTGAGCATATCTACCATAAGTTGTCTGCCTGAAAACTAAAAAAGACAGCACTAAGTATTTAAAAGAAAGGGTCTAGAGGTTTTTAAAGAAGGAACAATTAAAATTTTGCTAGGCATTAAGGTCGATGAATATTAGCTTTGTGATACGAATATGTGATGTATGAACAATAAGCTGACATGGAGAAATGCTATTGCTAAGTTTATCGCAAAAGTGAGAGGTGAGCAGGATGGATTATCTCGAAAAGTTTCATCCAAAGATGGATATTCGGCAGAATTGGTCAACCATTTGAACTCGAGGATCCTTTGGAATGTAATTTGATTTTTGACATATGCCGATGCTCGCTTTAGTGCTCAAATGTCTGTTACTAAAACTGATTGTGCTACGTTTACTTTGGCAAATATTGCAGGCATATTTTTTGATGTAAGGACTATCACATGCATTGATCACATCATTTTTCGCGAATGTTAGACCGATGTAATATTTACCGCCTCACATTTGGAAACATTCTAGTTCCTTTAACTGAAGGAAATTGCTCTGAACAACGTTGCAATTATTTGATGAATCATTTTGAAAGTTAAATTTAGATTCAATTCTTCCGGGTTCATATTTCACTCATAAGTCCTAGCATAGGCGTGCCGTGGCCTAAAATCTAGCAGGGGCCAGGGACCGAAAAGTTCAAAACATGCGATGATTTTGAAGGTACACGTACTGTTCATACAACTTATATGGTTTACTAATAGATTATATGTTTGTTAATTTATACTTTGTTATTTGCTAATGCATAATGCATTATCAAAAATAGTTCGTGTCTGTGAATACGTATGAGCTACTGCCACATGCATATAATGTGAATGGTAGGTATGAACTACACAAGAATTATCTATGACCGCTAAGAAAGAACGCTTGTATTCATTATATGGGAATATAATGGAAATAATTAGAAATATAAGAAAATTTTTTCGTTTAGAAGCTAAACATATTTCAATTTATACTTGAAGAAGAGGATAGATTAGTTTCAAAATATCTTTGAAGAAATTAGGATATATTAAGCTTAGAAGGAAGAAATTGATCTCTTGCTTCAAACTTTTGTTACCTAGAAAGCCTAGAAAAAGCAAAAATATTTTGCCAAGATGAAGAGTGCTGTAACTTACTCTTTTCGAGCCATTTGGTTTGCAGGGATATGTTTGTAGCCCTAACTGCGTGTACGAAGCTAGATAAAACAGCAAAACCTTTAAAACTAGTGCTTTTTGCTGTTTTTCGTTTTCGTGATCCTCTGGGAGATCCAGACAATGCTTCTCTGCGAATGATTTAATTTTTACCCAAACTTCATACAAGTTTTCTCGCTCACTTAGTAGTGTTTAACAGTTCCATTCACAAGATCTATCCCATCCCTAAGAGTTGCATTTTTAGTTTGGAAATATGTGCTTAACATGTTCGTTATAAAAAGAACATAGTGAAAGATGAAAAGATTTACTACAAACTTAGGATTACTGATTGAATGAAAGATCCCCAATGAATAAACTGAGTCCCTCATTCATTTCTTTTTCCCTCATTCATTTCTTTTTCTAAAGCCTCTTTCATAGTCCCATAGCTATAGATCACATATTTGCAATTGTGAAATCTCATTGAGTAACGAGTCCAGCTTAAACTTCTCATTCCACGCCTTGTATTTAGACCAACTGCTTCTTCAAGCTGCTACAACAATTGGTGTTGTGATGGCTTCGAAAAGTGTTGGTAAAAGGATTCGATGGCATTGAAAAAGGATGTAAACGTTTCGATTGTGAAAAATGTGTTCAACACAACAAGGATAATTTTATGAGCTACAAATGTGGCTGCAGGGTGTTTCATCTTAATTTAGATGTGTACACCACTTTTTTGTCCTGACATGACACTAGCACCATCATAAGACTGCCCAACAACAGGCAATTCGCTAAGTCCGTAGCTGTCTAACAGGCTCAAAATTATATCTGCTAATACGAGGCATTTCTAGCTCCTGAACAAGGTAAATCTACAAAGCTTAAAAACCTTTCTTCGACTGCTAGCTTTTTAGCAAATCTGACAACTACGGAGAGTTGTTCCTTTATGTGGGCCCTTGCTTGTTCTGCCATAATGGCTATCAGTCCGCACTCTTTTATTTCAGCTGTATTGTCCTCGCGAACGATTTCAGCAATTATTTTTATTAATTCATTTTGTGTTTTGCCACTAGAGTAGTTCGCAACCTTGTTTTTAAAATTATTTTCAAAAGTTTAATCATGCTTCGCGAATAATGCACAAAATTCAAAAACAAATGCACGGCTATTACTGGCACCACTTTCATCATGTCCTCTGATTGCACGCCCTTGGCAACTGAGACACGTCTTAAGGTCGATAACCTTTTCCAAATAATTTCGGTTCATCTTGACAATATTCTAAGACTGTTCAAGCACCATATCACTTACTGTCTTCCAAACACTATTATAGTTTTATTATTGTAGAGTTTTTATTATTGTATGCAATATGTCCTTGAACGCATTGTGCATGAATTTTACTATCCGGATAATTTATCCGGATCGCAAAGTTTGGTCGAGCTGAAATTTTGGTGTATTTTTGGCGACAATGGAAATTTTATGGAAAATTTCGCATTGTGATAACTTCAGACCGAATCATCAGATCACCACGAAATTTACAAGACTCATCAATGGGCATAAAAAATAAGTTTTTGTCGTTTTTAAATAATGTCTGGGCAAGCTTGTAGCTACCATAAGTACGTAAACACAAATCTTTCACACCATTGACTCTCTAGTATTTTTTTCGGCTTTTAGAATAAAATGCAAATGACTGATGATATGACTATATTTATACAGTCAAATCTAAACCTGTAAAATTCCCAATCGCACAAAAATCGCACCGAATTATTTATATTTTTAGCACCTGGAATTTGCGACCGGATAAAATTCATAGGATATACTGGTCTTGAGTAGATACAGGTCTGACAAAACTTTAATGAATATGATAAAAACCATGTGGCGGTTGTGTCACTATGAAAAAACGCTCGGTGCAATTGAAGTGCTATGCCTTTTAACTTCCGATGCAGTTATCAAAATATAATGAAAAGTAGGTCATATATAGCATAAAAGTGGCAGCGATGCCATTTTTCTCCAAATGACTTCGAAAATTGTATTCTACTTTAATTACCTTATTGCCTACCATTTTAATACTCAGACTATGTTTTGTGAAAAACATAATTGCATAAAATGCCAGTTTATAAAAGGTTTTTTGTCTAAATACCTGTATATTGCCTAGTAAGAATGAACAGATAATCTTAATAAAAAAAGAATGATTGGCGGGGCGGTTTTCGTCTTTTTCTTAACGTATGACTTGTCGAAATTAAATATTGCCGTCCATTTCTCGAGATAATTCCCATAAAATCGTAATTAATACCACAAATATCACAGTCTCTATGTTATAAGTAGTGTGTATGCTTTGGTATAGGCTTACACTACTGCACTACACAATTCTTGCTGTAAACAAAAAACCTAGGAGGCGAAAACTTAAGCGTCCGCTGTTGGAAATATTTATTTTTCTGGGAGGGGCCAACCTAGGGTCTGGGGGGGTCCCGGCCCCCCCTGGCCCCCCCTACGGCGCGCCTATGAGTCCTAGCCCATATGCAATTGACGCAACATTAAATGAACTTCAGTACTAATTAGCTAAACAAAATAAAACCACTGCTCCTCCACGCAACAATCCACTGAATTTCCACGACCTTTGGCTGAAAAACATCGTATCATCTGTTCTCATGTATTAACTGCGAATCACACGTACAGGTCTTAAGCTTAGTTCTCAACATTTAGACTTGCAAAACCAACAATAAGACCATCATCGTCACCATCCGTTCCCGGAAGTATGATGTGAAATAGTGCAATGGCTTCTTTGCGCATACATCATTTCTCATAATTAAAACATTTTTTGAATACTCGTCATAATAGAAATATCCATGAAAACAATGGAGTGATTCCGACTTTATCATCAGCATCGCATCACATTCTATGGGTGATGGGAAAATTATGCAAGAAAGAGCAACGGTAGAATCTGGAAAATAGTGAGCAGAATCAAGCTGAAAAGTGGCAAAAACAACAATAGCGTCCAGAAAGCATAGTCAGATAATGAACTGAGCTTTAACAAGAACTAGATTCTGATCATGCTAACTGTGCAGGAGATGCTTGCATACAGTTTTTAGCACAGGCTATATAGTAGGTGAAAGGTTGAAAAATAGTTGATGTTATTTAGGAATGCGTGAACATGTGAATTTGGATACATAATTCTAATCAAGAAATAAGTTTCAATACAAAGCGAACATCAAGTTAGCATGAAATAGTTACGATATTCATTTATATTCATTCATACAACTTTCCCGAAAAAAAACATTCAGATGTATCAGTTCAATTTAATTTCCTTACCGTCGTATCCAATTACGATACATAGATTTCTTCAGAATTTTTAACTACAATTTGCATTTCACTTCTCGAATACACTTCAATCCTTAGCTCCACAGAAAGATTCTTAGAGTTTAGCTACCATGATCTCGGATGGTTTGTTGTTTCCATCTCACATTCACAATTGATATTCTTATGTTCTTGTTCTCATAGGTTTTTATTGACTCGAAAGATGCTTCACGGGTGAAAGCACATAGCAGTGTACGTGCATTCTCGGTTACATGCGAAATTCTTCACGGATGTTGGTCAGAAGAAACATAATCAAGAGTTGTATGTAATTAACTGTCAGTGATGAATGTGATTATCTTTTCGAATAAGTTGAAAAATGGTTGCACAATTTAGGTGATTTTTTTCGTTGATGATAACGAGCTTGATGATGTTTTAAATGAAAAGAATTCGCATATTAGGTTAATTTCTTTCGCACGTGAAGCTGCTCAGTTGAAACATTCCAGTTTAGATAAAATATACTAATTGAAACCGCAAGAAATTGAGAAAGAAACTTTATTTCAATGCATAGCGATATCGTGAAGCCAGGCATTTTGTTTTCTCGAAAGTTATTTGTGCTGTTGGTATCCTTTTTTTTGGCTTGTGCACTCAAGTATTGTGAAATGTTTCACTAGATTTTATTCACTTTAGTGAGACGTCTCAATAACACGTATCTTTTCTTTCACTAGTTCAATACGAAACCATTCATAGTAATGTAGTGTTTGATGTGGTATTCACCTTGGTGAGCTGTGAGCCAAACATTTCTTATGTTCATGTATTTTCCAATGTTTCAGAACCATATACTAGTTTAGCTATTTTCCTTCCCGCAACTATTATAATTGCATGCACCCATAGATCTCTATTTTGGTTTTCTTTCAGTACCTTTTGTCACTAAGTTAGTTAGATATCCGACACAAATTCAGTTTTATACCACTTTTACTTCAACCCTTATGCGGGAAGCCACTCGGATGGTCATATATGCTTTCATTCTAGAGTTTTGGTCGTTATACGTATCTTTGAGCACGGCCACGAATGGAAGCAAGAAAAGTAGTCAAAAATAGGATGGCGTATGTATGAGAGTTGATGAGCCGTTCGAACATGAAATATAAGGTTTGTTTTTTTCAACAATCCTGCATCAGTTGTTTTTCGATGCTGCATAATCTAACCAGTTCTTGATCAAGATGAAAAAAAAACGCTTCAATAGTTCGTTCATAGCACCAAATACATTTTATTTATACAATACAATTTTATCGTTTTTTCTTTCATGAGAAACCTAAATCTACTGCATAGAGCCATCGTATCGGGGGATTAGGCCAAGTCCAAATATGCCGTTGATCATCTTCATTTTGTGTCAGCAATGGCCGAAACATTCTCACCCGAAATCGATGCCAATTGAAAATCTTCCTTGGTGAAAATATGAGGATTTATTGGGAAAATTTCAGTTACTCGGAAATTGGATTTGATATTTCTCGCAGTGAATGCTAAACCCAAGCATTTGTCAAAAATTTCCGGAATATGTTGAAAGTTTGGCAGCATGATTCATCGTCCAAGCATCACATTGAGCCTTATAAAAGGTTTTCAAATGACCAAAAACGCCAACGTCCAACGACTGGATTCTGTGACTACAATAGGGTGAATGAGAGAGCATGACATTTCCATCTTCAACGGCCAAGCCGATAGTTTCGATGGATAAGTGAGAAGTGTGGTTGTCAAGAATTAATAGAGTTCGATCATTTTTGATAGCCGAACTATGTTTGATGAAGTGTTGCATGAATTTTATGAAATCATCATGGTTCATCTAATCGCTTTCGTTTGCACAGCCAACAGCATTCGTTGTAGCATGATTCATGAATTCAGATATCATGTTTTTCCGAAAGAAAAGATAGAACTGTGGAATGTAATGGCCTGCAGCGTTTATTCCGATTGCCATACTGACGTTTCTGCCTCTTTCATAGGGTGCAATTTGTCAACCGACTTCGAGCCAGTTAGAGCCACAGCTTATCTCGGTTTCAGTGGAACTGTAGAGAACCCTGTTGCATAAAAGTTCCAAATTAGATTCGGAACATATGAATTTGTTGGTATGGCACCATTTAGTTGGTCAAAAAAACCATCGACATCATTCTTATTAAACGTCTTCATTCTATTCGCACGTATGTATATGCTGTGGCACTCTTAAAGAGAGATGATTACGTTTGGCAAATGCATCAAACCAATTATTGCCAGCGGTTTTATGTTCAACCCATGACTGTGAAACATATGCATTTATATTTTTCGGCAAACTCGAA
The DNA here is from genome assembly GCA_947369275.1 of Nemotelus nigrinus. NCBI lineage: Eukaryota > Metazoa > Arthropoda > Insecta > Diptera > Stratiomyidae > Nemotelus > Nemotelus nigrinus. The sequence continues at coordinate 29,892,624 of OX376374.1, read as the reverse complement.
CGCCAAACGTCTGACTTCATTTCGGCTCAAACCATAACAAAGAGAACTTGCTTTCGTTAAATATTTCTTTAGGGCGCTTTCTTATTCATTAGAATAAACCTGGAAACAAATCCAATATCAGCAATAAACTCCAAAAAAAAAAAGTTGAAAAAATCCTACTTTTGGTGTACCAGCCGAAATTGAACTCAAAAATTCAGTCAATTACCCATCGGTCATAGCTGTGAAATCGAGAAATTGCTTATCAATCCTCTCAAGATGACGACATAATGTCTTAGATTTTATACTGACCAGCTACTGCATTTCTTTTCATCAATTTGATAGTTTCAACTAAGTTCAAAACATCGTTTGGTGTTGCTGTGGTTTTTCGTATGTAACTCCGTAGCATGATGACTAAAAATTAACAAAATTCAAGAAAAAACACTTAATTCCAGTCAAAAAAATTAAGAAATGCAATAAAATTCCACAAAATTGGACCATAATGAGTTTTCTGTCATGTGTCAAATTACCTCACAAATTTTATGTCGGATTACCCCGAAGCAACATTTTGGTCCGAATATATGCGTCATGTTCTTCGAACGCTAGTAAAAATAGCATTGCATATAGTTTGATCCAATAAATGCTACTCTTTTCTTTTACGAATTTTTTATGCATTTTTTAAATTCAAGTAGCAAAAAAGCGTTTTTATTTTGAGTAAAAAATATCGGCATGGAATAGAGTATTGGAATCTGAGTTTGATGCATAAAAATAGATGAATTTTGGTGACACCTTTCGCATGCTGCAACCTTATATTTGAAATTTTGATTACATCCATGATAGATTAAAACAAAAATATGATAGTTAGCATTAAGATTCAAGGGTCCCTGATGCCAATGTGATCATTTGTAAGTTCTTGCCATTACGCAATCTTCCTCAATAAGAATATTAAATGTACTATTCCGGGACAAGATGAAATGCAAGCAACACAACAATGTGTATTCTACTTTCGAACCCGAACTGTTTTCATAATCCCATTGAAAGATATAAGAGATTGAAATCGCGCTATTGTCACTAAACTTTGACACAATATCATATATTCAAACATTTTAATTCACCGTTAATCCTAAAAATTGATACAAAACAAATAACTTTATCCAAACACAGAGTTCGGCACATAAAACTTTTTTTTGCTGCAGTCCAAGCACTGCAAACAATAGATTGAATCTAAACAAAAATTATGTATGCATGTTGTAAGGTATAGCATTAGCATTTACCGTAGTGTTGTTTTTTTTTCTCTATAAAAAATTGCAAAACTGTCTGGCTGGCTAAAACACGTCTATAAAAACCACATCATGCCACAACGAAATTTCGACAAGATAAAAACGACTACTGAAATTAAAGCATTTCCATAAATTATTGCTTTCGGCTAATCTTCTTCGAGTTACCGTAAAGAATAGAAGAATCCAGTGGTCAGCTAGCAATGCAAAGCACAGACGATGGGAACAGGTTGAGTGTTGATTGAGAAGCTGAACAGCTGACCGAGCATGGCTTAATCAAGGCCAAATCGTACTGTTGTTAGTTCGATGATCATTTCATGATGAGCTTTTTTTTATCAACCGAAAAACGGAACATCACTCGAGAAAAAATTGCACTTGTGTAAATTATCTATCAGATACAAATTAAGGTGAGCTGGTTGTAACTCGAGCAGTTGCTTGTTGTTTTCTGGTTCATATTTGTGTTCGTGTATTATGATTTCATTTCAATAAATATCATATGATCCAGATTTGATTGAGAATGGAATTAATGCTTGTGCGCGCAGCCTGTTAGTTCGATCGCAATGTATCGTCTAGAGTGCATACTTCGGTTACTAAGCTGTTTTTTTTTACTGCGATTTTATTAATGCAGTGCGGACAATAGTACAGCAATCGTTTTGAAAACCTGGTGATTTGTTTATTTTTATCAAAGTGACACCAATTCGAATGTCGCTCAAACGATCGGTACTGTCTGCATTGCTGTTACGTTGGTGCTCATACAAGCGGTTTCCTATTGGAAATGTAATGCAATATGACACCCCACAGAGCATGTGTGGAAACATTTGTATTGATTGATGGCATTTTCAATTTAAATGAAGAATGTCGACATAGTAAAAAACGTATGTTTTAAGTTTGGCAGTATCCAGGCGTAGCAATTAATGCAAAATAATGAAATTAGACCAAACTTTAAAACTTCATCTTTTGAAAATAATTTTAAAATTATTCAATTCAATCTAAGTTCTTTGCTCGTTTCGAAGAAATCGTAATCAGAATCCAAAGATGTAAACTTGAGTCCGAATTTTAATTGAAAACAGAATTCGTTGTCCTCCATGGAAATAACAATTCACGTCAAAATATTCGCTACGAGCGATTTTGAGTAATTTTTAACTTTAATTATCCCCGCCTGAAATATCCTCTGAGTTAGTTGACTAACTGATTTGGCAGCTTAATTATGTCATTGATGTTGCAGTTGCAATTTCAAAACGGCACGGATCGCTGTATGGGCTATCAAATAACGTCGTGGTGTTCAAGGCTTGAGTGCGCGCAACGTCTAAGTATCGAAATGCAGCATTTCCGATGAAGTCCTTGAAGCGAGTTAAACGAGTCCGGGCGTGACAAATTAATTTATCCGTAATTCATTATTCTATTAAGTCCGCTTTTATCGTCCAAAGTTAACTTTTGATTCAATTGAAAAAATCAGTCAACCATAAAGGTTTCTTAATCAAACGTGATTCAAGTTTACAAAACTAACTCCTTAAAGTATTTTTTTTACACGCTAGTCGATACTTCAGACCAATTCAACCATTCCTAATTTTCACCATCAAGACTGTCTACATAAAACCATTTTCTGATGACAAATTAGTACTCCAAATATCGCAGAGAAGTGTTTTGATGAGTATCTTAAAATCATTGCCGTTCGAAGTGAGTAGACATTTCAGAATGACATGATACTTTAGAAATTTACAGTGTATTTTTGGTCTTTTATCGTCGTTCCTTTGGAAGAAAGATACGCGACGAACTTCTACTGATCAACCCGTTCGAAAATTGTCGACCGTCGTTATGCAAATTGAGTTGTAATTTGAGGACAATGGCGTCAATTTATGTCAACGGAGGAGTGAAACAATAAATGTGCTTCGCTAAATTCAAAACAGTATCCGATTTCAAGACTGGCTTCGAAGGAAAATCTGTGGAATTGTATTGAAATGGATTTCTGTAAACTATTCTTTATTGTTGACGAACTTAATAGGTCGATTGTTGACAAAGATCTGGCTAAAAATATCGATAAGAACAGCCAATGCATGAGCTGGCTAGTATATTAGAATTTATTTGTTCTTGTAATCATGAAAATAAAGTAGCATGTAGTTATTGCTAATACAATTAAAATGTTTGGAGAAAACAAGCAGGCAATTATCGTATGCTTTTCTGGTTCAAATCTGACTATTACACTGAACTTGAAATTTACAAGGCTCCAAGTATAACTCGTGGCACTTCAGGGTTAAATTGTGTCGTTGTATATGTATACATATGCATTTATAATTAATAAAAAGCGCAGAATACCGCTCTCAAGTTTTTATTCTTTTTTTTTGTGTTAGAGTTCTTCGTTCTCAATTACATATACGTGTTTTTGGTTCTGGAACATACTTTTTAAGGTCACTAAACTATCGGTTATTGCACTGAAAAACATTCACCGTATCAGCTGCTCATGCATGGACGCTGAAAGATTAATCATTTGAAAAAAATTCACAGCAAGCATGCACCAATCCTTCTCCACAATACCAGACAGAATCACCCCCGATTCAAAGTCGACAAGCAAAAACGAAACCTGTCGGCAAACATAACGCTCACCCACCACCATCACCCCCAGGGGAGGGAGAAGATATGGAGTAGCATACGATATCTTACAATCTAGTTAATTTCTAAATATCTGTTAATGACAACAATAGACTACTTAACTATAATTTTATGACGTTTTATGAAGCTTTATGAAAAAGAGGATTGAAAAGTTAGTTTATGTACATGAAACTATTTAGTATTTAAAAAAGAAATGAATACATAAGTGATATGAGTTTGGTATTACTTTTTATGGCATGTCTGACTTCAGTTAACACTCAGTTAAAACATTACTATTACGGGTGCTCTCTTTCTTCAGTCTCCTATGTGTAAAAATACGTGTATTAATTAAAAAGAAATTCTCGTCTGCAACAAAATTCATGTTTCGCAGTTGGAATTGCAGGAATTTGCACAAGAAGAACTTCAACCACTCATAGAAAGATTTGTTCAAGAAGCAACGATTAGATAAATAGTGATGTTCTTAATATAATAAAGCAATAATGAATTGCTTACGATATCCACTGGAAACAACCAAATAATGAAAATTTCTTAGAATACAGGCGCTTGAATAACAAGACAAGCAATGCAGTAAATAAAACCAAAGAAATTGCACTAATTACAAAAAAAAAATCATAAGGCGCCCGGAAACAATAAAAATTTATTGGATATTCTTAGGGATGAAATGAGTCCTGAGATCAATCAGAATCAAAAAAAAAAAGCTAATTTAGTTTTCCTCGCAGAGCTACAGCTTTTTCGTTAATTGGCTGCAGAATAAATGATGAATTTAGTGCAAGTTGTGCGCAAAAATTTAGCAATACCTCGGTGCCAGATATCCAAAAAATACATCCAAAGCATTTAATTAAAAAATATAAAAGCTCATAAAAAACATATTAAAACAGAACAGTATATGTATGTATGTATGTCGTATATTAATAAATCAAATGTATGTCGTATATTAATAAATCAAATACTTAAATTAATAATAAAAAACTCTAGCGCACCTGAACCTCTAGAAACACTAATGTTCGAAGAACAGTAGAAGAATTGTGCAGGTTTTGAGTGGATATTCCACCACATGAGCTGCTTATTACGGCCAAACTGTTTCAAATGCCACGTTTTACTTTGGTCTCAAGAATGCATTATAACTCATATGGTAGAAGGTTTCAGATATTACCACTGGCATGAATTTAAACGTTTATGAGAGCGAAACACGGGTTAATTATATTCGTTATCAGTTGCTTGTTTCACAAAATTTTGAAAGCAGCATCTCATATAACATCAATGAAGAAAATGCTCAGTGCCTGCAGCACTGTAACTGAAGTTGGTGTTTGGGGCTGCGATCCGAAAAATTTGCAGAACTTTGGGAATTGAAACATCGGTTATTTATTTTCATTGTAAATGTTTCCGGCATGAATACTAACTGTTAGCATTTATTGATACAAAAGTAGCACAGCCGACTCGTGCTGGCAACCTTTCGCCAGTATCAAAGCCAAGAATATATCACATCTGCTTCACGTTGTTATATTACATTCGAAGTTATAGGAGTATAAAGAAATTTAGGGTTACCTGCAGCGAGTTTTTTTCAAATAATCGAAAGCTTAATATTTGCTGTTTATTGTCACTACAATATCATTCGCATTTGAAAATTCTACGATAAAACCGCTTAATAAAGATATTGCAAACAAACACAAATCCAACAATAGCTGCCAACCCTAATGTGGCTTTTCAACCAAATTTGGCCTGAATAATTTTTATAATAGATTCCATTAATTGTATGAAATTCGTATTGATTCCATGACTGCACTGGGCAAAGTTATAGGGCAAAAAGTTTTATTTTTCTGAGCGAATTTTCAAAACCAAAGATACAAAAATTACCACAGCTGGCAGCACTAATCAAATTGTTCAACCGAATTTCTATCAAACAGAGTTTAGAGTAAGGTTCAGCTACTGTGTCAATTTCATGAAAATCTGGTAACTTATTCACATTTCATAGGGCAAAAAGCAGTTTTTTTCTTTGTAATTTTTCAAGATGACACCACTGGCACAGAGTTGCCTACAATTCAAAATCGCTTCTATCAGACCTGGTCCTACTTAAGTCCAATGCATTTTGTAAATTTCAATTGTATCTGATTATTGATTCGTGAGCTCCCGTGAACAGAAGTTTTTGATGCTAAAAATATATGTAGGTTAACTGGAATAGGGTTACCGTTCTTGTCCGACATGAAATTTCCAAAGTTTTACTTTGAACGTGTAGATAAAGCATGAGATTTGTATACAGATTGGTTTTATTGTAAGAAACGGACATTTTTAGGATATTCGATGGTTTGAATGTTTTCACTTCCAAATTTTTATTTTTTCAAATTTAAGGCATCAAAATTATCATAGCTGGCAGCTCCAACCGAATTTTTCAACCAAATTTCTACCAGACGTGGTTTGAAGTAAGGTTCAGCTACTGTGTGAATTTCGTCAAAATCGAACGATTCAATCAGAATTTATAGGGCTAAAAGCAGTTATCTTTTTTAGTGATTTTTCAAGATGGCACCACTGGCACAGAATCACTCGCATTTCAAAATCACTTCTATCAGACCTGGTCCTATTTAAAACCAATACATTCTGCAAATTTCAATTAATTCTGCTTATCGCATCGTGAGTTTCCGTGAACAGAAGTTTTTTATGCTAAAAATATAGGTAAATTGGGCAAGGGTTACCAGGCGTGCCCGTTATACCATATCAAATTTTATTTTTTGTCTATGTAAATAAAGCACACAATTTACATATGAATGGCTTTTTTTTTAACAAACGGCATTTTTTCAAGAGAAACGATGATTTGGAGGTTTTCACTTTCAGTGCCTGCCCCAGCTACAGGGTTGTTAGTACGCTCATCAAAAGCTACACAAATCTACAACTAAATAATACCAATATGTTCTGAAAATTTCGTAATGATTGAATAGCTCTGTCAAAAGTTATCGCAATTTAAAAATGTTCGAATTTTCCCGTTCTTTTTTTAGGCACCCAGCGCACACATGGGGTTAAAAAATTCCAAAACATTATCCGATTCACATGTTAAACACGTTCGAAATTTATTTTGTCAACTTTATTTTTGCACAAATTATTTGTGTACGGAATAATAGGTATATTAAAAATATCACTAAAATGGCCGCCGGCGCCAAAGGGTTAAAAATTATTAACTTTTTGTGAGACTTGGCACTATTCTGCATATACATCAATGTGTCTTGAAAATTTCAGTTCAATCGAATGGCGCGTTCCTGAGATTTTTTCACTGACATTTTTTGATGATATATATATATATATATATATATATATATATATATATATATATATATATATATATATATATATATATATATATATATATATATATATATTATATATATATATATATATATATATATATATATATATATATATATATATCTATATATATATATCTATATATATATATCTATATATATATATATATATATATATATATATATATATATATATATATATATATATATATATATATATATATATATATATATATATATATATATATATATATATATATATATATATATATATATATATATATATATATATATAGAAATATGAATTTTTGGCCAAAGTGATTTTAATACTAATGTTCTTCTTCGAACATTAGTAAAAAGGTATACTTTAAACTATATTAAAAGTTTAGCTGAATTCATTTACTTATGAAAGGTTTATCGAAAATAATTAAATAATAAATCATTGATTAGTAAAGGTGAAGGGACTTTTAACTTGAAAATTGAATAGCAAACTACTCTTTATTGCAAAATTTATATTTTACCAAAATTTGAACTGAACGAATTGAAAAATGAAATAGATATAATAAATAAATAAATGAATATAGTCAAATGTAATATAGTCAAACAATAAGGTCAAAAATCGCTTAGGACGTACCGTTTTAACTCCCATGCAGAACTTTAAACGATGTTAAACTTTTTAAGTCCTCTAGAAGATTGTTGTATGGTGAGATAAATGAACATATCGGATCGTAAAGCTTTCTATTAGTTCTGCATGTGGGTAATATATAAGTACTAAGTTCTGCAGATGGGTATTATATAAATATGATTGGCCCTAGCTTGGTAATTGTGTACCTCACTGATCATTGTTTGATAAATATAGGATTGATTTTTTTTATTCTACATGGTCTTTAACTTCTCAAATACTATAAGTTTGGATATGATCATCTTACGCGGTTGGTAGGTAGTTGATTCGTATCGTCGAATCGATCTCGTATCTAAATTATTCACTGCCTATATCTTTTTATTGGGAGGATATACGATAATGTTAGTTGAAGATCTCTGACTCCAATTTAACATACTATAATTAACAGATAGAGTAACAAAAGCACAATGGATCATATTATTCAAATTGAGGTTTATATATTTTCTTCTTATTATAATGCATCCGCGAATGATGCATTCGCTGACATTGCCGAATGTATCCAAAACACTGGCAATACACTGAAGATAGTGCTCAGCACGATGAGATGTAGTTTCAAATACGCAAGTTGTAGATCCAAGCACGAAAAACACAACGAGCAGGAGATTGCAAGTGCAAAAGTGAACGTATTGCATGAGACCGGTGGAATAACAACAGCTTAGAATTTAATGAACCGTTAGATGTTCTTCGCCACATTAAAACCACGAGCTGTTGACTTACTGCAGGTAGAGCCAATAGCAGAGAGCTTTAAAAATGTATCATATACATAGCAACAACAATTAACATACACAAATAACATTAAAAATAAAATTACAATAACGAAGGTCATAAATTCAGAATGCAAGAAGTTAATTTAATTTAATTGAGTCATTAAAATCACAATTTCATAATTACAATAATATGAACATTTTACATCATACGAGCGCCAACTCCTGAATCCAGGAGGATCGAGTGACAAACGGGAGTAAATTAAAAATAAGTCTCAATTCAATTGGAAAAACTATCAAAATAGCTTGACAATGCAACAAAAACAGCTGATTCAATTAGAATGATGAAAAGAGTGAGCTTTGATTCGAGTATTTTCTGACACTGACACTGACACAAAGGCTTTGGTTATCATTTGACCTGAAGTCATCGAGTGCGGATATGACTTATCATATCTTGGAGCTTAAGTTTGCTTACTTTCGTAAGGTATTTCTCTCCTAAAGGACAATTGTGTCTTTTTATGGGCATTTTATTCAGATTACTCTTCAAACCTCGTAGTTTATCGCATCTCGATTTTTTCTGGCGGTCCTGATAGGCTAGTTTGTTGGTCTATTGAAAAATTGAAAACATTCCATGAACTATGGTCGCAAAGCTAACACAAGATGTTTTACAATGGAAGCAAATAAACTAAGCTATCTTTGCGGCTATTTTTAGATCACTTGCTCAACGAGTAAATACATTTGGTTCCCACTGATGATTGCTCATCATCCATTTGTCATTCCCATTTTGGGGGCAGGAAACGATCGACCTAAAATGATGAATGGATGATGGGGTTGGAGCTCACATAGGCTTCATTGCAAAGCTTTACTAAACAGAAGTAAAAATTTCTGTGATTCACTAACTACTCTTCATAAAATAAGCTTCAACCATTAATAACAACAAAGACTACTACTACGACAAATAACCATAAGGACTAGGTAATTGAATTTGATCACGGTTCCCTTCTTGTCTATAAATCAGCATAGACAACGTATATCATTTCTACAGCATCGAAGCCGAGCATATTGAAACGGGAAACTTCGATCGTTTTGCGGAATCAGCCTCCGAAAGCAGAATCAAATTGGAAATGTTTTTGCGGGATGATTAAAATTGAACAACTTTTTATTAACATTAAAAATTTTAATCTACATTGAAAATTCTATTTTGACAAAGTGGTTTCGAAAGTATGCACTGCTTCTCATCAGACACCAGCACACAGTGCATACTTGACTGGCGTGACCACTTGCAGGTGGAAATCATTACATTTTTATTTATGCTAGTTGTGACAAATTTTAACATCTCCGACTTATATCCATGGATATAATTTTACTTAGTAAAGGTAATTGAATTTGATCACGGTTCCCTTCTTGTCTATAAATCAGCATAGACAACGTATATCATTTCTACAGCATCGAAGCCGAGCATATTGAAACGGGAAACTTCGATCGTTTTGCGGAATCAGCCTCCGAAAGCAGAATCAAATTGGAAATGTTTTTGCGGGATGATTAAAATTGAACAACTTTTTATTAACATTAAAAATTTTAATCTACATTGAAAATTCTATTTTGACAAAGTGGTTTCGAAAGTATGCACTGCTTCTCATCAGACACCAGCACACAGTGCATACTTGACTGGCGTGACCACTTGCAGGTGGAAATCATTACATTTTTATTTATGCTAGTTGTGACAAATTTTAACATCTCCGACTTATATCCATGGATATAATTTTACTTAGTAAAGGTAATTGAATTTGATCACGGTTCCCTTCTTGTCTATAAATCAGCATAGACAACGTATATCATTTCTACAGCATCGAAGCCGAGCATATTGAAACGGGAAACTTCGATCGTTTTGCGGAATCAGCCTCCGAAAGCAGAATCAAATTGGAAATGTTTTTGCGGGATGATTAAAATTGAACAACTTTTTATTAACATTAAAAATTTTAATCTACATTGAAAATTCTATTTTGACAAAGTGGTTTCGAAAGTATGCACTGCTTCTCATCAGACACCAGCACACAGTGCATACTTGACTGGCGTGACCACTTGCAGGTGGAAATCATTACATTTTTATTTATGCTAGTTGTGACAAATTTTAACATCTCCGACTTATATCCATGGATATAATTTTACTTAGTAAAGGTAATTGAATTTGATCACGGTTCCCTTCTTGTCTATAAATCAGCATAGACAACGTATATCATTTCTACAGCATCGAAGCCGAGCATATTGAAACGGGAAACTTCGATCGTTTTGCGGAATCAGCCTCCGAAAGCAGAATCAAATTGGAAATGTTTTTGCGGGTTGATTTATAGACAAGAAGGGAACCGTGATCAAATTCAATTACCTTTACTAAGTAAAATTATATCCATGGATATAAGTCGGAGATGTTAAAATTTGTCACAACTAGCATAAATAAAAATGTAATGATTTCCACCTGCAAGTGGTCACGCCAGTCAAGTATGCACTGTGTGCTGGTGTCTGATGAGAAGCAGTGCATACTTTCGAAACCACTTTGTCAAAATAGAATTTTCAATGTAGATTAAAAATTTTTAATGTTAATAAAAAGTTGTTCAATTTTAATCATCCCGCAAAAACATTTCCAATTTGATTCTGCTTTCGGAGGCTGATTCCGCAAAACGATCGAAGTTTCCCGTTTCAATATGCTCGGCTTCGATGCTGTAGAAATGATATACGTTGTCTATGCTGATTTATAGACAAGAAGGGAACCGTGATCAAATTCAATTACCTTTACTAAGTAAAATTATATCCATGGATATAAGTCGGAGATGTTAAAATTTGTCACAACTAGCATAAATAAAAATGTAATGATTTCCACCTGCAAGTGGTCACGCCAGTCAAGTATGCACTGTGTGCTGGTGTCTGATGAGAAGCAGTGCATACTTTCGAAACCACTTTGTCAAAATAGAATTTTCAATGTAGATTAAAATTTTTAATGTTAATAAAAAGTTGTTCAATTTTAATCATCCCGCAAAAACATTTCCAATTTGATTCTGCTTTCGGAGGCTGATTCCGCAAAACGATCGAAGTTTCCCGTTTCAATATGCTCGGCTTCGATGCTGTAGAAATGATATACGTTGTCTATGCTGATTTATAGACAAGAAGGGAACCGTGATCAAATTCAATTACCTTTACTAAGTAAAATTATATCCATGGATATAAGTCGGAGATGTTAAAATTTGTCACAACTAGCATAAATAAAAATGTAATGATTTCCACCTGCAAGTGGTCACGCCAGTCAAGTATGCACTGTGTGCTGGTGTCTGATGAGAAGCAGTGCATACTTTCGAAACCACTTTGTCAAAATAGAATTTTCAATGTAGATTAAAATTTTTAATGTTAATAAAAAGTTGTTCAATTTTAATCATCCCGCAAAAACATTTCCAATTTCATAAGGACTACTTTGAATATATTTTCAACACTATATTACTAGCGCGGAAAATGAACAATGTATAGGGTTTTTCAATAAGGACATAACCATTTTAAATTTAAACCGTCGTTTCTCGTGAGCGCATCATGCGGTTGAGCTGAAACTTTGTCTCTGTGGAATATGTCCAGTAATAGGTATCGTTAATCTTTTGGTACTGGTTGCTATTTTATTGATGTTTCAATTGCCCTTATAATTCTAGCAAATAAATTTAAAAAAAGTAAGAATGCGAACTGACTTTCGAACGTGTTTCACTCATAAACATGGTAATGTGTTAGGCCCTATATGTGTGGGTATCCGCTAGTACTGGTGAAAAATTAGCTTTAAAGAATCCATCGCCGATCATATGAACAAAATTAAAATTCATACTGAATACATGTGCTCAAAATACAAACATACAAGTGCTCTAAACTTTGAATAAATTACAATCCGATATCTTAATTACTCTTTGTTTTATCTAAATACAAAATTGTTAATTCCTTATTGGAACAAGTGTATTTTCTAAGAGAAGCTTACCACTTAGCTATTCGTGATATTAAAGTGAAGCTTATTTGAGAACAGCATTGGCAAACAGCATTTATGCTGATGAGAAAAAGTGGCATCTGATTGTGAATACAAACGTATAAAGTAATGAAAAAATGTGAAGGTAAATGAAATGAAATAATATGCTTTGAGACTGACTCAAACCACTCAGACAACCTCAAAATTTTTCAAATATTTCGCATTTAAATTTGACATCTCAAAAAAGTTGTCTTCTTCTTCCTTTTCAATGCGAAAAGCGACTTTTTACAAGGGAATTATGTATAACATCGGGCAACTCTACATCATTTTAGAATAAATTACCAAAGTTTGATGATCATTAGCAATATGCTTGATTATTGATAATTTGGTCATATAGTGATGATTAGTCCAAATTAGCATATGAGACACAGCACTTAAATGATCATTTACGACAAATGGTCATTTAGACTGCGCTGTCTGTCTAGGCTTTTAGATTCGTAATGAAAGTTTCGTAATCGAAAATAGAACGGTCCGAGCTCAGTAAATTAAATTTGATCACTTTCTGTAGGAATTGAGCAATGAGGTGCTGGCCCAAAGTAATTATCTACTGCCAGCGGTTTCGAATCGCGCTGCATACTCACGGTTGCATTTGTTCGTCTTTTGGAGACTTTAGAGCCGGTGACTGGACATAATACTTGCTTCCCATATTTGCTTAATCATAGCTTTGCCGGTGAATAGCTATAAGACCAGTACTTTAAAAATTAAAAGTGAGACATCCAGCGCCGGATTTACCATACGGCTAGCAGGGACTGCAGCCCCGGGCCCCTGGGATCCTGGGGGCCCCTTACTCTCGAAAAATAAGAATAAAAATTACGAATAATATAACAAAAAACATTATATCAAACGTAGGAAAATTGTTTTTTTCAATTTGTTGACTCAATATTTTAGGTATTCACACTGCGGATTTGATTTTTGTTATTTGAAAAGAATTTGGTTACAGTATCTGTCAGAGAGAAAAATTATTTTACAAAAAGTCAATATATTTTTGTAAAAAATAGAAAAATATTGTTTAGTTCTAGCTACACATATCCGCTGAGAAAATGCATTTGGAAATCATTCGCTTGAGAATTCATAATCCATAATATTCTAAAGCAAGGTTTCTGAAAATGTAATACATCACATATAAGTTAAAACGAAAGCATTTCTCTCAAAAACTGATTGAAAAGAAATAATACTATATTATGGTTTCAAAAATGACGATGCGATTCGGGGAACGCATACTCAAGTTTTTTCGCGAACTTCGCTGCCGCATCGCCGCCAGTTTCACGGAAAAACAAAACAACACTTTTCGGCACGCGTCTGCTGCACACGGTGTTTGATATCAGTCGGAAGCAAGCTCTATAGGTGGAGCTCTAGTCCGAACTACTTTTTTCTTGTCAGTTGTCTGTGCTCATTGAATTTCTTACTGGAAGTGCCCCAACGCCGTATTTTCTTTTCCATGTGATATTTTAATTTTTGAAATGCCATGTTGCCTCTTCAACCTCATCGCAAATATCATTGTGGAAATGACAAAAAGAAAGAAAAAAAAGCGAGAGAAGAAGCAATTAAGAAACTGCCTAGTGTAACCAAATATTTTACACTTACACGTCCTTCAATTGAAGAAAATCAATCAGGTAAAAATATAACCAACTGTGAATATTTTGTTTGAAGTTATACAGTGTATCAAAGCGATAAAAAAAATCATATACAGCGCATAGTGCATTCGTGATCGCGTACATGTACTGTTTTAGTGTGTAATATGACATATCAATCGAGAAGTTTACTTGAATTTCATAAACGTCTTTTTAAGTGACACAAGATGAGATATCTGCTCCATCTGAAACATCAACTGATTTCTTGCGTGACAAAAACAGTACATCTACACTTGACGACTCCGTTTCTATCATTGACAAAGTTTACTCGAACGATGAGAGTGATAAGACTGATGAAGGTAAATTTAAACTATTTTATTATCAATCGATTACGTATTTTTAATTTTGTTTTTAATTGTTAATAATTATTTTTAAATTTTAATAATGACTTTTTAATGATTTAAAAGCTGATATTTTCAGACTCATTTTTAATTCAGCTATTATTTTTTTTTAGATGTAGAGACTGTGGAGAGAGATCCTGCCTTGTGGCCTTTGAGATTGTGCGAGAATAGCCATGAGCGTAATAAATATTTGCGAAATGATTGTTTATACTTTCAAAACAAGAATTCTAGTTTCAAGACATCGAAGCGAGAGTACAACAATCAAAATAGGTATTTTTCACCAAATTTATTTCAGAAAATACTTCAGAATGGTGAAAAGTGTGAACGAAAGTGGCTCATGTTTTCTGAATCAGCTGGATCTGTTTTTTTGCTATGCATGGAAATTATTTTCCACAGATTATGACAATCCTTTTGTTAAGGATGGATTTTCCAACTGGAAAAAAGGCAATGAATATATTTGTTGTCACGAAAATAGTAAGGAACACTACAACTGTATGTCACAATATTTGAATTTTTCATCAAAAAGTAATCGTATAGATAAAAGTATGGTACAAACATTTGCAAATAAAGTGCAATATTGGCATAAAGTGCTTACAAGAGTTCTATCAGTCATACGACTTCTCGCTGAAAGAGGCCTTCCATTTCGTGGAACGACGGAAACAATCGGTTCACCAAACAATGGTAATTTTTTGGGTATGATAGAACTGCTTGCTGAATACGATCCGTTCTTACAACAGCATATTAAATTATATGCAAATAAAGGTAGTGGAAATGTTTCGTATTTATCAAAGACTACATACGAATAATTTATAGAGCTTATGGCTGAAAAAGTGTTGCAGCACATTATAAATGAAATAAAAAATGCAAAGTATTGGGGACTTGTGCTGGACTCAACTCCTGACATTTCACATGTCGACCAATTATCGGTTGTAATTCGGTATTATGCAAATAATCAAGTTTATGAACGCTTCATTGATTTTATACCAATAAAAAGTCACAAGGGTAAGTCCATGTCGGAAGATGTTTTGTCATTGCTTGAAACACTTTCTATTGAATTAGAGAATTGCCGAGCACAGACATACGACAATGCTCGCAATATGTCCGGCGAATACAACGGACTCCAAGCTTGCATATGCGGAAAAAACCAACTGGCATTTTATGTTCCATGCACTGGTCATTCATTAAATTTAGTCGGAGAATGTTGCGTACAGGTGTGTTCTATTGCCGTCAACTTTTTTGGTGTTTTGCAACAGTTATACGTATTTTTTTCCGCGTCAACTGGTCGATGGGACATCTTAGTGGGTGAAAAATCGATTTCGAAAAACTTATCGAAAACAAGATGGTCACGACGATCAGATGCTTCTAGAGCTTTGAAAGATAATTTCGAAGGTATCTACAAGGCATTGGAGAAGATAGCTAATGACGTATACCAGAAACCTGTAGTGCGTAACGAAGCTTCAGCTTTAATGACACATATCATCAAGCTTGAAAATGCGTTTATGACTGTTTTTTGGGACTTCGTATTGAATCGTTTTGATGCTACAAGTCAATACCTGCAGAAAGTAGAAGTAGATTTGATTTCTGCCAGTAAGATGCTCTTATCTTTAGTCGATTTCGTCCAGAATTTGCGAGATAAATTTTCTGATTTTGAAGGTAAAGCTAAGGAACTTAGTCCCTTGGTTAGTAAAGAATATTCTGATACCAACAAGCGCAAAATAACTAAGAGACTAACAGACGGAGGAGTGCAAGCTTGTACTTTGTCTGGCTCAGATAACTTTCGCATCAATACTTACTATGTGATAATAGACAATCTAGTCGTTGAATTGCAAAAACGATGCAAAGCTTACACTCACATCACTGAATTGTTTGGTTTTCTTCTGCACTTGCTGGTCATGGATGAAGACGATTTACAAATCAAAGCAAATAAACTTGTAGAAGTTTACTCAAATGATTTAGACAACAGTTTTTTTCTCCAGTTGAAGCAATTCATTCCTCTTTTGAAATTGCAAGAGAGAGGTTTCTTTTCGAACCGTTCAAAAGAATCTGATAAAGCAATTGACGAACTACTGAACCCTGTGAAAGTATTGAATTGGATAGTCGCTAATGACATGATCTCAGTATTCCCTAATACGTATATTGCCTACAGAATTCTAGTCACTATTCCAATAGCTAATTGCGAGACAGAAAGGTCATTTTCTACGTTAAAAAGAATAAAAAATATGTTTAGATCGACAATGCTGAACGAAAGACTGTCCTCTTTAGCAAGATTGAATATTGAAAAAGAGCTGCTGAGATCGCTTGATTTTGATGATGTAATAGCGGAATATGCAGCAAAGAAGGCGAGAAAGAAATGTTTTTAATTATAATGTATATTGTAATTACCTGTAAAAATAAAAATGTTTACTTGTCAAAATAAAAATGTTTAACATTGAATAATTCGGATTTTATTCTCTTTTCGCAAAAGTTGGGATTTTCTTTGCCCTTAAGAGGGCCCCTTCGTTGTTTAGCCTCGGGCCCCTATAAAGCTTAATCCGGCGCTGGAGACATCTATTACTTTGAATGAAATCAAGTCAACTTCTCCCAAAAATTTAACAAATAAACCCAACAAATTTTCTCTCGAAATAGCTTCTTTTGTGACATTTTTTTAAAAACTTCATAAAAGGTTGTACTATTGAACGTACTTGCTTATCTTTTCGAGACATTTGCCACAGATCCTTGGCAACTAGTCGAAGAAAGTATGAATCGCAATCATTCTTCAGCATTGAAAAGTGCCCTCTTAATGTTTTGTTTTTGTTTCATTCTGCGAAGAATAATTCATTGAATAAAAAAAAATGATACTGCCGGTATCATTCATTGTTGCTTATTTTTTGGTTTCTCAGAAACATAGATAAATTTCGAGCCCAGACCCAGTCATTTTAATTATCTAAAGAGACTTATTATTATATATTACACAAATTAGTATAATATTTTAATTTAATTCGAATAAAAGATTTTACCATGAAACAAAATTAAATTTCATGCAAATATCGAAGATGAAACGTTTCAAATGTCTTTCAAAAAAATAAAAAAATTGGGTGGAGTATCAAACTTCAAATGGCTATCATAACTGAGGATTACAACTAGAGATGAGTTAAAATGTGAGAGTAGCCTCTATAGTGGCTGGGATTTTGCTGGGAATAGATGCAGTTTATGCAGTTTTCCACATATATTATCTATCTTGTAGCTCTATAAAATAGACAAACTTAAACAAAATTATAAGCGCAGCGTCATTAGGCACATATTATTTAGTTGCCAAAATAATCTTAATAAACTTCTTTATTGAAAAAATATACATTTTTAATCACATGCAAAGTACATTGTAAATATATATATAGATCAATTTCCGTCTGTAAATACAAACTAGCAAAAGCACCTCACGCTGACTGAGAAGACAACTACAACCTTGAACTTGCCCAGCACGAGCAAACCATCAGTAGGACCAAGTGTTCAATGTTAACGCTCAATTTTTCCGCACCATCTATTTATGGCAGGACAAAGTCGTACAAGGCAATTACAGTGGTTTCATTCACAATTCGATGTAATTGGAATTGGAAACTATTACCATAGTGGAGAACCACTACGTATGAGTGCTCTACAAGAAGTGATCACACAATACTGGGTCTACCTGGCAACCAAAGACTGGCTAGATTAATGGGTTAAGCGACAGTAAGGTCTTCAAAGAGATGCGCACCATGCGATATGTTCGTGCGACAACAAAAAGGTGGGCATGTGTTATTCGATGGATGCTGCTGGTACATACCACAGGGGGATTCGATTCGTTCAGTGAAGCAAGGTGAGATCGTTACTTTGTCGCGGTTCGATTGCGGTAAGGACAGGACAACAAAATTGTAACAATGACTTGATCAATGTTCGCGTTAATTTAATTTGCTTGCTCTTTTGTCGATGCGTACGTTTTGCATGCATAATATAGTGCATGATCTTGAATTTTTGAAATTCATAATAGAGTCGACGACGGAATGAAAATGTAGACTGAGTGTATAGCACTTGGTTGAAGATCTGAAGATGTAATCTTCTTTTAAAAGTCGGAGCTTCTCGAGAATTATTTTTTCACAAATTCTTTATCTTAAAGCAGTGATAATTATACGTGAGCGTCGTGTTGCTTTGTGCATACCATACTGTCGTAGTTTTTGTAGGCTCTTCATTTTAAAAGAGGTATATGACGAAAACGAATAAAATTACAATTTTGAAAATAAGATTTTGTTTCAATAGCTTAAGTTAACTGATTTTTCGAGGTCAAAGAGCAAACAAGACAGATATGCTTTGCATATGAAAAAGTTTATATGATTGCAAGCTCTTCAGTGGGTCTTGTTAGGACTCAGCCCCTTCTATATCAAATTTAGCTTTTTATCCATTAAACATAACTGAAACGAAAAACTCTTAACATGACTTTTTAATTCAATGACCAATTTTTTGACTTTAGAAGATAGATATACATATTTTGATTTCTTGACAGATATCGATATTCCAAGG
Organism: Nemotelus nigrinus; assembly: GCA_947369275.1. Classification (NCBI taxonomy): domain Eukaryota; kingdom Metazoa; phylum Arthropoda; class Insecta; order Diptera; family Stratiomyidae; genus Nemotelus; species Nemotelus nigrinus. The sequence continues at coordinate 29,873,541 of OX376374.1, read as the reverse complement.
GTAATATGCCCTCTTTTTCAGTGTCCACGGTTCGATTCACGGAAGAACAAATAGAGCTGCTTAACCAATGCTAGAATTGTGATTTCAAGGAAACAACATTTCCAACAGAAGACTTGGTAGTAGACATCGAAGCAGCGGTAAAAAGTTTTCTCGGAAAGTGAAAAGTACTGATTAGAGGCAATATGATTAGACTCGACAGGAAGGAAAGCTGTAAGAGGGGGGGGGGGGGGTTTACTGATAAAGCACAAAGAGCACTTAAAGAGTTGGCTACCAAACCGGTTTTTTATACCAAAGCAGATAAAGGAAAGGCCGTGATCATAATGGACAAGATTGTATATGACCCCGATTAATTATGGACAAGCTCAACAACGGGGACTACCATGAGCTAACGGAAGTCTCTTTACCAGACTCTATCAAGCGAATGCAAAAAATCTCAAAAGAGTGCAAAGGGACTACTGGGGAGGTCAACAAGTTACGAGTCTCAAACCCAACGTTGCCAAGAATTAGGTGCCTTCCAAAGATATACAGAGAAGGAAGTGAGCTAAAGGAAATTGTCTCCGCTAAAAATGCTCCAATAAGGAGAATCGGAAAATGGATTGTAGACGAATATAGGGCCTTAGGAATAGAAATAGAATAGTTAAAAATCGAGCCGAAGTGATAGATCGGCTTGCAAGAGTGGCAACAATACAGGAAGATGAGCTAGCTGTATCATTTGATATCAAAACTTTGTTCGCAAGCGTGCTGGTAAAACAAGCATTAGCGTTCTTTGAGGACTGCCTGTTTGAGAACAAAGCCAACCGGAGAAACTTACCTTGGTTTGCATGAATGAAAGCTGTTTTCCTTTCAGATGGAAGAGCTTTAAAGCTTTTCAAGGTGTCGCGATATAAGGGCAGTGAGGTATTTATGGAAAGGCTGGAAGAGAAATTTCATGAAGAAGGTTCGCTTCCACGTATGTAGGTGATATATGTAGACGACATCCTGGCTGTCGTAAAAAAAGATGCTTTGACAAAAACTTTAGAGAAGCTAAATTGGATATCCAATTTTGAATGGAAATCAAAAACAGTGAGAGGATACCTTTTTTGGATTTGCTTAACATCAACCGAAAGCTCACACTCACCCAGATAATAATACCATCCACGTCTGATCATTGGCATTCCTATTGTGTATACACTTAGAGAAACCAACATCTGTCCACAAACAACTCACCACAATCACTCTACACTTTCATATACATCTAAATTTTATCTGTCAAGTAGGTTAAGTTAAATATTGTAAAAAAGTCAGATAGATTTTGGTCATTGCAAAAAACATGTTTTGAAGTTCAAAACTGTAAAATAGGAAATGTTTTAATTAGAATTCATACCATTAGAATTCATATAAAATGGCGCCCTATAACTCGATGATTCACCGGCTGTTAACAGTGCTCTTGCATCAGGAAAGTTTAAACTCAGGACTTAAACATATTAACGATACCGCGATAAAAAATGAATTTGACGAGAAAACAATTGAAAATCTTACAAAAAAGTAAAATCTTATTTACACAGGAAAATCAAAAAACAGCCATAAGAGATCGAATAATTTTTTCGCCAATTTTTAAAAAGTTCGAGAAGTTCTTGAACGCTTTGATATAGAGGTATTTCTGACCAGTAGGTATCCCCATCCCAATTGTTCAGGTTCAACATACATTTTATGGTTAGAAGCAAAATGTTATAATGTAATCAATATCAATATGTAATCAATATAAAAAAAAAAGATAGTTAACATGTACTTAAGTGAGTAATTAGTAGACACTGAAGAAAAAGGCAGATAACCCTTGAAATATCGATATCTGTCGAGATATCTGGCTTCTAAATGAAAAATTGGTCTTTCAAAAAGCCATGACACAATTTTCAATTTTAAAAAGATTTTGCATTGAAAGTGTTGTCTCATGTTATTTTCATTTTTTCTTTATTTCTAAAAGAAGTTAGTCTCTAGAAGAACTCTACGGGAAATGATTCCAATTAACGGCTTAAGACATCAGGCAGTCCGCTTACGAGTCGTTGCCTATTTGATACGTGAGAGAAGCATTTGACACTCCCCAAACATAAAAACAACGAATCTCGTTGATGTCGATTCACGTCCGGACACGAGTCGTCAAGGTAAGGAATCGTTAGTATTTTCTAAACTTTCAGTGCGGTGATTTCAAAATCACTACTTTTTCATTAAGTTATACTATGCAGTTTTAAGGTTACATTACCACTACGCCAGACAGTCCAGGTTTTTCATAGCAGCAAAGGAGAAGCATGTCTGACTTAAAATTTTCACCATTTCATAGCATTCTGATCACCTTATTGAGAGATTTCATATAATCTTATTGCCAAAAATGGAAACACTTTTTAAAATCAATTTTCAGACGTGCATTCATTGACGTTGAGATTCATTTAAGTCTTCAGGCCAATAGACACCAATTTTTGATCAATATTGCTTAGTTCTTCATTCTATTTTGATTGAACATGCTCAAATCTATTATCTACCACGTCAACATGAAATTGGATTCAAAGCCATGCAACACTCGTTCAACTGTTGTGCTCTGGATTTTGGATGTACCGAGTAATTATTCTAGTTCCATATTTTATGCTCTCAATATTCTATCTTCGTTTCTTTTCGACCTGATTTGCTTCAAATGGGATGAAGCACAGCATCAAAAACAACAACAATATCAAACAATAACGCTGAATTGCAACTACTTAACGATGTCGGTTTATCTAGATTGAAAAGTACCAGTATCCCAAGAAAACAGTGCTTTGAAACAATGCAGCATTAGCCGGACGAAAGCCCTAATTAGTGCAAACAAACGCTTTGTACGGAATATTTCTTGTGCTGAATAATGAATGATTTGTTCATAACGAATACAAGATGTACAAAGTATGGTTTTTGTGAGTAAAAGAAACCAAAACGAAACACGATAAGAAAAGAATGAAATGGAAAATGCGTATGCATTTGAAAGTAGTCTTGGAGTGGTTGCATCGATTTTCTTGAGTGGTCTCGAGCTACGGTTTTCATATTCTCTCATGAATTAAAAGTGTTGAATTATTCATTTTCGAAATTGCTAATATTAATGAAAAGAAAATAATCACCGATTGTTCATGTTTAGTCTCAGGCGATTATAATCTATACTTTCTCATTGTGGGATGTCAAAAATGCTTTAAAGAAGTTCTCTGTGTTCAGATACTAGTTGTTCGAATCCGATGGTGTCGATCTACTGCACAGTTATCTTGCAATGAACGTGATGTCAAAATTTTAGTTATTATTTACAATAAGTTTATAGCCCCCCGACAGGGGCGGATTTGCCACTAGGCCCGGTAGGCCCGGGCCTAGGGCGGCAAATTTCGGGGGCGGCAAATTTTCGATTTTTTTTAGAGCGGCCACTTTTCGATTTTTTTTTGGCGGCAGTTTTTTTTCTATCGTATATCTACATATATCTGAGTTGTATCTCTAGTATCTCTAAAAAAATCAATGCACGCAAAAATTCACCTCTGATGATTTTTTCGGACATTAAAAAGTTTGACTTATAATAAGTATCGAAATGCGATCACGGATACCTAAACCGGATACCTACTCAAAGATACCTAAAAAGTACCTAGAAAGTATCGGAAAATATCTAAAAAGAGCCTAAAAATACCTAAAAAGATGCTAAAAAGAACCCAAATAATACTTCTTCAATTTAGGAAAAGTTTATCAGAGGTAAATACTTGCGTGCATCGATTTTTCAGAGAATTGTTTTTTTATTATTATGATACAGGGTATATCAACTACATGCGAATCTCTTTATTTTTGACGTGTTTTTTAATTTGAAACTTCTATAAAATGAAATCTAGGACATCATGGGCCAAAATATTTCGGGTTCATCCTTAACTAATAACATATCGAACATTAATTTACAGTAGTCGAGTTCAGAGTTGGTCTCCAGTCAAGTGCGGAAGCAAACTTTGAACGGAATAGTAAACTTACTTATAAAAATATGAGCGAAGACGTTGGAATCATATGCAGTGTAAAGGTGTATACGGTTTTGGACTGTTAAAAATTGGTATTTTTGGATTCTTTTTTTTTAAGTTACTTCTAGGCTCTTTACCGTGTGTGTATTTTAATAATTATCTTTGTGGCAAGAGCGCAATAATAGGGAATTTTTACGAACGAACCAGTGCCGGTTTTGCTCTGACATTCCTTTTTTGTGAGCTCGGGCGCAACGAAAAACAGCGAAGTATTCTAGGGAACCGAAAAAAAATCGCGCATTGTTTCATATAATATAATTCACGAAAAGAGGCGGCAAATATTTCTGAGGCCTAGGGCGGCGAAATGATGAAATCCGCCCTTGCCCCTTGAGCACATTTCCTTTATGATTTGCTGATTTTCCCCACACTTCTCGCGTCACCGGTTAAGGGCTGTTGTTGCCGCATCAAAGCTGCAATTCTTGTAACTGGTACACCTTGGTACTTTGGCACTCTTTGACAATATCCAACACAATGAGATAGATTTGATTGTTCTAGTGATTGAGATATAAAACTATGCCAAAAAATCTTGGCTTTTCGAACCATATTTAATAGTACTCATTTTTAAAATTATTTATTCATTCAGTTACTAATATAAACGGACATTGTCCGACACTTAGTGAGATTGAGTTTCAGGGTGTTCTTTCAGAGACACTGATCGTAAAGATTTTTTTCAGTGGCGTTCCCAGGCGAGGGTAAATGAGCTATTGGCATCTCTATTTCGCAATAGCTCTTGACGAGAAAAATTCACTTTACCCCGTACTGCACCTTTATTGTGGTCTCAGAGTGAAAGTAAAATAATCCTATGACAATATTTGTCAGACCTAGAGTTTGAAACCGGCAGAGATCTTCTTTCGCAAATTTAGTTAAAAAAATTATTTCAAAGACTTCCATTACCCCTGATTTTACTCAGGTACCTGTTCAGAGCTACGTTAACTCAAAGTTCGGTGCGATGACCATTGCCTGACTCTGGCTGGACTGGCAGCGTATGCTTTACTTACTAGATTACTTTCTAAAAATTATTAGTACTTTCTTAAAAATTAAGGAAATTGGGTGCAGAGTTTGAGTTATCCCTCCTATATTTGCACCTCTGGACACGCTTACAACTTTTTATGTTTTGACGACAATCTATGATTTTTTAACAGCAGTGACTATACCACATGAGAGCGGTGAATATTTTACATTTTTGGTGCTAGGCCACCGCAGAGAAGAGCAAGGCGATTGACCACACCCAAAAGTCTCACCACACTTTGTCTTTTGCATTACATCCGGCGAGAAAACACACAATAAAAAGTTAGTTTGTTAGTTAATAACTAGATGCTTTTTGGTGTTAAAAAAATGTATTAATTATTTTCATTCAATCAACTATCGTTTCAACACTAATATATTTTAAATAGTTAGCTTTTATTGACACAATATTAACCTCTTAATTCTCTAATCTATTTTTATTTAAAAGATCTTTTCTATTAAATCTCTAACGTTTAAATTCTACAAAAATATTTTTCATTTAATTCTCGTTTTAAAATGTTACCAGTTCAATTTAAATCTCAAAATTATCGAATCTTATCAAAGCATCGACGAGGATATTAAATGATCAAAACACAATTTTTTCAAAACCAAACGAAATTCAAACCCCTTTGAAAAAATCTGAAGCGGTTGATCATTTCTGCATAATCGAGGAGACATTTTCGAGCAATCTCCTTTGCTGCTTGGCATGCATTTATAGCTTTAACACATTCAGATTTTTCCACTTGATACTCCACGTCAAATTCGTGCTTATTTTGTAGGGATAAACATGAGCTAACGACGCCAATGCTTCACCTTTTTAACGGTGAATTTGTATCACCAGAGCGATTTGATAATAAATACGATCTACCGGGATCATCAAAACAATGTCACTTTGACGATGAGATTTAATCTTCGACAATACAGCGTCCGAAGCCCAAAAATGTGATTCAATGTTAAAAGTATCGCAAATTATTGAGACTTTGGATGAGTATGGTGGAAGATTTGGTACTCTTCAGCAATATTTGGCAAACGTCCTTTCAGTTGCCTTTTGTTTTCGAATGTTTTCATAATCGACTTTTGTCTTCTAACTACCCTTCAGCAGCTTAAAAAATGCTTTCGATAGCGATCTGCGAATTATCCTACTATAAAAAACTCGATCGATGGACTACATTTTTGGAGGTACCCACTGTTCGTAGCATTACACCGATCGCTCTCACACAACTAGCAAGCAAATCTGAGAAACTTTCGATCTATTTTTAGATCAGACGTGAAACATGTCCTAATATGGTAATGCTTCAGATTATTTCATGCAGGAGGTGAACAGAAAAGGAATGACAACATAAAATTAACTAAGAAACATACTCTCGAAAAGAAGATTTTTAAACGGACAAGACTATTGTTGAAAAGGAAAAATAAAGTGATTTAGGCGAAAGCTAATTCATTTCAATAAATATTAGAGCCAATAATATTTATTTAAGGAGGGTTGATTTAAGAATATCAGTAGAAATGGCGACAATTGCCACTGTTGACCGAAGCGTACAGCTCTTGTTGGATTTTCTTCATGGAGCTCGTCGAGCGACGTTTGTTTTCACATTTTAAAATATGTTTAACACAAAAGAAGATTTTTAGCTTTTTGATTACTGAGCAGACCTAAAATTCTCTGAACACTGCATCATCGTTGATACGAAAATTTATTTTTGAAGCGGAACAAATTTTTCCCCGCGACCCGAATAAAATCGTTTCAGTTCAGTCAAAACTAAAGCAGTGATGAGCACCATAAAATTGTTGTGACAGACCGAGTTTTACGAGGAATATACATTTGTACAATGGGTAAAAAAAAGTTAAGGCACGAAGTCTTCGTATGAATAAAAAACCTATTTTTAATGCGACTTTAATAATAAATGATGATGTTTTCGCATTTAATTAAAAGTTTTGCATGTTTACTTTAAGAACAATATAAAAAAACCGGCAACGAAGCCAATTTCACTACACTAACGTAACATTTTTCACTGAAGTACCAAAATAGCGCAAAAAAAGCTAAGGCACAGCGCAGTTTTATCTGAAACTATTTGTAATTTCTGGAAAAAATACCGTTAAATGTACTTAAAATCATGATAATATGATATTTCTATTCAGTGTAGCTTGAAAAGTGTTTTGAAAAATTAATTTTATTGAGGGTGTGGTTAAAAATGAGGGTGAAAAGGAAATCGGTAGGTGCAAAAATCCGTGAATGTTTTATGCGACGTTGGAAAACATGAATGGCGTATTCAGAGATTGGAATACTAATGGGGGAATCAAGCTACACAGTGAGAGATGTAAAAAAAAAATATAAATCAACCGAATCCTTTGAAACAAAGCATCGGCCGGAAGGGACTAAAATCTTATCTGAGCGTAAAAAAAGTGGATTATCAGAAAAATTAAGAAAAACCCTAAACTAAGTGTCCCAGTTTTACTAATTAAGGTGAAAGAACGAGTTGAAATGAAAGTCGCTACTCAAACTATTCGAAATGTAATAAAGAAAGCGCGTTTTAAAGGCAAAATGTGCCTAAGTAAATCCTATATTAGTACAAAAAATGAAATTGTTTTAATTACATTTTGCTTAAGAATTCGCAAAAAAGCCAAAATAATTCTGGAAGTTCATTATTTTTTTTGATTATGTAAGTTAATATTTTTGGATCTGATGGGCGGCTATATGTTCGGCGAAAGCCCAATACAGAGTTTGGGAGGAATCATACTACTCCCACTGTAAAAAACAGCGGAGAGAAAATTATGCTATGGAACTGTATGGGGTCATCTGGTCCTGAAAATATAGATTTTGTGAACGGTATGATGGATCAAACCTGTTGCCTGGGTATTCTTAAAACAAATATTAAACAAAATTCCTGAAAAATTAGGCATTTTATACAATTTTGGCCTGTATCAGGACAACGATCCGAAGCAGAATTCGGAGCAATGTCGGCTTTGGGCTATTTGTAACTGTCCAAATGCTATTAAACCCCCCTTGGCCAATGAACTTAAACCTGATCGAGCATTTATGACATCATCTCAAAACCAGAGTAGCATAGCTCCAAGATGTCATTATTGATGAAGGGACCAAAATTTCACCCACTTTTTGTAAAAAAATTTGCGAAAAAGATGCCGAAACGACTGCGAGAAGTGATAAAAATGCGTGGAATAGCCACAAAGTATTAGCGTTCTGTAAGTTAATTTGTTTGAAATTGATCATTTTAACACAACTGAAATAATTTCAGATAAAATTGCGCTGTGCCTTAACTTTTTTTGCACTATTTTGGTACTTCACTGAAAAATATTACATTTATGTTGTGGAATTTGCTTCGTTACCGGTTTTTTTGATATTGTTCTTAAAGTAAACATGCAACACTTTTGATTAAATGCAAAAACACAACAAAGTCGCATTAAAAATAGGTTTTTTGTTCTTTCTAAGTGTTCGTGTCTTAACTTTTTTTACCCACTGTATATAGCAGCAGCGTATTGCTCCATCTTCTAACAGAAATTGATTACAGCTCTGGATAAAAACTGCACATGACTTGGACCCTCGCTTTTTCGAATTATTCGATTTCGCATGTAAATGCGTGACTTCTTATACGGAACCTTGTGGTTGGCTTACTATTACCTTTCGTATTTACAATTCATACGAGACCTCACGTCTACCAGTTTACGAACTGTTCACCAAAGATAAGAAAACTTATGCGTAGACTGCGAAAATTTGCGAAAAAGATGCCGAAACGACTGCGAGAAGTGATAAAAATGCGTGGAATAGCCACAAAGTATTAGCGTTCTGTAAGTTAATTTGTTTGAAATTGATCATTTTAACACAACTGAAATAATTTCAGATAAAATTGCGCTGTGCCTTAACTTTTTTTGCACTATTTTGGTACTTCACTGAAAAATATTACATTTATGTTGTGGAATTTGCTTCGTTACCGGTTTTTTTGATATTGTTCTTAAAGTAAACATGCAACACTTTTGATTAAATGCAAAAACACAACAAAGTCGCATTAAAAATAGGTTTTTTGTTCTTTCTAAGTGTTCGTGTCTTAACTTTTTTTACCCACTGTATATAGCAGCAGCGTATTGCTCCATCTTCTAACAGAAATTGATTACAGCTCTGGATAAAAACTGCACATGACTTGGACCCTCGCTTTTTCGAATTATTCGATTTCGCATGTAAATGCGTGACTTCTTATACGGAACCTTGTGGTTGGCTTACTATTACCTTTCGTATTTACAATTCATACGAGACCTCACGTCTACCAGTTTACGAACTGTTCACCAAAGATAAGAAAACTTATGCGTAGACTGCGAAAATTTGCGAAAAAGATGCCGAAACGACTGCGAGAAGTGATAAAAATGCGTGGAATAGCCACAAAGTATTAGCGTTCTGTAAGTTAATTTGTTTGAAATTGATCATTTTAACACAACTGAAATAATTTCAGATAAAATTGCGCTGTGCCTTAACTTTTTTTGCACTATTTTGGTACTTCACTGAAAAATATTACATTTATGTTGTGGAATTTGCTTCGTTACCGGTTTTTTTGATATTGTTCTTAAAGTAAACATGCAACACTTTTGATTAAATGCAAAAACACAACAAAGTCGCATTAAAAATAGGTTTTTTGTTCTTTCTAAGTGTTCGTGTCTTAACTTTTTTTACCCACTGTATATAGCAGCAGCGTATTGCTCCATCTTCTAACAGAAATTGATTACAGCTCTGGATAAAAACTGCACATGACTTGGACCCTCGCTTTTTCGAATTATTCGATTTCGCATGTAAATGCGTGACTTCTTATACGGAACCTTGTGGTTGGCTTACTATTACCTTTCGTATTTACAATTCATACGAGACCTCACGTCTACCAGTTTACGAACTGTTCACCAAAGATAAGAAAACTTATGCGTAGACTGCTTTTTACAACTCCAAAGAATGCTTCTAATTCTGTTTTTCTAGAGTATTCAACAGTTGAACAGGAATGGTGAACTGACTGGTATATCAAACCTTCTAAAACTAAACAAACCCGTGGTGGAGAAGCAGAAAGACCACATTGAAGGCCTATAAAATAATACTGCATAAAGCTTATTTTCGTTTTAAATTTTGTATTTTGTATTTTGTATCGATACGTTTTAAAGTTAAAAATGACCTTCTGATGTGCGGGTGCTTTATTGCATTATTCATATTGTATAAATATTAAACTGCTTGAAAAAATTAAAATTATATTTTCGAAAGGTTTGAAAAAAAATTGCGCAACTTGCATCTTAAAAATGTTCTTCAAAAATAGAAAAAAACTGCTTTAATTTGGTGATCAAGTATCAAAATTATAAACATTTAAAACAGCGACGAAATAAAAAAGTATTTTAATTGAATTCAATTTTTTGTATATACATATATAGCATTACGACTCAATTGAAACTAAATTGGTTTTTTTTTGTGTTACCACAAGCCTTGCGTAAATTGTTTAACCTAGCAACTAAATCATATTTCAGATAAGAGTTTTTGACTTTGACTTTGAAAGTTGTGAAAGGAAAAATTACCTAAGATTTCGCCCAATATGTTTCGGTTAAGATGAAATCTGAAAACAATCCTACACTGCATCCGATTCGCAAATATTACTTCAACTCATACCATATATTATATACATACAACTATACGACATGAACACTCAGCACTATTATTTTATACTACCTGTCGTTTTTTCGTTGAGGAGGCTCGTAAGGTCAGACTATTAATCCATTCATTCAACGAAGGTATTTTTGTTCAGCTTCAGTCATTTCGATCCATATGCATTTGAAATGCCTTTTTACGACATGACTATATTTATTTAATCATATTGAATTGACGGCGGGACTTACATATACGAACTGGTCATTGGAAACCCTTGAGCGTTTTTAGAGAGCTCACTGGAGATTACATTTCACTATGACAAGCTGTTAATTTGCACTTTGGAAACATATTGGGATAGTACCAATTATGCCTGATCGACTGAACGACTAACTCACTGACTGACTATGACTTGTATGTGTCGTAACAGCCCACATGAATAGAAATAATCGAGTTTGATTAATGCTTTTCGTGAATGATATTGATCTACAAACATTAAGCGCTGAATATACCACAGCTAACAAACGATTAGCCGTAGATCAAGGTTAACGCTTTTTACGATCATCAATCAATCAGAGTGAACCATAATTGCGACAAGCCGCTTATTGTTGCCGAACACTCGTCTTGGAATCATCTAGTTACAGCAGCAAAGGACGAGCATTGTGCACTGGTTTTAAGTAAAAGCCTCTAAGTTATTCGTCTCCGCTTAAATTCCCACTACCTCATCAACATAATCTTCACTAATTTCAGGCTTATAATTTGTCAACACTGGGCCACAAAAATTCTTTAGACTTAATATTTATCAGAAAAAATCCTCCACACAATGCCCTGAGCGTTCATGAAAAATATCATCTCAGTGGGCGATCGAATCAAATGGACAGGAAATGCAATTTATCTTGCAAGCCAAAGTAATATGTGTTAGTTCTTGTGCCGTTGAATTAAAGTGGTTAAATAATGCATTTTTTGCATAGCACCAAGAAAGCGGATTATGCTAATTAAAATGAAGTTCACATTGTGTTTCGGGTGAAATCACACCATCCATTTCACAAACACCTGCTGCCACTGCGTCCGAGTCATTTGCCAGTTAATCTCACTTGTTCTGCTTATGCCAACATCAACGTTTTGTCTAAAAAAAAAAAAAAAGCTCACCAGTCGGACGGGCTACTATAGCGAGACATCGGACTTTTAATTTAATGAATCATTTTTCTAATATATGGTAATATGTAATTCGTATGATAGTAAAAATTATGTGTTGGATTTAGATGAATTACAAATATTGGCAAAACTTACATAACATGTCTGAAATTTATCGTCCACACATTGATTCCGGTATTCTCTCATCTCCACCTTAAAAGTGACCGTAGTATAATATACTAGTTGTCTGAGCTTCAGAGAGTGACGAACGTAGAATATTAGCTGAAGGTTCAGCTAAGTGAGTATTTTTTGTGTCTTAATTGCCTTTGCTTCATAAATTTCATACTGAAGTTCGAAGAGCCTGAGGGGCGAAGCAGGAAACAATCAATAATCTTGAAAACTTAGACCACTTTATGTACTTACGAACGAACCTCTCCAATGATGAGAATGAACTTGATGAAATCAAACGACATATTCAACTACCCACTAAGACATTCTTTTCGATAATTGAAAAGATGAAAAATCGATGAGTGCACAGAAAAACGAAGATCTGTGTCTAAAAAATAACCATCAGACCTGCTAAATAGCAGTGAACAACAATTTTGTGTGTTTTGAAATTCATCCAACCATTCACGGCAATATGAAAAAGCTCGCAGTTTCGTCGAAAAGTCTGCAATTACCATGACCAAAAAGTATTTTGCTATTATATGTATTACATCTTCTCGAACTACCGTGATCAAAATCGTTTTTCAGGTAATTAGATACTCGTATTTTCAACGAAAATTCAGGTGCTCAGAAGCTCAGAAGTGAAAACCATTTTCTATGGTTAAAATTCAGGTGCGCGTTTTCATCTTTGACTACCAAATTAAAAATTGCCATGTCAGAAACGGGATATTCGTGTGAATACTTTTGTACTTACCCAAAAACCAAAAAACCGAACACCAAAAAGCTACCGAAGAACTTGTCTTGGTTGGGGGAGTTGTCGAAAACTTATTATTTATTCGTTTGTAGGAATGATAGGTATGAATTAGATTGAATTGTATTTTAGGAGAGTTTGCAAAATAAACAACGGAGCAATCACAACGAACAGAGCACTCACAGCGAACGGAGCAATCACGGACAACGAGCAGTCACAGGTTTTCGTACGCATGAAACTACAATCGTGGTTGCGATTAAAATCACTGCTACTGTAAACTATTCTTTGCTCTAACCGCTTTTTGCTGTGAATATGGTTAATGCTTTTTCTGATAACTGCACAGTAAAAAGAGCAGTTTAGCACAACTTTATATCTTATTAAATCTACAAGTATACAGACAATTTTCAATATTTTTTGGCCGCCGAAGATCAATTTCAATGTTTTCAGGCCGTAAAAGAGAAGGTTGCAGTCCAATATTCGTAAGAGTTGAATTTGTGTATTTGGTTGAAGCAAAATAATAATCTTGCCCGATTTCGAGACTAACGATTCGTATTTTTTGAATAAATAAACTAGACATGACTGTAACCGTGCCAGTAGTAATTCATGACAGAATATTTTAGTCCTGGCTGTGTTTCGGAAAAAAATCAAGCGAACAAAGTTCGAAAACTTTTGCATTTTTCATTTTGGTATGTTGCATATGAAATGTGGCGAATGATTTTCGATGTATATACATATTAGACTAACTTAACCTAGGACCAACGTAAAATCTTTTGACATTGAATCAGCGGAGCATTTGCTGAAACCCGTGGCATGAATTTCACTTACATCGACCATTTTAAAAATGCGAGGAACCAAATTAAGTGCTTGTCAATGAAGAAGAAAAATGAACATATATGTCAACTTGAGCCGAAAAGCAATAATCTTAATCTTTTGCGGGAAAATTCATAATTTCTAATCTCATCTCGCCAGACCAAATCGCTATATGAGCTAATAAATTTTGAATTAAGGCTAACTCGACCGCATTTTAGTTTTGTCAAAGCAGGATATTGTCTCTAAAATGAAGAGCACTTCTTACATTTAGTTTCGGGAGTAATTCTTCAAAATTATTATTCAGGTGAATTTAGCGATTTTGGAGCAAAAAACCATTTTATTCTAAAACAATGTAACATTTTTCAGAGAAATGTCACACAAAAACTACTCACACAAGATTATATATTTGTAAACTTATTATTTATTGCAAAAGACTTATAAATTTCAGCTCAAAACAGTGCGGAGAATGTCATAAGCTTTGTATTTCAATTCAGCATTCTTTTACAAGGAATAATAATGGATCTTACATATGATAATATTGAATTATCTAAATGGTTGATTGCTTACCTATCTTAACATCATAATTCTTCTTAAGTTTTTTCAGCCCAACATTGAAATCAACCAACTTTAAAAATAGCAACAAACTTCAGTTTCACAATAATAGACTTTAAAAATAGAATATCGGAGAGTGAACTTTATTATCATGCTTTGAAAACGTTAACTAGAAACAGGTTACTGAATTCTTATCTTTCTAATTTAAAGGGAATTTTTACGGAAAATCACTAGTAAATAGGGGCTGTTTCCAGGATTTTGAAAGTATCTTTCTCAGAGTGTTTGATAACAATGCTTCCTTCAGCGTCTTCTTACATTACTCATTGCAATGGGTGCACTAATAATAAAATTCTTCATTTCGGCCTTTAACGGAGTATTTGATTTCATTGACGCTAGTGGCATGTATAGTTTACACGCATAATCAAAAAAATATAAAAAAAAACTCAAGGGGTTTTTTAAAACCACCGCGAAGCAAAAGAGTTATTACTAATAGTGGATTGCTGTTCGCTATACCTCAATTTATGCAATCGAAAAATCTATGTACCGTCAATACGCTTAAAGTATTACATTTTGAAGCATGTTTATTTATTTTCAGTTTTTTACTGTCGTCAACTAACTGACCACGCTTTCGAAGTGAAAAATTTATATTTGCTATGTTTTCATTGACAACAGAAAGAGACATAAAAAAATTCTGTGGAATAGAAAATGAAAGGAAACGTATCAATATCAAAAACCTGTGATGGTCTTTGTAATAAAACCTTATCATCGGTGGAATATGCGTCAAAGTGAAGTTGATATTGACCAAGATCAAAATCCATATAACAACAATAACAAAGGGGTCAGCTACATTGCAAAACCAGTTCTTAATAGCAGCTGTAAGCCATTTAGTCAAAAAGCAAGCAATAGATTGTCATCAACCCTCGAAAGGAAATAGGATAGTAAGGGAGTCCCAGATCACACTCTCAGCAAATGTCGCTAAAAAAACAACTTCAATGCTAAAAAGAATACATAATCGTAAATAGGACAAACGGAGAATAAAGATTGTAAGATAGAGTTAGTTGGCAGGGGGTAATAGAAATAAAAAAATAAAGTGCTGGTATGAGGGATGAATAAGCTTTTAATGACTTAAAACCAGAAATAAACAGCACATTATTAAATTTACATGGTTCAAATGTGATTCTTTAGCAGTTTTCAAAAACGGGATAAGATCTAGCATGCTTCAAAGAGTTTAGTAAATTATTGAAGACTTCCATAGCTAATCTAATAGGATTTTTATGTTTTCTGTTCGTTTTAGCAACATCCAGTCTGAGATTAGCTTTAAATCTAGTATGATAGCCATGATAATCACAGTGTCTTATGAGAGATATCGACGATTTTATATTATTATTGAGTAACTGATATATTATCTAAGCCTTTTCCATAAATACTCCTAGACCCATACAAGGGTTGTCGTGGGATTGCTCTACTTTTTCCGTAAATATGATATCTCTGATATTAAATTTTTCAGGTAGTTTGTATAGTATATCACTGAGTCATTTTATCTAGTCCATGCGTTGCTTTAACTATCCTATTGAATAGTCTATGAATTGAATCAATATTCATCTCTGAAGTTTGACTCCAATTCAATATACTAGTACCATAAGTAACCTTGGACAATACATAAGAGTAGTAGATCATATTTTTCAAGTCTATATCTAAGTAATACTTCATTCTAACCAAGAAAACAAACTTAGATTTTACATAGCTTATGTGAGGGGACCAAAATAATCTGTCATGAATAATTAGTCCTAAATATTTAGTTCTAGCTACTCTTTTAATCTCGTCTCCATGTACAGGTATTCTAATGTTAAAGCGAAATCTCGCTTTTATTGATCTGCTTGAATACAGATGTAACTAGTTTTACAAGTGTTGATTGTCAGCCTGTTTCCCAAAAACCAGGACCTATACGCAATTCAATGAATGTTAATTTTCAGCTGAAGAAGTTCAGCAGAAAATAGCAAAAGAGTGTCATCAACATAAATAGTATACTTTCCAGCCAGTTCAGGGCAATATATATTATAAATATAAAGTAAAAGAAAGTTGGTCCTAGTATTGGCCCTTGAAGAACACCGATGTTAACTACTCGTTGTCTACAAAGGTAATCATTAAAACTGGCCAAGGTTTTTCTGTTTTTTAGGAAGCTATGAATCAACGCCAGTGTTGAGCCTTTTATTCCAAGTTCGCTTAGGTTTTCTAACAAAGTGGAACGATTATCCGTATCAAAGGCTTTCGCTAAACCAATAGACGATGTAGCCACATATTTATTCGAATCAAGTTCACTATTAATAAATTCTAAGCATCTGTAATTGATGATGTTGTATTACTCTTTTCTAGAAAACTATATTGATGTCTATCAAATCCAGCCCTACTTACTTTAAACTTAACTAATCCTTTCTTGATATTTTTGTCAAAAACTTTGCTAAGCGAACTTGTTAGAACAATCGGTCTGTAATTCGAGGGATCTGTGTCATCACCTGATTTATGAATAGGAACAATCATGGAGTTTTTCCAAGTCAGTAGGGAATTCGCCTCTACTAAGGTGTTTGTTAATGCACTGAGAAAACACATGGCGCCAGACGCCATAATTTATAGACTTCTGGCGCCATGTACATCGTCGATTTAGGAATTGTGATAAAATATAGCGCCACACGCCATAATACATGGCGAAAAGTACATAGGCCTACACGCCATGTACTATAGTCCTCCACGCCATGTACATGGCGTGGCGGACTATATTACATGGCGTGGAGGATTATAGCACATGGCGTGGAGAACTATAGTGCATGGCGTGGAGGACTATACTGCATGGCGTGGAGGACTATAGTACATGGCGTGGAGGGCTATGAGCATAGCGTCTGCTCCTATGTACTATAGCGTGTGGCGCTATATTTTATCACAAATCGACCATGTACATGGCGCCAGAAGTCTATAAATTATGGCGTCTGGCGCTATCTGTTTTTTCAGTGCACCTGATATGGAAAATACATATTTGCCGAGCCCAGGCGAAAGCTGGCGAGCCCGATTGTGGGGACGGTCCCGTCGGTGCTCGTGCGACTTCCGATCGGAGTGGGTTTTGAGCACGAGTCAACACGATTTCGTGACGAGCTGTCATGCCGTCCACATGTTGGCGGTCTCGTCTGACTTCGGCTCGTTGGGCCTCGGCCAATATGTATTTTCTACATGAAGATGATCCGGCCAACAAAAGGCCACGAGCCTTCTAACTTCTGAGCATCTGAAGATATCATCAACTGCGTCAAAGACCATATCATATTGTAATGAATTCGGTTTACTGGTTTATTTACCCAGACACAAAGTGCCTGAGTAAAATGGAGTGAAGGTCTACGATGACCATCAAAGGATATCGAGTCATTAGTCCGTGCAGGACTGAGCTACGCCGGGTAGCTACTACTCTCACATGACAAGGTCGGCGGCACATGCTGGTTGCCATGTAAGCCATGTGAGCCATGTAATATGGCTCATGGCACTATGTAATATGGCGTGTGGGGCCATAATTTCTGCGCCATGTAATTATGGCGCTGGGAGCTATACTGCATGGCTCAGGGTACTATGTACATAGCGTGTGGCACCATAAATGCTGCGCCATGTATCATGGGACCACGCGCTATGTAGATTCTGACATTATGGCGCTGGGAGCCATATTGCATGGCTCAGAGTACTATGTACATGGCGTATGGGGCCATAAATAATGCGCTATGTTACATAGCTCTGGGCGCTATGTGGATTTTTTTCAGTGTGATTGCTGAGGTAAAAGGTGATATTTGACTAGCAACCAATTTCAGGTTTTCAGAAGTTATTCTATCAGTTCCAGGTGCAGAATTTTTTAATAAGTTTATAATATCTCAATTCTGTATCTCAATTCCATTAGACATTCTTGACTTGCGACAAGTTTAAAACAATAATACTTCGATCCAAATTTGATGATGCAAAGTAATAATTTAGTAAATCAAAATAGTTTCAACTGTTTCTAACTGGACTAGACTTGCATAGTGATACGTTTTCTAAAACGATAGCACTTTTTATGAAATAAATGTGTGCAGAATTCAACACAATCTACGAACCGGGAAATGAAAAATCGAAGAAATTCCTGAATAAATGTGAATAAATGTTGTCAATCCAGTAAACGACTATGATCGCGTAAATAACTCGATACCGTTGCGGCATCTCAAGTGCACCATTAGCTTCTAACGCCCGCGGTCATGTCCACGCTTAGTTCAGCACGGTGACGGTCTATAGCGCATCGTCATGCGCCAATACAGAGCATGGAGAATATTTTCCACTACAGAGAACTTCCGCAGAAATGAAATCTTCATCAGATTCTTGCAGATGAACCGATTGAATTCAATCGCAGACTATCTACCGTTATAGTTTAGCTTCGGCATTCAACCAGATTTTCGCAATCATGGCTACAGAATATAAACTGCGAATCAGCTTAGCAAGCTCTAGAGCAATCGCCAAACACATGGAAAACCCGAAACCTCTCCAAGCATGCAACCAGCTCTTAAACTCTGGCAAAACAACTATCGCAGTCTTCTTGTCCAGCAGCTGGACTTGCTGTAGCGTAGCAATCACCAAACTTATTGGCAACTAACTGTGCTCACGTCATCGACACCGCCTGTGTTATTCGGGAAAGCGCGTGAAAAATTAGCAATGAAAAATTACAAGTTTCCTTAAGAAGCGGTAAGTGCTCCGAGCTATCAACTCGTCAATGATCACGCAACTTGGGTTTTTTTTAAATAATTTGCCGCCGCACATCGTGATGCGGTTTCTAGCGTCGACAAAAGAGGTCTTTGACTAGATATTTGGTTTTAAAAGATAAATATGTTGTTGTTATTGATGTAATTTCAGTCCGCAAACAAATCATTTCGGGCAGTTATTTATATAATTTTGTCAAATTACCGTTAAAAGCCCTAGAGATCTGTAAATTAAATGCCTTTAGAATTATGATGAATAGGTGAAAGGTTTGCCATGAGTATGTGCTCACGATGTTAGTATACATACATACATAAGTATATGTACATGCTTTGAATCTCTGGAATATCGGATTGCTATTGAGGAGTTTTCACTTTCTTTTCGAACCAGTCGAGTTCAGAATTGAGATTTGTTTGGATTAACAGTTTTGAATTCGCAGGCATTATACTGTATTAGGTACCTTTAGATGCAGGCATGTATCACTTTAGGGGTACCTGTGCGAAACATCATTTATACGGGGCTTAGTTATGTTATCCGTGCTGAAAGTAATAGCTCCTGACATGCAATCCACATTACTCCAAGCAGTTAGTCTCAAAGTAAAATGATTGCTAAAGTTGTTTAGCACAGCCTGTTTGTAGAAAGCCTTTCAAGATAAATTCACAGAATATACAACAAAACAGGCTATTTTACAGACTTTGTCTAGGCAAGATCGATAACTGACGTCGAAGCTCGAACATCTGTTTTCAAGGCAATAAAAAACGATTTATTCGATTTTCTCCTATTTAAGACAAGATAAATTTTATTTATTTTATTTATCTTTTATTACATAGTGAAACATCTTTAGAAAAACTAGGATAACCCAAAATAAACACTAAAAAAATCTGTGTGTATTTTAGTCGTTTTATTAAACTGCCAATATGAATTATTTCTAGCAAGTTAATCTCAATTTTTGTCAACAGAGATTTTCGGGAAAAAAAATCACCATATTATACTACTACTGCAATTCCTTTGCTTTGTCAACAAAGGGCTTAATTGACGCTTAAATATAAAAATAATTTGGGGTAGTTTTAATGATTGGCTGTAATATTATTTAACGTAACTTTCGGCTGACTAATTTTTGGAACTAATTTAACTTAACACCACAACAGAGAGAAGAAACATTAAATTTTCTAGAATAAATAGAAGCATTTTGCAAGACGTGCCTGTCTGAAATAATAATGTTCTGTATTCCAACTGTCTTCAAAACATATACATATATTCCATCTTCCCATCAACCATGCTGATAATTTTAATTTGAAACGAATTCAAAATCACTTAACCCTTCTATTGATTAATTTTCTATCTCATATACAATCGATAAATTGCCACCAATTACCTTTTTAGTCTATCTGTTGCTACAATATTCCAGTTCCGGCCATTGAACGAACATAATCCACTAAAAGTATCCCAAACTCACGTGAACTACACTCGAACACAATCTGCTCTAAATTATAATAATACCCTCAATAACCGCAATTCGATAAGAATGCCGTAATCACTGCACTTCCTACATTCAAACTAACTTCAGAAATCTATCCGCACATTAAAAAACACAATCAATCGAAATATGTATGTACTCTCAAATTCAGTCACACTTTACTGCAATCTTCCGAATACAATCCAATCACACATTAGTTGGCTTCGATTCGCCGGTCACCGATTAAAGTTCAATTTCCAAAAATCTTGCATGCAGTTTTCCGGACGTGACGTCACAACCGAACGGATGAGTTAATGATAGCACCTGTAACAGTTACACGCGAACGCGAGGAAGTGAAAACGATTTCTTATCACGCGTATTATTACGCGAATTCGTAATTGACCAATGCCTATTGAAAGCACACTTGCATCTGAAAGATACTTCAATCGAAAAATGTTGCGTTGAGACGTCGCGGCCGAGCATCAACAACTGTAGTAAACAACTGTCAGCCGGCAACTGACCAAACCGCGAAGACCGCTGTGGCTCGAACCAACAGCTCCAAGGCTTTAATTCAGGCTCTATATTCTGTGTTTCCAGTTTATCAGATACAACAAAACAAAAGATACAGTTCACGAGTTGGTAGATTCTCGTACACATGTGTAAAGCTTTTGCTGCGCGCAATTGCATCAGCAACATGTTGCTGGGCTTAGATGAAGAAGCTTTTAGATAGATAATAAAATTATCAGATATATTTACTTGTTTTCATTTCAGATCAGGAAAACATTACAGTTACCGGTCGAGGGTGATGCAAAGTATTGATACTGAAATTAGGATTGCGATTAGAACAGCACCGAAAGTCAAATAAACTGTGAATTTAATGTGCTGAGCATTCGTTTTTTGTCAGTAACCTGGACATTTTTAGTCCCGTTCGTTTAGAAGAATCTTTTTTGCTCAGCTTTGAGCGTAGAAAATATTGATTTTACAACAGGCTTGAAAAAGTTGCGTATACGAAACGGATATCAATAAATTTAAAACAGAAAAAAAATTAGAGAGATTAATTTAGAAAGAAAATAACTATTTCAAGCTTTGTTCTTCTCATGAGAGCTACTCGTATTGAAGCTGATTTCATATGAACTGAAAATGTTCGTCGCTTATCCCACATTGGGCGGAACTTTGTTTTATTCAAATTTATTTGTTGGCTTTAGTCCTAAAGTATCAGAGGTGTCAAAGTATAAGTTCGATGTTATTTTGCATAATTATAAGATTATTGACACCCAAATTTTTTCACACATGAGATTGCTTAAGATTGTCATTAATTGAAAATGATACGGCGTTAAAGTGTTACTGAATAAAGATTGAACTTTTCTTTTTAAAATTCCATGTGCTGATTTAACTATTGATTTTAAAAATGTTGAGTTTTTGTTTCTCTTAGTCGCACAGCCAATTGTATAATAACACCGAGTAAGGTCATAGCTAGTGCCAACAAACCTAAAGAATTTTCATGTGACTTCAATTACTCAGATACTTATTTCGTCTATATTTTTTAAAATGCATACCACAGAAAATCGATTGATGCATATGATGGTTTTGTTTTATTTCCTAAGTAAAATGAAAGAGCTAGTGCCAAACACTCTTATAGGAGTACTGAAAATATAATCCGAGATAATTGACAAAAAAGCGCAGTGGTGAAATTTGTAAAAATTACATGTCGAGCAGTTTATCTGTACTGCAGGTTAGTGGTATTAGAATGCTAGCGGCAAGAGCTAGTAATGCCAGTATTAACTGGAAAGTTATGATATCTAGAGAGTTAAACTTAGTGACTGCCTAAGAGCGATTCAAACATTTTTATTTTGGGTTGTTGAAGCGTGTAAAGTTCAATAGAAAAGTTGGGTCAAAAGTTGGTTTCAGCTTGTGAGTGATTGAACGGTTTATAAAATAGTTTTGATTTTCAAATGAAAGGTACACGCTGTTTTCTGTTTCAGTATTTATGTTAAAAGTACCGGATGTTGACAACCGGATATGTGATGATTACTATGAACATTTAAGCGATAGCAATTTGAGTTAGAGCTTCATCGTCCTCAATGAGTTATTATGGGAACAGTTTGTCGGCAAGGCAGAGTTTATAAGATAAATTGAAAAACAGTCTTCTTTAAAAATTTGGTACTGAATAAATACGAATTTTATTCTTGATAGAGATGGTAGTCGAAACTAAAGCAAA
The DNA here is from genome assembly GCA_947369275.1 of Nemotelus nigrinus. Lineage (NCBI taxonomy): Eukaryota > Metazoa > Arthropoda > Insecta > Diptera > Stratiomyidae > Nemotelus > Nemotelus nigrinus. The sequence continues at coordinate 29,851,053 of OX376374.1, read as the reverse complement.
TTTACAGCTGCACGGTTTTAGTATCAAGAGCTTACTCTTAATTTGATAAGATTACTCTTGATTTGATAACTAAGTTTCGATAAGTCAGATCCATAACATGTTCAAATTATTTTTGATTTTAATAAAATGATAGGAAATATATAAATGAGGTAAAGAATTTCCATCTTCTCATTACATCATTGAAGTATTGATCGATATCAGTGAGCATTTCGCTATGTCGAGGACGGATAAGGAATTATGACTGAAATGATATCGATATGTAACTTAGATGCGTGGCGTTTATGTTAAGGAGCAGATCTAGCCAGTGTGTAAATGTCTTCTGGAGCGCAATAAACACGGCTTAGGAGAAGGTAGATTCAGGAAGAAGTTATTGTTGAATGGGGACCTTGAAATGAGACCATTTTTTAAATCAATGATTTTCCGAATACTATACTTCTGCCTTGCAGCAAACGACAGCGTAGTAGACATTGCTTGCGCTGGAGAGATGGCGTTGACCAGGACGCTCAGATCTTAGGAGTGCCTAATTCGATAACATCGGCTTGCGATCGGGACCGATGGAAACATTTGTTGAAGGTGGACAGGACCATACTCCAGTTGTAGCGCTGATGATGATAATACTTGATACTGTTAGCTTCAAAGCCATTTTTAAGTTGAATGTGGTTTTCTGAACTGAGAGCTTTTTTTTCAAACAAATAGCGGAGCTAAACCAAAATTTGGACGAAAATTTCACTTAAAGATGAAAAGTTAGATGTATAGTAAAAGTTAGATATGTTAGATGGATTTTGGCTCTACACAAAATAGAATTTGCGATTTAATTTATTTTAACCAAATTTTGATGATATTCTTTTACTATATAGTATTTCTAAGGTTCAAATTTTTTCAACTGATATTTCAAAACTTCATTTCTAAAATTCACTTGCTCACACTTAGATCGTTATTTTTGAACAAACTGAAGAATAATTTAGTACAAAGATTTCGATTCATTCAGGGAAGTAATCACTCAAGAAGAGTCTGCGTGGTATTACCATGGCAAATGTGTATAGAAAGTTGAGAGGAATCGGGTTAAATTATGTTCAAACTGTAGTTTACCAGTAATCAATGTAAAATTAGTATTCATAAATTTACGAAAAAAAAAACAACAAATAAAACTTAACCATTTGAAACATAAAAACTTCGCCAAAAAACGCAAATAAATGATAAAAAATGTCAGACCAACGGTGAGAAATTTTTAGTTTAAATAAATTGTTTCTTTACTTCTTCAATTTCATTTTTTTTTTCTAATTTAACAAAATTTGGTATTGCAGTCGACACAAAACTCTTGACATCTCTCTCTCTGGAGCATTCAAAAATCAATTCGCTGCTATTGATTTTTTATTCGGCCTACCTGTGTAATTTAGGACTAGAAAACGAAGTAGTGTTTACTTGAAGAAAATCGCTAAGAAAGATGTATGCTTTCTCCTTCAAGGAGTTATGGCGCCGGTGACGCGGTGAGTTCTTCTCAGAAAAGAGATATTATTTCTAGAAGAATACGGGCATTGTTCTGGTAAAGAACCATCATTGCGGGCGTTTCTTACCAATTGAAGAGTATGATACCATTCTTCTCAGAATCCGTAGGCCTGTGGATGGTACGCTGTGGAACGATTGCATTCGAATCTTAAGAGTCAACCAAGTTCAATGTGGAGTGCTGACTGAAATTATCTACCCTGGTCAGTAACAATGTATTGAGGAACTCCGAATCGAGCAATTGAAGTGATCAGTGGAGCAAAAGCACAGTCATTGGCAAGTATTACTGACTTCAGCTCAGCGAATGTAACGGTCGGTGATAGTGAGACAAAATGTGTATCCCTATGAGAGAGTAAAGGTACTAAATATGTCGAAGTGAATGACATTCAAATGACTAGAGATCGCGAAAAAGGTCAAAATAGATTCGATCATATCGTCGCTGTGAAATCAAACCGGCATATCTGCAAAATACACATTCTTCGCTAGAGCGCTTTAAAGTTTTCGCATGTGGGCTATTTCCACGTGAATGCAAAGCGGCAAAACACCATTAGACGGGTTTTTATTCAACTTTACGATATGCCGGTGCGACATAAAAATAGAGGGGAAAATAAGGAATTTTTCGATACCAAAAACTCAAAAACTCAATTTTTGCAGATATGCCGGTTTGATTTCACAGCGACGATATGTCTAGTTATCTTGCATATTTGACAATTTTGACATTTTCAGCCATTGAAGGCCAGAAGAATTTGGATGATATGTGCTTGCACGAAGTGCGTATACCAAGGTGAACTTCATGCACTGTATTCTAAGCAGAACACATGTTTCCTGAACATTAGAGGTTTGTAAAGTCGTATGGGGGCTAAACTCGACTTGACACAGGATGATAAGACGATTTTGCCGATAGATGTTTGGCTAGTTTTTTCGTATCTTCGTGGTTTGTATTTTTTCTTTTGGGGTGTTTTTCGTATGTTTAATTTTCTTAAGTGTGTTGTCTTTTCGTGTATTTTTTGTACCTTTCTTTGGTTATTCTTCAATTTTTGACCCTTGCTACCAACATTTCATCCTCTGGTGGTAAAATTTTCCGGCTGGGGTGCACCACGTCGATTTTACCGTTAATTCCTTTCTTAACAAAAAAAAGTACCGGCAACAACGTTATTGCAGCCATAGACATACCGAATGTCAGAAATGGACTTGCCAATTTGACTTAGATGTCTAAATTAAAGAGGTGTTACCTTTCCTAGTCTTTGCTTGAATGCAAAAGTGAGTAGTTTGTGATTGGTGTGCAGTGTAAACCTCTGGGCTTCCGAAAAGAATCAGAAATAGCAAATACCCTGGTAAACCGGTATGGGTTTTCCAACATCCTGACATTTTGGTAGGCCCAAAAGTGATTCTGGAAGCATTTACGAATAAACTAAGCTCAGCTTTTAACGTGGTTGAAAATTTTGCTAATTGCAGGATATTAGTCCATAATTTTAGCGCTATCATTCGAAGAATCACAAAGATAACCAGATTTTAGCTGTGTGAAGAAGGAAGCTATCCAACATAATTTGACCATCCGCAAAAATATCGCTAGGTCTTGGTGAGTTTGAAGCCAGATGAAATCGTAATTTCATAAGTGTGGGACTTTGTGAATAAACCACTGGATCGATTCTGCTGCAGTGCGAAGTACAAAAACCATTCCGGTGAACTCGAAATGATTAAATGGTGTGCAGTTCTTTGGAACATCGTGCGGCTAGCTGGAATTCAATTGTAAACCTTTGTAATGTCTATTGTAGAGAAGATTGATTTGGCTTATAGTTCATGCTAGAAAACTTGGATAATGAGGATCGACTTTGCCATTAAGTCCTCTGTAATCGCCCTAAAAACCCCATTCTCCAATGTCGCAGGCACCATGTCAAATTTAGATAGTTAGCTGCTGTTGGAGTGGTGTCATACGTCTTGCTGTAACATGAAATGGAATTACTTTTTAGCCGCTGCGACCTTATCAGGCTGCTAGTCATCATAGTATCCAAACTAATGGCGGGCTAATTTTCAAAATTTTGTGCATTAGCTTTTGTGTTCACAATTGAAAAACAAACCCTTTTTTGACCGTAATAGCATGAGGCTTTCGAAGAAGGGCATGGCTCCGTGGATCAGTGGATGTCTTAATCAAAATCCCTAGTTTTGGAACGTTGGTCAATGTGTACGCGCCTTTTGGACAATATGAAGTGAGTAGATCCACCAAAGTAGCATTTATCAAGTCGATGACTAGCCCCTAGTGGCAGAGCATGATTGGGCCCAAAAAGTTTTAGTGGCATTGGAAATGATAAAACTCCATGAAAACTCGCGATAGAGACCTAGATCCTATGCAATCACATATCGTCTGTAGTTGTTGATAGTTGACTCGTTTGCTAAGGCATATCCCAGACTTTTCGTTGTAGATGTTGAAGACTTTTGGTTGTAGATGTTGAAAGCATCGAAATATTTGCACCTGTATGTGCAAGTAAATGTCGTCATCCCCGACAACGCAAAGGGGCTCTCCAACTGGACGAACCACAAGAATGACTCATCTGTCCAGATTGTTGCAGACTTCATGGCTGTGGTACCTATTGAGAGCTCTCCCTCCTCATCGAGTGGTATCTTAAATGAAATACTCGGCGGATGATAAAAAAATGCGGCAAGGAAAATACGTTGACTGATTTGTATAAAATGTATAAAATTCTAAAACATTGCTTAAGTACAATTTTTGTCATTTACAGAAAGGTGTCCTAAAAGCACTCAGAATGTAACCCTTACAAGGTTTTTTTTTTAAATTAATACACATAAATTTGAGTAGTAGCTCCTTGAGGAAGCTATCTTCTTATTTTGATTAAATTTTTCAATATCTTGATAACTTTCAATCAAAGTCTTCAAACTTTGAATTTGAGAATTGTCCGCTTGAACTGCGAGAGTTATCAACCAACTGAAATAAATTTCACCATGATTACCAGGTCATTAATTTGAGAGTAGTTGTTTCAAAATTTTAAATTCAAATTTTCATTTACTGTCATTGAAATTTTGTGCAGTTACAGGGAGTTACTTTGATTGCTGGTACAAATGTAAGTTCTGGTGTTGAAATACTCGTGTTTGATTTCTTAGAAGCATTCAATCAAAATATTTGTTGGCTGGAGATATAGTTACGTTCCCAATGTCGTGATTGCAATAGCATTCACTAAAGCTGGACTTGCACTGGTTTGGTCTCGTAGAATACTTTGCGTGGAGTTATACTTTATTGATCATTGCAATGTCATCCATTTATGGTTGAAATGGATTGCTTTTTATTTTTTCAATAAGTTTTTTTTATTTATATTTTATCATAATGAGCCTATTATTTATTTTAATAAAAACCGATTTTTCTAGCTTCGAAAGGAAAAATCGGTTTTTTTATTAAAATATTTTTTTACAAGCTAGGAAAAATTGGTACACATTAAAAACAACTATTATTTATATTATAATGAAACTAAAATTGACATTGAATTCAAAACGAAACTCTTGGAAACCATCTCCACGATACACAAAATTCAACTCTTCTTGTGTAATTTGGATGTTAAAACTGGAGTGTTTGTAGAGAGTTATTGTGAAACAAAGTGTATTTATGCAAGGTCACCCGCAAGGGTAACTGGAAAAGATGAAATTGTTTAAGAGAAATTCTGGTAAACCTTCCAGCAAACCTTCCAACCTTCCAAAAATGAATTGAAATTGGAGAAAAGCACATCAACTACGGATCGTGGGATTAGTTTAATTGTTTTAGGAATATTAATTATGGATATGGCGGGAAAAATGCAGCGAGTTCATGTATTACACTTTAATAATAAATTCTGGTTTGATTTGAATTGTTTTGAATAACAAATTCTGGTTTGATTTGAATTGTTAAGATGATAATTAAATTATTTTGCTCTTGGCAGAGGATATTAAGAAATAAATTTATTGCGAAGAGACGTGTTGTTTCGAAAATAACGAAAAGCTTTCAAGTAAATTTCAAACATAATTATTACAGTATGAATACTAATTGTAACATGAGACTACCCAATTCTCAGATTCCCGAGTTCTAGGGAAATTTTCCGAGTGCATTGTACGTAATTTTTCTAATGCAAGCTGCATTTAAATTTCAACTGACTCCACATAGTGTATACTAGAGTTACGAGAAACTCAATTATACCGAACTGATCGCGAAAGGTAAAAACAAGCCACCTTGTCTTGAATTGTTTATGTCTGTGTTAAATCGCTCCATTCAAATTACAAACTCGCACATTCATCATGCCAAAACAATTACCATCTTGGGAATTTCAATAAGATACATAAGTTCATGAGCCTAGACATTAGACACCTCTATGCATTCTATATTCCATCTTCTGCAGAAAGGCCGTGGAGATTGGGAGCGCCATCAGTCAGTCCCTGCATACAATGATGACAGCGATATCGTTCCCGTCGTTGTTTGACTGATTATAGTATCCGGTTTGCTTTACGCTAAATTCCTTAGACAAGACTAATCAGCTGACTTTTATACCTGACACGATTTCTGAGCTGGTTCAATTATGAATTCTTTGTGTTGATTATCCGATTTTATCAAATGGAAATGTTAGAATGTTCGACCTACAGATTACTGTCTTGGCCAAAACATTTGAATCTAAAAATTTAAACACAAAAATTTGCTTAGTTTGTTGACAATTTTCAGCGCTTATCGACAAAAATCTTCTATACTTTTACGTAAAAGTTAGTTTGTATTTTCATGCTTCGAGCAACATGCATACTTTGAACTAGGCTTGCGCAAAACAGTTCAGTTAAGTGAAACGTTTCACCTGATCTCGTTCACTTTAGTGAAATGTTTCACTTTAACAGTTCACTAGTTCACTAGTTCATTAGTTCAATGCCAAATCAAACAGTCCATTAGATTCGGTTCAATCACCATATCTCGTTCACTTTTGAGAACAGATTTAGTTCACTAGTTCAGTGCTTCTCAATATCAATCTATTTCACAGGTATTTCCGCGTTATGAATATATTGTTGTCTTGTGATTAAAGATAAGTAAAAGTATTAACTTTTTTTCAAGATTTCAAAAGCTTGGTTGGTTGCGCTGGTAGTTTTGCTAAAACCATTAAGTCTGATCAAAGTGTATGTTCAAATATTATGTAAAGTAGTGTTTTGTCGCCTTTTCAAGTATGTTAAAATAAAATCTGCTTTTAGATAGTACAGTTTGAAAGCATATCAAGTATCGATTATTTTCGTACTTGCGAGTATTTTATTGAAATATTCAAAAAGTTTTTAGGGCAAAAGTAGCTGAAATCGGCGAATTTTGAGTTAGAGTGCTTTCGGACATAACGGGCCAAGACCTATTGCTGTAATACAAACATTTCGGTTTTGTAGCGGAGTAACGGTTTTTTTGGCCATAGTTTGGCAGAAACTGCCTTTACGGCACTTTCGATGGTTGAAAGTGATCGGGGAGTACAATGGTGATATTTTAAGGACGAAAAAAATTTTTGATAGGGAAAATTTAGCAAAAACGACTAATTTTCCTAAAAAATTTTTTTTGTTTAGCATGAATTCTTGAAAATTTGAGCGAAAAACTGAAAGTAGGACTAAAAGTGCTAAGTAGGAAAAGGTTCAGATCCTTTTTGGTTCGATAGCTGGCTTCTCCGGCTGTGCATGTTGCCGTATCTTCGAAACTAGGCCGCTTTTTCCCAGACTTGAATGAAAATTTTGCCCGAAACAACCCAGAAAAGTCCTCGAATTCAAGGTAGATCAGAAAAAAATTTTTGGGAACATTTGACGTTTTTGCTTCGTTTTCTCTATAAATTATTTTTTCGTGCTTAAAATATAACTATTGTACTCCCCGACCAATTTCAATCATCAAAAGTGCTATAAAGGCAGTGTTTGCCAAACTATGGCCAAAAAACCTCTGACTCCCCTACAAAACCGAAATGTTTGTATCACAGCAATAGGTCTTGGCCAGTTATGTCCGAAACCACTCTAACCAAAAATTTGCCGATTTCAACTACTTTTGCCGTATCTTCGAAACTAGGCCGCTTTTTCCTAGACTTGTATGGAAATTTCGCCCGAAACTACTCAGAAAGGTCCCCGAGTTTCTGCTGGACAAAACGAAATTTTTTTTGTGGAAACTGGAAATTTTTGCTCAATGTTCCCTATCAAAAAATTTTTTCGTCCTTAAAATACCACTATTGTATTCCCCGACCACTTTCAATCATCGGAAGCGCCGTAAAGGCAGTTTTTACCAAACTATGGCCAAAAAACCCCTTACTCCCCTACAAAACCGAAATGTTTGTAAAACAGCAATAGGTTTTGGCCCGTTATGCCCGAAACCACTCTAACCCACAATTGGCCGATTTCACCTACTTTTGCCCTAAATACTTTTTGAATATTTGCATAAAATACTCGTAAGTACGAAAATACTTGGTACTTGATATGCTTTCAAACTACACTATCTAAAAGCAGATTTTATTTTAACATACTTGAAAGCATGACAAAACTCAACTTTATATAATATTTGATCATACACTTTGATCTAGGCTTGAGTCTTTCATGAACGAACGAACTAAAATGGTGAACTGTTAGAATAGGAAATAATTATATAGTTCGTTCGGAAACATTTCTTTTAGTTCGTTCGTTCATGAACTACTCAATGAGCAGTTCATGAACGAACGAACTAAAAGAAATGTTCATACGATGAAACGTTGAGACTAGGCTTGAGTCGTTCATGAACGAAAGAACTAAAATGGTGAGCTGTTAGAATCGGAAATCATGATATAGTTCGTTCAGTTCAGTGAACGGAAACATTTCTTTTAGTTCGTTCGTTCATGAACGACACAAGCCTACTTTGAACCACATTCAAATCAAAAAAATTTCGGACAAAACAAAACTTTTGTGCAGAAACTTATTTCAAAAAAATTCACGATTCGCAAAATAGTACACAGTGAAATATTTTGTAGGTGTCGGTTATACCCTGCAAAATGTTACCTTCGATACTTGAGAAAATCAAATGCTTCGAAATTTTCACATAGCCTTACTATCCTGCCTCCTATCTACTGAAAGAGCCATCTTACTGTTTGAGAAAAGACGCGACAGTGAAAGTTCATTCAAAAGACTGTTTCTTGAGAGCTACCGCGATAGCGGTTCAAGTAACAAGTATGTAGGAAGCTCTGTAATGGTTAAAAGATATGATGTCCTTGCAGGCTCGGTGAGTTTCATTCACAGAGCCTTCCGCTATTAGAGTCACTGTTGTGGATACTAACTGCCATGATCCTTAGAACTTTCGAACACCGATACTATGGTGTACACAATTTAATGCTTGCGGAAGAACACATACCGAAAATCACGCTGTTCTAGTTTCATAAGTGTAATCCACATGTGGAGCTGCCATAAACTGGAACGTGAGGTAGAACTATGCAGCTATGTATATTAATTTTGTGGAAGAGCTAAATTTTCAAATTGAACACAGTTATAGCTCGACTGCATTTGTGTGTTTGTATATACGTTGAAACTGAAATAAATCTTCAAATATCCAAGCTGTTGACGGTGACTCTTAATGCATCGTTGAAATAGAGCAGCTTGAGCTGAACTAAATGCAAAATTCAGTGTGTTGAAGTAAGTTGTAATTGAAAAGACACTGAATATGCCTCACTTTATCTGATTTAGGTTTATCTGGGGACGGAAAATTATTATTTTTAGTGTTTACAAGCAGAAGTGTAGTATTTGATAGTGTATCGCAAACTTTATAATGCATGATATTCAAGCAAAGAGAAGCGTTTTTTTGATTCACTAAACAATATATATAGTTTGTAAAAGAGTTACTAAAATTTTGAAACATAACGGTAATTGTGATAGTGAAAGCGGCAGAATATCAACTTTGAAATATGCTAAAAAACACCGCCAGCGTGTCAGAATCACGAAAATGATTTTATCAGCTGTCTTGCACAATGTGTTAAAGTGAGTGAAATGAAAACTAAAGTGGTTTATGCAGAACAGTGCTAGTGAACAGCTAAAACACAAATTAATGCGGTGCGTGCGGTATAATGTGGAAAATTCGCTACGAAATGTTTATCGGTTGGTGTTAGGTTATGTGATGGTTCGTGTCGATTTACTGTCGCGATACAATTAATTGGTACAAAGTGTACGTAATGACTAAATATTATTATTATAACGCGTCCACGCACAAAAAACTAACGTTTTATTCATATTTTAACCAAAAAACCGCAAGTGAAATCTCCGTGTACATCGGCACTGCCTCGTGGAAATGTCAAATTTCCTAAACTCATGACGTCACGGCGAGAACGATTACATAGCCTGACGGCCCGTACTTCTAGAAGGCATTGTTCCGAATCAGTTTTTACCTATTTTCAAAGAAAACTAGTATTGAACTCGTTTTGTCGAAAACTCATATATATATATATACATATATATATATATATATATATATATATATATATATATATATATATATATATATATATATATATATATATATATATATATATACCTATATATATATATATATATATATATATATATATATATATATATATATATATATATATATATATGTATATATATATCAACAAATCGACTTAGGGAGATAATCTCAGGAGTGCGTGGTCAGAGGACATAGATATATCATTTTCGAATCAAATTCATAGATTTTTGGTTCAAATTCATAATATTTTCGAATCTAATTCAAATTTTTTCAAATCAAATTCTTAAATTTAATAAAATAAAAGTAGGCGACGATTTTTTTCAAATTTCGATGTGTCATAGTTTTTGACAAAAGCATTGGACCATCGTAAAATTTGCAGAACGTATTGATGTAGAATAAAATTATACATACATGGTGACACAGACTGTTCGGATAACCCTGTAGGTACGACAGGCACGTAAAAAAATCCTTCATATCATCGACCGTCCTGAAAAAATTTTCCTTTTGATAAAAAATTCAAATTAATGATAAATTTTAACCTGTGTCCACCATGTCAGCATGAAATTTTCAAAATTCCAAAATGCACAAGAACAACAGCCCATCGCCAAATTATCTCTATTTTCAGCTGTCGAAACTTCTGTTCGCGAGGACTGGCCACCGAATAATCAGATCACTATGAAATTTGCAGGGGATATGGGTATTAATTAGGACCAGGTCTGATAGAAATGATTTTGGAATGAAGGCAGCCCTGTGGCAGTGGTGACATTTTGGTAGAAATTTGATTGAAAACTAGTATAGAGCTCCCAGCTATGGAAGCTTTTGTCACCTTAATCTTGTAAATTTGCTCAGTAAAATAAAGCTTTTCCCCCTATAACTTTCGATCCAGTCATGAAATCAAAACAAATTTTTCGGATGGCAGCCTCAAACATCGTTTAATCGCTGAAACTTTCGATGAAATCCTCAGATGAAAACGAAATTCAAATCATAGGTTGGTAGACTTATTGCTGCTGCGTTCGAAAAGTGTGGCCAGCACTGAACATTTTCATCACTCATTTTATAGGAGATGCTGTCGAGAAATAGTTTTTGTTGCTTTGTGTAAGAAATGGTTGATATGATACTATAAAAAAGTGTATTACGTCTTTCCACTTTTTTTTTTATCACGCAAAGGCAATTTCTTCGAAAATCAGTTTTCTAGCAGTTTTGATGCTCAAAGTCAATTTCTTGATTTCTTTCAGAATGCGAGGTTAATTTTTAAATAATATTTGAAAAATTACAATGTTCGGAACGTCAACAGTCTCAAATCAGCTTTTAAGGAGGAGTAGGAAAAGTTGTGTTATCGATACTACGTTGACTTGTGATCGTTATTATGCGGAAAAGATGCCCTAATAAATATTAAAGTCTAATTTTCGCTTGTTTTTGCACCCCAATATAAGTGTACTAATACGCATTTTACGTTTGAATAGGGTGGAAATTTTGATTAATCAATAATATAATTTTTTTCGGTAATGGATAATATTTCATGAAGTTTTTTTTTATAAGGTATTGTTTTAGAGTTCTTAGATAATAAATATATTTTAATATTATTAAAAAATAAACATGATAACCCCTGATGTTACTGATGATTTGTAATAATAAAAGGATATGTTTTGAATGAAAGGATATGTTTTAAGCAAGTATGTCAAATAGTGGCATCCAAGTATTGTTTGGTTTCTTTCTTGACAATATCCCCTTACTCTCTCTTCAGTTCTAATTGGTTCACTTCATCAAGATCAAAAAAATTGAATTTATTAACTGGATGATAAAATGTATCATTTTGCTATAGTTCAGTGAGTTGTATCATATTATCAAATAGATAAGTTTCAAATAATAATGTATCAGAAATGTGAATGCTGAATGTGACTTATTGTTCAATATCAGACGGCGTAATTCAATTCAATTTTTTCAGATGCTACAATATATTTTGAATGTTAAGTTCTTACTGCCTTTTTCAGTAAATTTCAATTTTTGTGTTTCATTTTTCATTCATAAAAGGAAATTCATTGCTCGACTGCCATTCCACTCAAACCATACAGTCGACAAAAGCTAATTTCAAAACTTAGCATCGACTTCATTCAAAAACAAACAAACACATTTTACTTTGTTTTCAATCCCATCTCGCCTATATCATTTGGCTTTAATTTATCACTACGTGACAAAGTAGACTAAAAGTATCGATTTGCCATTATCAGGAAACAAATCTACAGAGATGACAAAGAACAATTGCGTAACATTTCTCCAAAAGGGAGCCGATACGATGACATGAATGTTTGCCATGCGACTGACTATTAAACTTTAGTCCTAACCATTGGCTTCGTAATAGGATGTCAAGGATAATGGTATTAATGGAATGTGTTCTTCGAGTCTTATTTAATTTCTTCCCGAGGAGCAATCGATACAGATTTTCGGGTAATATTCGCCTCATGACATTTTCATTTCGCATGTAAGCATTTATTTCCGTTCAGTGGATTCCATGCTTCCCTCGAGCGATCTATCTTTCAGCCCATTCAAAAGAGTATGTGAGAATTTCGCTGTCATGCCGTTCAAATTATCTTAATATAGCCTCAAAGTATCTTAGTTGTTTCTCGGCTCATGAGACAGTATTGTATGTATTATTGGATTAAGACTGTTCTCGGAATAAAATGAAACCATTGCTGTTTGTGACATTGAAAGCTCTATCAAACGATTAAATTTTATAAACGCTCGGTAGAGGTTAAATTATATAATTAGAAATAGAGAGCAGAGTGGCGTCATTTACTCAAATTTAAATCAAGTGCTAATTTGAGCACTCAATTTGAGAAATCCGGCTTCAGCTTCAGCTCTTCTAGTAGCAAGTGAAGAGCTCAGGATGTACTTAAAACACCTTGTAAGCAACCTGTCTGGTATCTGGAGTTACATCTTGAAAACCTATTGACGCTACTTCATTGTTGGCAAGACGAGCATCTAAAGAAGAAACTTTATAGACATTCTCAACGTAATTAGATGAAGGCAGTGGGGGAAATAAGACCCGACCACCTACCACACCCTTTCTCTTATTACATTCATTTATTCATTATATTTGGTTTCTTCACATGTGAATACACCTATCAGAAGGGAATGTGAATGTCCGTTGTAGGTCTGTTGTTTAGCTTACCGTATATCCTCATCCAACGTCTTGAATTACGCTCCTTTGGAAAATAACGTTCGAAATGAGAAAGCAACAAATGCTATTCGGCTACCGCTCAGGACTAATCAGACCATAAAATTTTACGGCGAATCTTTTATGATAAGCTTCCACGGAAGGAATTTCCTATCTTGCTCAGCCACTTACATTTCCTTGATAAGATTTTTCGGACAGTAGGTGGAAGAAATGTTATGACAACAGCGTAGACCCATAGCTTTTGTTTTTGTTTTGATATTGGTAGCATTGCTAGCAAGGGAAAAATACTATAAATAGTGTTAGTGTAGATTACGATTGGTTTTTTAAATTATTGAAATTTTCGTGCAAAATAAAGAAATTTATTTGAACAGATATATAGTACACTTCCGATTAACTGGATAGGTACACTACTAATATTTCAAGATTAGCAGGAATTGTGAATTAGGTCAAAACAAATATTTTTGCACTTGAAGACAATATTTGTGTTTAACTGCTATGAAGAATAAAGCAGTAATGTTGTTTGTGTAAAATATCAGTAAATAAGCCGATCGACTGATTAAGTCTGGAGCAGAGAACTTCACATAAAAAGATAATTTTTTAGGAGAAGTAGTAAAAATGGAGTAGAAGTTATCGTCTAGAAATATTTTACTTATTGATCATGTGTATTTTTGCCATTTTTACTAATTACTTCGAATGTTCTATCAGCAATCGAATCTTACAAATTAATTCGCAACCATTCATTTATTCGCCTGGAAGCGTGGCCAGCAGTATGGGAATTTTGAAATATCCACTCTGTTTTTGTTACGACCTCATTCAAATCATTGGACTCTTCCTGGAACACTTTAATGTACTTTCTTAAACCTAATGTAAATTGGATTGTGTGATTGGAAATTTATTTCGACTGATAATTTCACATAAATTTTTCCAGAGATAGATTTTGGACGTTAAATCCAAATATCCGGTGTAACACGTAGCATAGTAAGTTGAAAAATTGACGATAATTAGTTTGTCTAGCATGTGTACAAATTGGCTACCTGCATTTTCGTTTCACAATAAATTTTCGAATTTTGAAACTTTATCATTTGCAACAGGCCAACTCTACTTCCAGATTCAACGAAAGCTAACTTTTAAGCTTTGCGCTTTGCTTTGGGAATAATTCCGGATGTAGCTTGAACTTAACGAGCAGTTCATGTAAAATTGAATGCATTTGTTAAAATTTTTCATAAACCTCGCTCAGTTGTTACTGGTTAACTCTTCGTTCATAACTTTCCCGACAATTTTCCGAATAACGAAGTGCTCTTCAACATTGAATTTCTTTATTTTTCCAATTTCTTCAACTGACATTATCATCTTCCCATTATAAAATCATTAGTTTTAACAAACGATTTCAAGAAATTCACTTACGTTTACTCGTTTGTATCTGAAATCTTTTTTGTATGCTTAAGGGGGGGTTATGGTCAGAAAATTTTTTTGTTTTGTGACTAGCGTATAGTGACTCAGGAGTGTCCATACAAAATTTCAGGTCGATCCGAGCAAAATGAACGAAGTTATCGGCTTAACAATACAAATAACTCAAATTCATATTTTCACGCAAATCGCGTTCCTTTCCTGCTTTATTAGCCGCGTGCAGCTCTCAAATACGTAATAGTAGAGTCTTCCCACTCTATCCACACCTGTATGTGCTATATTTGTGTAAAAACACTTATATATGTGACTTGTAGTACGAGTAGTATACATTCATTTCATCGAGCAGTTACGGTATACGTGTTTCGTAATTTTTCACGCACTTTTGTTACACAGTTAAAATTTTAAAACGCGTTTTTTGAGGAATTTTATATTTCAAGTCGGTGAGACATGTAACCCGAAAACAACTCGACCGATCTTTCTGAAATTTTGCACACTATTTCTGTAGTCACTTTACTAGGTAACGCTGTCGAGATATTTTTTATTTCTTGCTTTTTTTTTTATTTATGGAATTTTTTACAAATGAAAACAGAAATTTCGAAAAAAAAAAATTTCCGTTTTTTTCGTTTTTTTGACTTCAAACTTATACCAAAAATTAAATAATCTAGATATTTGGAAAAACTTGACAGCGTTACCTCAAGAAACTCATAAACTAACGAACTGTTTTTGGTTTTTTTGTTTACGCTGATCCAGTCGTTAGTTATGTGTCTCACCGCAAATCAACTCTTTGTCCTGAACGAAAATGTCAAATTCATGTCACGAGCTTAATTTTCGATATTTTTCAATAACATTTTTTTCGGATGCTCTTCAAAGGTTGTTCTTTACTGTAGGTACTATCCCAATCAAGTAACTATTAACAATTTTTTAAAAAAAAATCTTGAAAATGGGTATAAAATGTGCTGCTCTGACCATACCCCCCCCTTAATTAATTAAAAATAAAAATTATAAAAACAGCATTCCTGCTTTATTTTATAAATAAGGTAAGAATGAAATGCTATCACTAGATTGATTTACGAAGGTAAAAAATAATAATTGACTGAATAAATAGTTCTTATGAATTTTGAAACATTAAAGGCGCGCCTAACCAGTTGTTCGGCAGTGAAGAAACAATAAAGAGATTTGATTCAAATGACGAAAACATCAAAAGCTATCCAGTAAATTAAAAAAGAAAATGTTTCGGTAACGGAAGAGAACAGCCAAGTATAGGGAGAAAAATGAATAACGAAAACTTAAACAAGATAAATTTTCGGCAATTTTTAGCCATATGTGAGCACTAAGTGCCTAAAAATAGGCAAAGCAAAGTTGTTAAACTTTCAATTGTCATAACTATTCACAAAGTCATCAGATCACAAAATTTACAAAATACATTTATAGGCAAATGAAATCTGCTTGTGTGATTTTCAGTGAATGTGCGGGTAAGCTTGTAGCTACGACAGGTACCTCAAATAAGAAATAAATGTTTTACTCTCTTATCTTTTGAAACTCTTGCAAGTGATAACTTGGGAAATCTTTCTACTCTATGGCTTTCGACGCTGCTTTCGGATCAGAATAGTTCAATGCAGAATGGTTGTAATAAGGAATACTTTTAGTAGAACATGTTTTCAAAATATACACCATTCCTCAACTTTTCTTTGAAAATTCGTCTTTATTTTAATTTTGTTTGCTTTTGAAATAGTACATTATTCAATAATACAAATATTGTACTATTTCTTTTATAGCAGGGGATTTTTATTGAGTCTTGTCGCTTTGATTGAATAACCTACTATTTAAAATGGATTTAAATTGTATTGTTTGTTATATATTTAAGTGTAGAGCGAAATATATGTTGTTTTAGTTGGTTTCAAACAAGTTGTTTTTGTTTGGAACAATGAATAAATATTTCAAATATAAATGAATAAATGACTACAACTTCATGTTAATTTCCTAAGGTAAAATCTAATAATTGTGTATTTTCAAATTTAACATATTATGAAACTTTTTCCAAAAACTAGTTACAACAATGGCTGTGATGAGTCACGACTATGTGTACAGCAGAGTGCTTTATTATGTATGAGTTTTTTTTTCATCAGTTTTTTTTATCAGTTTTTCATAGGGCACTACCACCAAGCCCTATGACTATTATGTACATAGCTAAGAGTACTATGTACATAATATATGTGACCATAATTGCCACACTATGCTAAATACGAGTATGCGCTGCTTGGGTTACCAGCAGGACAACTGGTCTAGCGTTGTGTTATGCCTTCTACACTCTTGCTTCTTCCACATCTGAAATGACATCAATTGTTGAATGCCCTTTCCGTAAGTCATACTGGCTGCCAAGAAGATCACCAACCTCTCTGCTTCAAAAAGCAGTTATGGTTTAAAGAATCCTTCGAATCCTTCCCACATTGCTCAGCATACACAGCAAACGACATGCCAGTGGGGCACTCAGGATACCTTTCCTTTTGTCAACAAGTACCAGTAGGGCTACTTTCTATTGTGACGGGAAGGCAACCACCGCTAAACATGAACTGCATGAGTCCAATAACAGAGGCGGTTAGCTCTCCACCATTTATAGAATTGCCTCGATCGTAACTCCATAAAGCCCCTGAGCCGTTTAGTTCCTAATACTAAACATTGTATGGTTCAGCTTCTCATCCGTAAGGAAAGAAGCATATGACTGGCTGACTATATTTAGATCGTTAGTCCTTGGTGGATGTGCTGCAAATAGCGACCCAATGATATGATCCTTGAAAATTGCATCTGTGAGAGTGCTAGGCTGCATACAACCGAACCAACGAGCTAACAATTTCTACTGATTGCTTCACGGGTCTGAAGGGGCCTCCAATTTGGCACGTTTGCTATTTACAATAGTCGTGTTCAGTTCCTTCTTTGCGGCAGTTCTAGCAAGGAAGAACTCAGTAGCTCCCGGCATATTCCTGGATCGCTGCAATTTGAGCCTACACGCGGAAATGACGCGTTGTCGTCATCGTTCCATCAGTATGAAAGCCTCAAATGCCCTTCAAATCCACCCGCTTGTGGTGATGTCAGAAAAGGCTTATACTGCTGTTTAAATAAATGGGGTCCCAGATGTTAGAGGCTTCGCTTTAAAGTAAGATGCCACTATTTTGTCCCTTTTAAGCTTAGCGGCATCCTTGTCAAACTACTTACCGAAGCAGTAGTGTCGTCTTTGCATGCTCTCAATGATTGAGAGCAGCTGTATTTACGATCACCATCTGACAACAATGTTTATCTTTCAGTAATAGTCGTCAATGAGAATCATTTGAATTTATCGACAGACCGTTTGAAGGAACTCGCCTGATTTTAGCCAAAATTAAGGTAATACTCGACACCTTGTATTACCATTGCTCGAAAACATGGGTTTTTGACTAATCCAAAACAGTAGAATATTGTTTTCTTAATATGTTTTCATTCTGGCTAAGCGCAATTTTTTATTTCCGATATTTATTTCGATATTTCCCTCTGTTTTTTACCGGAGATTGAGTTTTGGTGTCTGTGTATGGGAAATACTTTGTATATCTTGCTATATATAATTATATAAATACATATAAATATAAATATAAAAACATATATATATATATATATATATATATATATATATATGTATATATATATATATATATATATATATATATATATATATATATATATATATATATATATATATATATATATATATATATATATATATATATATATATATATGTATATCAGCCAAAATATTAACTGAGACAATCTCTGGAGTGGCCGGTCTAATTGAGCAAAAATTTTCAAATAACGTAGATATATAAGGACCAGTGCAGTGACTAATCAAATTTACGATATCCTGAATTCTTTGGCAGCAGCGAGCATTCTAATGAATTTTCAAGTACCCCTATACTTCCATGTGGAGCTCATTTCTAAAAACAAGTACTGGAAATGAAAACTTATTAGGTTTTATGCTTTCCCATAGTACAAAATTGGAAATTATGAACCCTATGTGGGCGGTGAGTGCCTAAAAATAGGCAAGGATTTTTTTTCTGACATTTCGATTTGTCATAACTTTTGACAAAAACATTGGATCATTGTGAAATTTGCAGAGCGTATAGATGTTGACTATACAACATGCGTTTTCAAGACTGTGCGGGCAGCCCTGTAGCTACAGCAGGCACCGAAAAACTTTTGCTTTTTGAAAAGAAATTCTAATTATTGATGAACTTTGATCTTTGTCAGTTTGAAGTTTTCAAACTTCCGAGTTGCACAAGAACGGCAGCCAATCACTAAATTACATATATTTCCAGCGCTTGAAACTTGTGTTCACGAGAACAGACGACCGAATAGTCCGATAATTATGAAATTTATAAAACATATTGATTTCAACTGGGACCAGGTCTGATAGAAGTGGTGGTATCTTGAAAATTCACTGCGAAAAAAAACAGCTTTTTGGCATTTAACTTCCGATTAAACCAAAAAATTTTTGTTTCCTAGATCTTGTAAATTCGCTCAGCAAAATAAAGGTTTTCCCCCTATAACTTCCGATCCAATCATGAAATCAAAACGAAATTCATGCAGTAAATGGACCTTATTGTATTTTATTTTATTTTTTTATTTTATTCATTAACCAAGCAAGGTACAAGTTACATAAACAATACAATGCAAAATAGAAAATCGAAAACTTAATATGAGTACATAAAAGTAATACGAAAAAAAAAAATTAAATATATCAAATAATTAACAAATAAATCAATAATAATAAATAAATAACGAATATATAAAACATTGACAAATAGCTTAACATAAGGAGTTGCGGTTGGCTTGGAAAAGGGAAGATTTGAAGGATAATTTTGAGACCGTTGGGGAATACAGATTACTTAGGCTATTGAATATCCTGCAGCATCTATTAATCGGCTCATTAGCTGAACATAAGCAAAACTTATAACTTGGCACTTAGCAATGTTGAGAGAGAGCTTGTTTTCATTGCACCAATGATCAAGTGAATCAAGTTTAGATTGGAGAAAGAGTGCATCGGATTTAGATTTAATGATGTGATAGACTTTGAGATCGTCGGCATAAAGTAAATGAGGTATATTTGCTAGGACGTCAGATAGGTCAGAAATGAATATATTAAAAAGAAGTGGGCCAAGATGGCTACCTTGTGGTACACCAGAGCTAGCAAAGATATTTTTCGATAAGAGTCCTTGAAATTTTACCAGTTGTGTTCGATTTCGAAGGTAGGAAGTCAGCCAGCTAAGCAAAGATCCAGCAAATCCGAATTTCTGGAGTTTTAGAATTAAGGTAGGGTGGTCAACTCTGTCAAAAGCTTTACTAAAGTCTGTATAGACTGCGTCAATTTGGCATCCTTTCTCCATTTTACACAGCACGTCTGAGATTAGGACTGTCAAATTCGTGGTAGTTGAGCGACCTTTTCTAAAACCATGTTGTTGCTCGTTCAGACGTGAGTCAACAAGTGGAGAAAGTTTATCGTACACAATCTTTTCAAAAAGTTTCGGAATTGAGGATAAGATGGTAATGCCCCTATAATTTCCGATACGGCGTCTATCACCATTTTTGAATATGGGTGTGACATATGAAAGTTTCCAGCAAGATAGGAAAACTCCAGACGAAAGTGATATATAATACCAGAGGAATTTCGTAGAAGGCTGCCAGCTATGGAAATTTTGTAATTTTTGGCATTTCTTTACTAAGCGACGACGTTGCAATGACAATCAAGAACGAATATTGAGGTTTCAAAAATTTGAAGAAAAAAAGATTGTGGGCAGCAGCCCTAAAATTATATTCAGACTTTTAACTTCCGGCGCAGTCATTAAATCGAAACGAAAGCCACAGGGTGGGTTTAATTTAACGTGAAGCAGATTTGATACATTTTTTGGCTATGCTGCTAACACAAGGTTGCCAGCACCAGATATTTTCGTAAATATTGGACCAACAGATGCTTCCATCATATTCATATGCAAAGCATTTACAATAAAAATAACGAACCAATGTTTCAATTTTCCGAGTTTCGAAAATTTTTCGGATAGCAGCTCCAAACATCGCTTAATCGCTAAAACTTTCGATGAAATTCTCGGATGAAAACGAAATTCCAATGATAGGTTGACTTTAGCATGAGGATGTTAAAGTAGACTTATTGATGCTTCGTTGGAAAAGTGCTGCCAGCACTAAACATTATCATGATTTATGCGTTATAAGAGATGCTGTCGAGAAATGGTTTTTGTTGCTTTCGGTAAAAACTGATTGATATGCTGCTACAAAATAGTGTGTTACGGCTTTCCACATTTTTTAGTCACTCACAGACAATTTCTTCGAAAATCAGTTTTCCTTACGGCTCTGATGCGCTAGAGTTTTTTCATTATTGTAGTCATTTCAATCACTTAACTTGCTTTGATTTTTTTGGATCGTTCTCAATAAAAAAACTTCGATATGAAAACATATTCACTGTATAGATAACAAATATCTGTCTCACCAAACCCCTCCTTAAAATTTTAAAAGTCGTGAAAGAAAAAATTGATGATTCTTAATTTATTTTTAATAGCTCAACACGTCTTATGCTTTTATCAGTTTTTCATCAAGGGTGAATAGTCTAACGTCATTTTGAACTATTTCCTCAAAATTTAGCCCATAAAACAATGTTACATTTTTCACTTTGAAGAAAATCAACTGGAATAAATCTTTGACGCTTGAATGTTCATTCTGCCGTACTTTCTGACAATCACCTTCGTCATACCAAAATCTGTATGTTGGCGAAAGGTAATAAAACGAAGAAACAGCCGGAAGTATTTTGGAATGTAGGAAAAGTATCTCACATGCCACTCAAATCATAAACCAAAGATAGAACGGATATGAGTAGGGTGCGAAAGAGCATAGCGTGAACGTATTTCGAATACATACGATATGAAAACATTTCTTCACCACTGCACAGGAACATAGGAACACGTATCCGACCTCTTAACAATTCCGCTTGGAGCTTCTTCTGCTATGAATTTGTGGTCAAAATTTTTAACGTTATTCAAACTATTATGAATAGTAGAGGATATTCTTATCAAGAGGACATAGTTTCGAGAATTTCAATTACGTAATCATTTCCTTGTACATTGTTTCCCTGTACGTTCCATTGTGAATGTGATTAAGATTTATCGCAATCAGATTGAATAATAACCGAATGTAGGACAGAAATGTATCACCCAGCTTTCACGTTATGTAATTTGCATTCTACGTCACAAAAGTCATAAAGGGAATAGCTATACTCTGAAAACAAAAATTTTGCTAAAACAATCCAATTTCGTGGAACTAAGCTGGACTAAACATATATTTAATTGAGTGCAAATCACCGCATATTCATACAGATCCTACAAATCAAATATAAAATGTGCAAAACTAAAATTTCCCTATAACATACTAACCCTTAAACACACAACTACCGAATAACTCAAGAATACAGTTAAAAATGGCGATCTCATGAGAATAAAATGAATCGCAACTAGCGTTTTCATCTTGGAGACTGCTCCTGCTTTGGTACACATATAACCACTTGGTGTGCAATATGTATAAACGAGTACCTGAAAATCTTTCTAATTGGAAGGAAAATCGAAATTTCCTCTCCGAGACAAACGACGAAGTTATAATTTGAGATTCAGGTGCATTCATTTCATTTTGAACGTTCCTTTCATTACTTTCAAAGACAGATGAAAGAATGCCAGACCTGCTGGGTGGCGAAAGCAATGTAGGCAAGGCAACCTTTTGGATTGGATTCAACCTATCTTGCATAGCATTGTAATTGAATTGAAAATAGAAATTTCATATTAAATTTTCGAAATTTTCCGAAAATATTTAGATGAATGAGAAGATGGCGTCTGAAAATAAGTTATTATAAGTTACTTTGAAGTGCAAGTGGTTTTCGTATGTATGAGTTCGTTTCGGTAGAGCTATGTTTCGTAGATGTAAATGTAGATTGGTGATCTATTTATCTATTTAATACTGAGCAAGGTACAGTATTAACGTGACAAATAAACAAACATAAAAGTGAATATATAGCTAAATACATGAATACAATAAATACAATACATTTATACAGTTCCAAAGGATATACATTAAAGATTAAAATAAATATATTTAGAAACGGTTAGTACATATGTAGATTTTTGAACATTGATGATTTGGAAACTATTAGAGATAATAATTGGCACATGTTATTGAATAATTTGCAGCACATTTTCAAAGGCTCATTTGCTGCATATGCGATTATTAGGGTAAACTTGCGTATTTCGTACCCCTTAAGCAAAATCCTTTATATATTCGAAATTAATAAAGAAAAGTTATTTTCACTTTGAGTAACTTTAAGTTAATTTATCGCATATTTTACAAACTTCTAAGGAATAAGTAATTCTAAAAAACTTAGAAGAAGTATGATTTCCATTCATCTGAAATTCGACTGATATATTTTTTTTTTCTTCGGTAGACTGGTTGAATTGTGGGGCACATGTTTAAGTATAAGTTTGTTCTTGCTTCAGTTGTTGTTGTTTCAGTCTGTCGTCGATTCACATAAATAAGCACCTTCGTCCAAACCAACATATTCGTCATACTTGGTTTTAAAACGATTTCAAGGCTGTGTCCATACAAACGGCTTGAGGATATGCCAATCCCAACATTTCTGCGATGATCGTTTGCTTTATTACGTACGCAACCAGGATGATTTCAGGATGATGCGCAAGAAATTTTGTTTCAGTGATTTGAAAAATACATAGTACGAAATAATAAATGTAAATAAGTAAGTAAATATGTGATTGCTGAATTATGTTTGTTGAATTTAACAATTGTAGAGTGGTTCACTTATTATGAAAATTATTGATAATTCAACATTTTGAAGTGTAGAATGAATCGATGCTAATTTTTCTATAGATCAACTATTTATCGTACTTATGAACCAATTAACACAGTTGAATCCTCGAAAGTTTTGATATTTTTTGTATCAGCAAAGTCAACTACTTTTGTATGGTTAAAAGAACTATTTTAGCATATTAGAAAGAACCATTTTCCGTAGTTCATTCGACAATTTTGAACGAATTGTTGCATTACTATCAATAATAGTTAAATCAACCACGACTTTTTCTTTCAGTGTATTGACAGCTCCAACCTGGTGTCTATCTTTTTGAGCCAAAATTTTAGAAGGCTTGTGAACTGTGCTTCAACCCGTCTGATTATCAATTGCAAATTGGCCCAAATCTAA
This sequence comes from Nemotelus nigrinus, assembly GCA_947369275.1. Lineage (NCBI taxonomy): Eukaryota > Metazoa > Arthropoda > Insecta > Diptera > Stratiomyidae > Nemotelus > Nemotelus nigrinus. Next base: position 29,827,242 of record OX376374.1, on the reverse strand, counting down.
GATTGATTCATATTTATCAAAGAACGCCATAAGTGTTTCTTTGTTGAATGAGATGTTCCGGATGTTCCGGAATTCGTAATAATATTTCTGGGTGATTCTTCATAAATTTATAATACCGTTTCAATCCGTACTTTTCTACTAGCTGATAAGCCAAGCTCCTATGGTTAGACCAAAAAAACTGGATTCCAACAACAACCAGCTCAGATGTCTGACCAGCTCAGATCTCTTTTCTTCAGTTATATGATTTGTATATAGTCCTTTTCTATATCGTATAAATGTCGGTTTCGGTACATTATATACATATATATATATATATATATATATATATATATATATATATATATATATATATATATATATATATATATATATATATATATATATATTCGTTAAATAGCAAGGTCCCGTCTTTATATTTTTGAATCACTTCTTTCATATTTTCTTTACTCAAGAATTATATTTTCTTGACTTGAGAATTCTGTTTTCTTTTTGACATTTTTTTCTGAAAATAAAAACAAGTATTTAATTTGTTTTAAATTTTTGCATATCTTTTTTTTTCCAATAAAAGTTCACGGAGAAAGAATCGAGAAAATTTTATAAAATGGTTTGCCTAAATCGTATCAGTACTTTTTAAGAACTTGCTTTGAGTATGAAATAGACCCAAAAGTCAAAAAAACTTTTAATTTACCGCTAACAAATTTGACAACAAAAAAGTCCATAGGTATATTCATCTCCTCAGATGAAATCACAGAGATACGTTTTTATGTATCATGTCTACTTTAGTATATGATCCTCGATAAAAATTTAAGAATGTTCTTTCGAAACATGCAAAGCTATTACAGAAAAAGTTGAGAAAATTTCCCTTTCAATATTTTCGTTGGGAGCAGCTTTTTAAACAGACCGTAATATGGCCGAATGTTATTTACATTTTTTAGCTATTACCGAAGCCAAGTATCAGCCTGGTACCAAGATTACCCCACTCTAGGAGCAAACGACTGGACCTGGTATTTCTGATCGCGTTAAGGCTGGTACTGAGTTAATCGTGAAGCTAAATTTTGACATGTCTCCATTATCTGGTCATTCTTTCGAGCGAACATTTTGGCAAAGGGGAAAAACAGAGCCACTGCTTATTCCTGGCGGATGAAGTGTCAAGAATTTCAATTTTCGATCGCGTTTCTTATTGAAAAGACATCTGCAAGATTCAATTTTCAAATGCAAACACCAAATGTCACTTTTTAGCGCGAAAGAATGAACTGCAGATATTAAATTGGCGTCCATTTTTTTTTTGTTTTCCTGTCAATCTGTCAATGCCATCTGCATTTTCAAAGCGAAAGCAACTTCTAAGCAAATTTTCACGCTAAAAACTGAATACAAATCTTGCTTATTTTCAAGCTAAATTTTCGCCGAAACAAATTTCACGTGAAATTTCGTTTGAAAATTTCACGTGAAATCGAAAACAGTACTATGCTTTAGTCATAATTACCTTAATGCTCAGGTAATCAATTGTGGTAGCCCCTCAGAAGAGAGAGATATAAGAAAACATTTGCAGCAGTGATAATTTACTTGAATCAGAGCGTTAGTAGTAGTGAAGGAAAACTATGGGTACTATGGACAAATCTGACCGACTTTTACTCAGCTATCAGGAAGGTAGAGATAGAAATAGTAGGCCATTTGACACGGTATAGCCCATATATAACCCATAGATCTTAGGACCCCAAAGGAAATATCTAATGCAGTAATTCTCTCGATTTGTTCTAATTATAGATTTTACCTTTGTAGTAAAATTGCTTCACTAAAGTTTGTATACGCTTATTTCATTTCCTTAAATCTTTCTGTTCTCAGAGTAGCCCTCTATTGACATTGATTATCTATTGTTTCTGTGCAGAATCGAGTCTGTTCACTAGGGATTGGAAAGTTTCGGCTCCAAACAATACATTCGAATTCAAAGAGATGCCGTACGATGGTACGAGTGAAGTATACAAATTATGAAACTCTTTGGCAGTTGTTATATAAAACCTAACTGCTTGTTCTCACGAAAGATGATTTGGCCAGATTGTAAAGAGAAGCAGTGTTTTTTGTCCAAGATAACGCCGAGGCCAATAGCTTTATCGTCTCGAGCTTATAAAACGTCCCCAAAACTTATGTGTTCTTGTTTTTTTTTCTTATAATCTTATATCTTGGCACTTATCCAAAATTGATGAGTGCTTGTTAACAGTGTACTATTAGCTAAGCGAGTTAAGTTTCGACTGGAGAAATTGTACATCAGATTTTGGTTGGATGACGGAATAAAATTTTTATATGGGGTATATGTATTTGATAAGACATCTGGCAGGTCTGATATGAATATATTGAAGAGAAGAGGACTAAAGTGGCTACACTGCAGTACACGATTGGAAGCAAAAAAATTTTCTCGACAAACAGCCTTGAAGCTTTGCAGATTGGGTACGATTGAGCTCTTACGAGCTTGGCCGCAATATGGATTCAGTGAATCCACAACTCCGTGCCCTTAGAATAAGGATAGCATGGTCAACTACGTCGAAAGTCTTACTGAGGTTTGTGTAGACTGCATCAGTTTGGTAACCTTTTCACTTGTACACAGAACAGTAAACATATTGTGTTCTTTATTACATTTTCAACTGTAAACGCTATGAGCTTTTTAAGAGAGAATTGCATTTTGGTTATTCGAGAGAAAGCCCAAAAGGTACTCTAGCTATTTGAGTGAAGCTAGCTGGAGAAAGCTGGAAGTATTGACAAAATGGTGAAAAAATTATTGCGGAAAAAATTTGAACCTAGCTTTCCATTTTGTCAGAAATTAATCGATTGCACAATGAGTTTTTTTACGATTTTGATATGTAAGTGAAATGCTTACAAAGTGCAATGAAAATATGTGAAGACGAAGTAAAATAGATGAATTAAATGGCTCAAGGCTAAAAGCTTACGGAACAGAAAATTCAACCACGAAACTCTTTTCCAAAAGTCTTATATCTAACTATATATGAATTTTTTATTCCAAGAGAATTATATCCCTTTGGTTTATTTAATACTTTCACAATATCTTTGATTTATATAATACTTTCACTTTGATTAAATGCATTTATGGGTTCCTATTCAGGATTCACATGAGATGAGTTTGGGCTACTTTGGGCTACATTTATTTGTGATGTTGGTTCTCTCACGCTGAGAAAAATTCTAGCGATTTGAATATAATCAAAACATTCTTAACACACAACCACCATTTAAATCTTTTGGCCAAAGATAAACAGATATTTTTACTTTTAGTTTATGCAACCATTTGATGCCCATCCATTCTCGTTCGGAAAGCATTTGCAACTGAAGTTGATGCTGCAAATAACATTGCCATCAAAAAAGCATAATTCGAAAAACAATTGCTATTACAAAGTTTGTACGTTGAAGTATACTTTTAATACTGTCCTGTTCATTTTTCACTGCTTCAGCTCAGCTCGTTTCAGGTGCTGCATTCGGGTCAGTGAGAATCGAAATAAATTTAACCTATGACGTATCCGGAACGATATTAGGTTGCTCCGAAATTCAATTATAGTGATCACTTATATAAATTAAATACCAGTTACTTAGTATATAAATTCAAGTAAATACCAGTATACTTAGTACATAATTCAAGCAAATTAAAAAAATTAAGATTAGTTCATCGTAATAAATCCGGAAAAATTATTACCTCCAAGAGCTACTTCAAACCGTATCGGAGTGACCCTGTCCAACCCCCCATGCGAGTTCTCATGGAGTCAGTTTTATTAAAAAATTTCGCAGAAATAGGTATACATATGTATGTATAAGTTGAAGTTTTAGCATGCTCCGGTGAAAATTGTCATGAGGCCACATGGTGACATGGTTTATGAAATTCATTATATACAGTGCATCTAAGGAGAGTCGACTCGTTTCCGTTTGTGAATGGAATTTTCAGGAGTTAGAAGCATCACATAGCCGCTAATGAAAAATCGTCATGACGATATCCACTGCTTGTTAGTGTTCTCCCCTCTGTACGTTTCACTCCATACCGTTGCGTCGCTTCATTCACACTATGGCTCTATTCTGGAACAGCTAAACATGACTTGCGAGCCGTCTCGTAATTAAAATCCCTGCCATTGATGACAATAACCTACTAGTCAAGTTGACAAAACGAGAAAAAGTGTCTATTTAATATGTGGGCAAAGGTGTTTTCTAATGCACTGTTTCTATGAAATGTGATTACCGCAGGAGCTTCACATTTGTTTTGAAGTAAGTAAAAGTGTAGTAAGAAGATATTTTAATTACGGACATGCAAAACTTCGAATGCATAAGTGTGCGTTAGAAATTAATGAAACTTTATAAATAAACAATAAGTGAAAAATCTTTTCAAGGATCATGAAGTGACGAGCTTCATTTAGTAAATAAAGTGCTCAGTGGACGCCTTCATTAATTAATTTCACATTTAACCAATTAAGGACCACAGCTGCGTTTACGCAACATCAATTTTAAGAATTTCTGAAGAACAAGTTTATGCAGGTATATGTAGGTACCATTCATTATTTTTTTTTAATGTTTAGCTTGTTTACTAATTGAGACAACTTTCTACTCACCATTAATTTTTTCATATTTCAATCAATCCCCTGAAACCTTAAAAAAAGCGTTTTCAAATTAAATTTTATTAAATCAACGTTTGCACAGATGAATGAAACAATATAAGTATACACATAAGTATATACTCCCAATGAATGATTATCTTGTTGAATGTGCTAAAATAAAGTACTAGTTCACCACATCTGGTAGTTTAAGAAGCGAAAAATAAATGTTGCGAAAACGCAACGTTCGTCCCATCCCTTAAGTTATTTTCGTCAATATTTGCTGTCGGCTGGTCTCTCATGACTGATCGTTGATTTTGTTATTTTAACCAGTATTCGCTATAGCTATAGGCCGGTGCATGTCATTTGTGATATAGTTATCTTTATCGTTGTCGATTTTGAATTAAACACAGTTAAACATTTTACTTATCATTTATTATAATTTTGTATACAGGAATGACACACCATTAATTTTATAATGGGTTTTGAAAAGTACAATTAAATTATCGTCATCGCGAATAAGGATTCTGTCTTTCTTTACACAGACTATTTTCAGCATTCTGCTTTAGTCTTTGCTTTGGTTTTACACTTTAACTTTGCTTTGATTTTACACTTTAACTTTGCTTTGATTTTATTATTTTATACTTTTGTACTATTGGATCGAAACTGACTGACTGATTGATTGATTGATCGATTGAAACACACTTATATATGGTTTGAGCTACTGAGGTTGCAGAAATTGCTTAGTGCGACTTCTGTAACCTGATCTATGCGAATTTTGCTTTGATCTTAGAAATTCCGATTTGGGTTGATTTGATAAACATTCTAAGGTAAACATTTTTGTCTTGAGGAGATATGTTTATATGAAGATTGTTATGATGGTTGCAGATGAGAAGTATTGAATTTGTTCATTCTATCGTTGGGTAGAGATTTAGACCGGATTTCGGTACTTGAGGGTTAGGTGCTGACGGTGCCATAACTATATGACAGCATAAGCAAGTGAATGGTGGATTGAGGTTTATGATATAGCAGTTGAAAAATGAGTTGTTAAAAGCGTGCATTGAAAACTGAAGATATATTCGCGATTTTGGAGAATACATCTGACGATGAAGATCGTCGAATATCAGCAATTAGACGTTCGGAGAAATTAAACGTTAAATACGAGTATATATCACCCAATGTGGATAATTTGAGTGATTAAGAAGATATGATGATGTATCTTTGCATTTTGATGAAGCCGGAGTAGTCAAGTTAGAATATACTGTAAGAGATGTTGCAGAAGTTGAAAATCAACCAAGAAATTCTACAAAGAAACAAACCGGTATCGGTCAATGGAGTGAAAGGATTTACCTATTCTGTTAAAATACGATAAATGTCGAAGATGGAACTCCCAAAAGCATAACGTTGAAATTGTGTAAAAATTATTTGTTTCATTTTTACAATCAACATCTAAAAGCTTTGTTAGTTAGGTGATAAATCACAACATGATCTTCTCAATTTTTTTCCGGACAAATTGTAGCGATGATCTTAAAATGAAAATTTATGTAATTTCCAACTTCATTTGAAGCCCTTGGAGTTATGCCCTCTTATTCGGATCCTATGTTTATCAGGATATCATTCGTCACTAAGTTGGATAATGCACTGGAGTCAGAACTACAATGGCCTGCCAATCGTAAAACGATTCCTTTCACGATCGAGGTTTTATGCCATCAAACGTTATGTCAAGCGCTAGTGCCATTTGCCTTTTGGACAAACGCCAATTACTTCACGCGAAAACCGTAGTATGGCTCTTTTGAAACCCCAAAATGTTCATACTTTATTATTAGACTTAAGGCCTTAGTGCTCTAGATGCTTGAAGAAGTCCCATTGAAACTATAACATGATGGGTGTTGTTCTCAATGCTGCTATTCCATCAAGCTTTTAATAAGGCACAAAAAAACCGGACTGTTATTCAGCTTCAAACCATCATTACACATAAGAATTTATCCACTCTGTAGAGTGACACTATCATTCATTCTTTCTTACCAGGAAAGCCAGTTGAAAATTAGAAATTCAGTAGAGCTTCCGGAACTAAGTGCATAACAATCGCTAGAACAGGAATTCTTTCAGATCAGTTTTAAGCATGTTTAAATTTGGTTCAAGTTCATGCCAAGTTACAATGCAAATCAAGGTCCTCTTTTCTTCCAAATACGAGATAGTCATTGGTACAACTTGACTGAACTCCTAAAGGAGTGATGAGGGAGTGATTCTGCATGACGGTCTCCAATTCACCTTGTCACTCCTATAAAACTTGAGGTCACTTTCTCAACTCCATACTTGATAATACTTTTACAAGCCTCTGGAAGCAGTACTGTCAACTTATTTGGAATGAAGAGGAAAAGGTTCACCAATTTTAACAACCTTCTAATTTGCCGTGGGAAGATCAGGATCAAAGGGACTGATAATCTCCAGAATTGCCTCTGGATCGGAATGCAAGCAGGGATGACCATACGTTCTACCTAGGCTGACTATCAATTTCATTCTTAGACGCCACCATTAATTTGATGTCAGGGCCAAGCTATCTTTGTTGTGATACAACCTGCTTATAAAAGTCAGCCGAGCGTTGGTCATCCATCACGTGCTATCTGCTTAATCTCATTACACCAGCTCGTATCACTCACGATAGATGGAGCGCAGAAACTGGCTGTTTGAAGCTTATAGCCTACCCTTAATATAGTTTGATTTATCGTGAGTCAGTTTTCTGAAGAGATGACTCTATTTCTTTCCTGGCTTTAATCTAAGCTCATATGAGGCACTTTTTGGCCATTACTTCAAAAACCCGAGTTTCCACCACGAGCTAAAGCCTCTTAAATATTAACTTGCTTTGTTCAGGATACCTTTGTCATTTCTGAGTAAAATCTACAGAGTTTAGAGATACGGTTGCCCCTTAATAGTAGTTCGTTTCGCCTGTAGGATGAATCTTTTATTCTTATGCGAGTTCGTGCCGCACGGGACTTTTTTTAGTACTGGGGGTAGTACCGTAACCTGGTCATCATTTTGCCCAGAAACAGGCTTCTGAGCTTTCCTCAGGCCAGGCTTACCTTTTTGTTGTTAAAGTCTGATTTAGAGTCCGAGTCGCTATTTAAGTCAGAGTTACTATTCCAGTCCGAGCATGTAGTCATCTTAGTGGCCCCATGGTTGTCTATACAAACAGTGACGTCATTTGAGGTTGGCAAAAGCCTTTATGGTGATATGTAGTCAGAGCTATAAAAAAGAAGAACCTACATCAATTAGCATTACGGGGTTTGCTCCATGAAGAGTCGATTTAGCTTACATCTCCTAAAACTAATAACCAACTTTTTGATATAAACCATAAAATAGTAGCTTAAGTGGAATTGTGTTTGCGGGATGATGAAAATTGAAAAATTATAATTGAAATTTTTTTTTGACTAAGTAGTTTCGAAAGTATGCACTGATTCTCATAAGACACCAGCTTACAGTGCACACTTGACTTATGTGACCACTTCCTCCTACGCTGCATATTTTTTAGCGTGGTGTAGATTAGGCTTTTTCGCAATTTTTTAGATTTTGGTTATTTCGGTTATTATTTTGGTTATTTTTAACACTTCATAATAAAAATTTGGCAATGGTATAGAAAGAAAAGAAAGATTATCTCTCTCGTCTGTATCTTTTGCACAGCGGGTCCAATCAGGAAAATATAAATAGAATAAAAAGCAAATATGGGTGTGATCTGACGCTAAGGCCCTGCTTACACATTTGTTCAGGCGTTTAAACCACATTTCTAGAAGGCGGGAGACAACTAAAAGCGCAAAACAACGAATCCGGCCTGATCCACTCCACTCCTGTCTTCTAAAAAATCGGTTTAAATGCATGGATGCAAACATGGCCTCATATTTATCTTGGACGTATTAAGTACCTTTTTGAAGCAATTTTAGAAGGCATGCTTTAAGTGATTGCATATTATAGAGTTGTTTTTGGGAAGCGAAGTATCGATTTTAGATCATTAATTGATTTGTCCGCCATTATCCATAATGTCCACTTGCTAATTAACAAATAAGAGACAATGCTATTTTTTTTAAGTAAGCAGCCAGTATTGCTTATATTTTTAATAACACGTTTTACCATAAAGGCTATCAATTTGTGATCACGGTTCCCTTCTTGGTTATAAATTAGCACAGACAACGTATATCGGCTCTAACGCTTATTAAAGCAGAAAATACTTTGTTTTATCTTATAGCTAAACATTTCAAGAATATAGTCCTAAAATTTGAAGTCAATCAGAGCAAAACTCTCGAAGTTATTGAATACTTAGTCCCATCTTTTCTATTATTGTTGCTACGACAGCTCGGAGTTTAGAAGCCAATTTCTCAAAATATTTTTTTAAAAGTCCATTTAAAAACCACATTACCGATTCATTTCAAACTTGGCACACACTTTCTACATTCCCCCCAACAATAAGTTTTAGAGCTTTTTTTACATTAAGGGGGTTTCCACCTACAAAAACGTAAAAATAGCAATTATTTTTTTGTGATAAATAGCAATTTTCATTCCAATTACTACCAAAAATTTAAAAATAAAAATAATATAAATCAGAGAACGTTGGGAGAAGGTTTGATAATACTTTGACTAAGTTTTAATGTTTTTTGATTTCCAATAATTTTCAGCTGAAACCACGATGACCACCGCAAATCGTCTTTTTCCAATGTCGTTCTTGAAAAACCTTCGTCGCCGGTTTGTTTGTCGTTATTTTCACACAAAAAAATTACACAATGTTATTGAAATGATAATTAATAATGTACAAAAGGTTTCAATAAATTTCCTCTATTGATATTTCTAAAAAAAAAAATTGGTAAAAGAAATATTTTTGATCACGCTCAAACCGTTACCTCTCCCTTAAATTAAGGATGGTCTGGAAAATAATAGAACCAAATAACTAAATCAAACAAATTTAAACTTTGTTGAGGCAGAGTCGTTTCATTCTATTGAAAATCGGCTACGATACAACATTTACCCTTACAAATAGTCATAGAAGCTCATTTATCATAAAACGAGCCCACGTTCGGAGTACAACCTACACTAATGCGCATGCAAATGCATCTTAGCGCCATTAAATTAAATAATCGATAGCCAGTCAAGCGAAACGTTATCTTTGCTAAAAAGCGATTTCACAAATTTTATCTAAAGCAAAGTCTAGCTAGAGCCATGTCACTGAGCCAAAGGTTGAGGTTTCATAAAATTCATCGGATTCATATGCACTACATAATGCCTGCACATTGGTCATGTGTGGTTGAAGTTCATTTGCATTTTAATTGCGATTTCAAGTTATAACTAATGGTTTTAACGAACAAATGCTTAGAAAAATTTACAAATTTCATTTTTTTTATTACTTTCGTGGCATTATTTGAAATAGCAATCAACAAACGAGTTAAACTAAACGGTTTGAATGCGTGTCAGTTGCCGACCTCCGTTCTCTTTGGGACTAAAAATTGAGATATTCAAAGATCCTTGATAAAACATCTTAACGAAGATTGTACAGAGACAATGTAAAATTTAAAACATCTAAATGCACATTTCTTGTATCAATTTGGCAAACCCATCCAAGCTTCGAGGCTTGGCTTGAACTCAACCATTATGTCTCTCGCCCACGAGTCTAGTTTGAATCATAAAGTTCTCTAGAATATGTATTGTTCCGCTTTGCATTTATATTGTACTTGCTGCTGTATATTCTTAAATTTTTACTTTCTTACTTCAAAGTTTTGCGGTCCATGCATGAACATGAGGCCATAGAGTACAACGGCACACATTTCCTTCCTTTCGACCAACTGACACTCGTATCCTTTAGTCTACTCCGCTTTCGGCAGCGTACGCTCATCTGAATGTTGTCGAATCGGAAACCGGGATCAAGGAAATGGAACAAGATGAATTGAAGCAGCTAGAATGGAGCACAAAGTACACAATTTTAAACGTTCTTGCCCAGAAATTCCACTAAAATTCAATTGAGCACTTCTATCGACTAGATCTAAATATGGATGCATACGAGCATAATGCAAAGCAAGTATGCAAGCATACGAATATATATACAAAAATAGAAGAAAATTGAGTCCATGTTCTTTGACTGGTCAGCGGAAATTTCGATTTTATGGGACGGAAAAATTTAAGGAAAACAACAAAGGAGCAATTGAAAATTATTGCGTTTGAAAATGGATCTTTGCTGGGAAATTTGTTAAAAAGGATATTTGAGTTTTTTTGAAGAAAAGATTGGGTCATTGCTTTTTATATCTAAGTAGGAAATGGTATAGACGAATTAGTTTTTACACATTTAATTGATTGCAAAATACTGCACTTACTGGCTGTCATGAGTCACATGAATCCATTAGAGTAATTAGGTCTTAAGGACGCTGCTTCATCACGGTAATTTCATAAGTGTTGCTTGTAATCGAAAAATTTTTACTCGCTTTATTCCGTCATTACGTGCCCAAGAGAATTAAATAAGTCTGATGTAACCAAACGACTCAAAGAGCATTCATTCATGAATGACACAGCTCATAAACCATTTTTATCTGTTTGTTGACTCTTCTTCTGTATGCATTTCTCGACCACTATACAACTGAAACGCATTACTAAAATTTTTCATAAATACTATTCTTGGTTTGAAAGACCGTCTGAGAATAAATACTCGACCACGAAAAATAGCCAAGCCGTACGGTGGCCGCAGAAGTCAAGAAGATTGACGTGCCTGGAAAGTATAAGTAATAGTCGTCATAAGGCTCAGATGTAAATTGTCTTTAGCAGACTGTGAGCTCGGTTGGAGGGAAATATTTAATGCAAACGCAATGCACTTCTATGCATTTCTTTGGAACGGTGATGCTTACCGACTTACTCGCCGGATTGGTCGTCGGTTGTTGCATGCTAATGGTCATGAAAAAAGGTACTTATGGCATAAAGTGCATTGTGCACTTGCACTTCCACGAAAAGTAAAACTCATCAAAATCCGAGATTTATTGGTGGCAATTAAATTTCATCAAGGTTGAATTCATATCTAGTGCGATGCAGTATAAGGCGTTTCGAGTTTTGTTTTTGTTTTCAAATAAGAGTGACGTCTGTTGTAAATGTCATTGCTCAAGATTGGCAGCTCTCTGACGAGCAAAAATTGTAACCTTTGGAAATGGTTGAATTTATGATGGATACGTTATACCTAGTTTGAAACAGCATGAAACTACCCATATCAATAATTAATTATTGATGAAGCTAGCTCAACCCTGCTCAGACTCTATAATTTTTCCGGCCAGAACTTTTTAATTATTTCAAATGCCTTTAGATACTATGAAGTAACGAGAAAAGATTTCAAGTAATTAAATATTTATCAAAACAATTTTTCGTTTTAACTAAGACGTATGTATTATATTAAAAATAATCAAATCCTTTTGTGTTCCACGCATTTTCCACTTTAGGACTTTTTATAGCATACTCAAAACTGTAGCCATAAACTTTTAAGGTAGCATGAACAATAGTAGATGATGGAATTTGCTTCAATATTTCTGAAAAATTTTCTTAATGAAAGTGATGCAAATAATAAATCGTATGTTGAAAATGAAGGCGATATAAAGAACTGTTAGTCTTCAGGAGGCAATTAATATGCAAGAAATTGTTTCGGACAAATCGCTTGAAAGCTTTCTATCAAAATGGGATGGAAACAACTATGGTTGAATGAAATTTGTTTAATAAGAAAAATAGCGAAGCTACAAGAAGTTAAAGGCGCCATTGAGCATGAGTCTTACGCGGTAAAAGTTATGAGTTAGAATTTTCAACAATGTGGGTTTTCAACATCCAAAATGTGGTTGGTGCTTACACCAGTAAAGTACAAAAAATTGTTATGTACAAAATTAAACTTAAATGATGAAATTTCGCCTTTTTCTGTTGAAGTCTTATTTGCCTTTTTGAACAAACCTAGTGGAAATTTCAACCGAAATCATCAAATTTATTATACACGTATGTAAGTTGAAATTTTAAGTAGGTTCTTGTAATTTATTGATCACACCCGGTTGAAAACTACAACTTTTTTGTTCAAAATATTTGTAAACACAGCGATGATAAATTAATCTTTTAAGAGCATGTTTTGATAGGTTGTTCCTGTTTTTCGGAGAAAACGCTAAGTAAGCAAGAATATGGCGCTGCCAATTTAACCTGGGTGGATAAAACTACCATATGAAAAATATGCGATCAAAACATCTAATATCACATAAGTTTTATTTAAGGAATATATTTGAAGAACTTATATATATTTGTTGCTAAATGAAGCATTTGTTTTCCTTGATTTATAGATTTTTGTATTCTATGGCTTGAAACAAACTCATTTCTTTTATTTGAAAACAACATTTAGATGTTATAAAGTCAACGACATAGGTTCTACAAAAAAATTAAAATGTTATCTCCAAATTATCTAACAATAATATATCAATAATTTTACGTAGCTTGAGATTTTTATCTGTAATAAAACATTTTTCCCTGTATGTAAATTTATATTACACTTCATTTATTTGAAGTAATATCTATGATTGATCCGGAAAATTCGTTGATTGTTCGATTAACATTTTTTCCCTTTATACTATATTTCATGTTAATAGTATAATCCTCGTATCGATATATTTGAATATGTTTCTGTTGATGCCGTGTAGCTAACGTTTTGGCAAAATGTTTAAAATTATTTAACCAACGTCCAGGTTTTGTAAGGTTCCTGTGATAGCTTTTATATTTCATTGTCCAATGAGTCATAAAATTGTGCTTAGGAAGTAAATTAAACACTATGTTAACGACCAGTTCTAAATTTTTCTTAATTAAACTTCCAGTAGGGTCTAAAATTGCAACTGAAATACTTTTCGCAAATATAACAAGCATTACTTCAAGTAAACTGATAATTATTAACTAGATCAGATTATTAGGGTAATAAGCCTCACAGCTCTCTAAAATAAACGGCACATATCTGATACAACACCAATTTCGGTTCGTAGCTAATCTAATTGATGTTGTTGATTGCATTATCTGTTAAACATTTTGAATATTGATACTGGTCAAAAATATGTTGTCCAAATATTTCGTTCATAATTTTTTTTTTACTTTTTTTCTAAAATTTTACTTCGGGTGAAATTGATAGAATGGGTCCAATTTCAGCGTTAACTTGAATCACTGGAGCTGGAGTATATGACTTATATCGAAGAAAAAATCATGAGCACTCAATATATTGAGTGTAACTTAAGAGCCCCTTGTCTGTCGTTTACCTTTGGCTAGTTTCACGTTTCATGATATATTAGCATACGTTCAATTAGTTAAACATTTGATAAATTGAATGTTTATATGTAAGCAACATCTTATAGTCATAAACTGAATAATAATGTAATACAATATAATATAATAAAAAAAATGTAGCTTCAGAGATGCTACAATGTGAATATTTTTACTACTTTGCATTTAGATATATAGTTATTTTGTTATTTTTGATAGCCAATGAAAAATTCATCCAAAGCAACCACAATAAAGTTAAGAGAAGCATTGAAAAAAAATCGGTGTTTTACATTTGTATCGACAAAATTGTTCAGATAAACGATTCATATGCCCCATCGGAGAAAAGCAAATCACTCAGCAGTTTTCCGGCTACAACCTTTCACCACAAGAGCCAAAACGCGAATGTTGACGAAGTTGAATTTTCGAACTGAAATTTTACCGTGTAAGCATTACAAAACCCCATGAACATTTTTATACTGATGACGTAATTGGGAAGTCTCTAAGCATCGAAGTATTCCAATAGCCAAAAAGAACTGCGTTCATCAAGACATACCAAATTGCTGTATCGAAGCTTGCGCTGTAGAATTAATTTAAGAGGTTTTTGCTCTAACTATTGAGAATCATAATCTAGAGATGAAGCTGTTCTCCATCTAACAGCTGTAAAGAAACACCAAGTTCATGCGATCGTTTCTCCACGGTAATTGCCAGCAAATATTGAAAATAACCCGGAGGCTCTCTTCATCATAAATAAAGAGTCGAGTTAATGCATTGAAACATACAGAATGTGCCCTTTACTGTATTTTTTCAGAGGAAAAGATATAAAAATAGATATAAAAATGTAATATTATCTATTCAAAATTTTGAATGAGAGAATTCGAAACGGCAATTCACTTTACAACTCACCCTATGGTAAAACTGGAGTTGATGCCCCACACAGCTGTTACATGAATTTCGCCGATAGATGTCGGGCTAACATGTTTGTGTTTTTGTGGTTGTGCGTTTGCTTTTGGGGCTTCTTTTCTTTCTTTTTTTATTTTTCTTAATTGTTTTATCTTCTTTTTTATGTTTTTGTATAATTTTGTCTGTTTTTCTTCATTTTTTCAGCTCATCTACCACCTTTTCGCCCTCTGGTGGTGGGATTTCCCGGGTGTGGGGCATCAAGTCCAGTTTACCCCACCCTACTAAGAAAGTGAGCAAACAAAATTGAAATATTTCCCTGTTTTGGATAATGTGTTCAAATGTTTTATTTTCATTTCTGCACCCTATCAACGAATAACTAAATATATGAATAGCACGATCAATCAAAAACACATCAATCGAAAATTGTTATAGCTTTCTAATAAGCAGGTATTGGATGACCTACTACTGCCACCATCGGCTGAAATCTATTACCTATAAAAAAATACCTATACATTTTGAACTAATTGATATCAATTACGTCGAATGCCTGATATTATCCGAACTCAAATTTCTTAACAATAGCCTGCAACAGTTTCATAGCTTACGAGATACTTAGTGTTTACAAAACTGTCAGTTCCTGGTAGCATAAGTTTTCTAAAGCAACTGTTCTATTCGAACTTTCAGCGTCGAATGGATCAGCTTACAATCTTCTTCCGTTGCTCTTAAACTTACAGCATATTCTGACAAAATTATCCTCGAGCCAGAGGAGAGTTTTGAAAACTTTGCCATAATTACTGGGACAAGAAATCTTAACATAAGTGGTTTGAGAAATTTCGCTACATGGGATATGTTTCAAAAGAAAATAATTCTTACTTTGACATTTGATATATATTTTTAGGATAATGAAATGAAAATTATTATAAGACCTTTTCCGATGTTTTTGTGACAAAATATGTAACAAAAATCTCGGAACTGACTAAAGCCAATTCCGAAGATTTTGCGATGGAGTCGTAATACGAAAAAGAGGAAAGAAAATATTTATTATCGTTTTGAAATATGTATTTGACTCAAACAAATTTATTTACAAATTTGTACCTTTTCTAATTATTATAATTTTGCATCTTGAATAATTACACATATGACAGGTTTGTCGTTATATGTTTGAATTTCAATGATTTTCCACGAATTTCCATCTCAGTCAACTGAAACATCCAGCCATTGGCAAATCATCTTTACTCAACTCATTGTTGGATCTGGAGTGATTATTGACTGGATGATTTTCTACAATAGTATTAAACATGTATTCGAGGCGTATGGAGACGGGAGACAAAATTTAAGCTTGAATGGTTTTATCTTTTGAATCCTTTCAGTCATGAAGTTAAATAAGGGGTCAAAATGTATGCAATGATAGGTGAAAGCTCTTATTCCAAAATTTACGAAAAAAGATTAAAAAAATTCCTGCCGAAAATAAGTGAAAACCCGCATTAAATAATAAGAAAAAATGTCTGAACAAAAATGTGCGAAATGGTGCCGTTGTTAAATTGAATAAAAACTCTGTCAATCAAGGCAAGGCATCAAGAGCCTACTGATTTGCTTTGCAAGCTGTGATTGGTCTTCCGCACTTTGTATTGATCCGATGACTGCATTGGAAGTTATAGGGATGCAAAGAAATTTAGGGCTACCATTCGCAAAAGTTTTCAAACATTCTAGATCTTAATATCTGGTGTTTATTTTCACTATAAGATCACTACGATTTGAAAATTCTATGCTAAAATCGCTTACTAATGGTATGCCAAAAAAATACAAAAACAACCATAGCTGGCAACCCTGTCATTGTGTTGAACTTAAATTTCTACTGAATATTGTCTGCAATAAGTTTAATTTGCCATTTGAATTTCGTTATGATTCAACTACTGTACTAGAAGCTATAGGGCAAGAGCTTTATTTTCCTCAGGAATTTTTCAAATTTAAGACACTAAAATTACCATAGCTGGCAGGTCCAACCGAGTTTTTCAATCAAATTTCTACCAATTGTGGCTTAACCTATTGTGTAAATTTGGTTAAAATCGAATGACTGAATCAGAATTTATAGGGCCAAAAGCAGTTATTTTTCTTAGTGATTTTTGAAGATGGCACCACTGGCACAAAATTGCCCGCATTCCAAAATCGCTTCTATCAGACCTGGTGCTACTTAATGCCAATGTATTCGGTAAATTTCAATTAATTCTGATTATCGGATTGTGAGTTTCCGTGAACAGAAGTTTTTGATGCTAAAAATATAGGTAAGTTGGGAAAGGGTTACCAGGCGTGCCCGTTATGAAATTTCAAATTTTTTACTTTGGCTATAGACACAAAGCACAAGACTTGTTTATGAGTGGCTTTTTTTCCAAAAAGCGATAATTTTTCAGCAGATTCGATGATTTCAAGGCTTTCACTTTCAGTGCCTGCCCTAGCTACAAAGTTGCCACCATGCAAATTAAAGGCAACAAAAATTTACAACTAAATATTACCTATATGTTCTGAAAGTTTCATAATAATTAAATAGCTCTATCAAAAGTTATCGTAATTTAAAAATTTTCAAATTTCTTTCTAGGCACCTAGTGCACACATGGGGCAAAAAAATTCCAAATCATTATCCGATTCACATGTAAAACACGTTCAAAATTTATTCTATTAACGTAATTTTTACAAAAATTGTTTTTGGACGGAAAAATAGGTATATTAAAAATATCACTAAAATGGCCACCGGCGCCAAAGGGTAAAAATAATTGACACCTATTCTGCATATACACCATTATATTCTGAAAGTTTCAGCTGAATCGGATGGCGCGTTCCCGAGAAATGTTCTTCGAACATTAGTAAAAAACGTAATTGCAGAATAAGCTGCTTCTCCCTCCTCGCTAATGAGTAATGTATCATATAAAAATGATTTCAAAAAAGTAAATATCTGATTATGTCCCCGTCGTTTTATGTCTCCGATTCGAGTTTTTTCACTTCGTATCATGTTATTGAAGTTTTTATGAATGAGCTTAAACAACACGTAAAACTCGTTGAAACCCATTTTAAAACAATATTTTCACCAACTCGTAAAATATCTATATATTTCCAACACGTCTACCATCACATATTTCCAGCATCTAATGCGGGCAAAGTAACAGTTATGCCTACGTTGCTACCCCAAAATATTGTAGCCATCTGCAAACGATAGTTTGGGTTAGATTACAATACATACAGTGTTTCTATGACAAACTGGTATTGCAATAGCATTTTCGTATTTTATAACTTTTTGATGCAAGAAAAGCAGACGTCCTATGCTTTATGATGTTCCTAGGGACAGAAATTCTATAACTTGGTCTCATACATGCCATCGACAATGTTTTAGTCATTTCGGACATTTTGTTTTCGTATATCTTTCCTACATACTAGGGCAATGTATCATGTTGAATATGACATCATCATGACTGGCAGGACGAAGACATAAAATATCTAGAGCATTCAGGACACAACTTTCAACGGATGAGTAAATAAATATACGGTGACTGAAAGGTTTTCGGTCATATCTGTAGTAAAAACATCCGTAGTACAAGCACTTTTTTGGAGAACAATCTATTAGACAATGGTAGGAATATGGCATGAGTTATTATTAGCGCATATGGATGAAGGCTACATATTTAGTAAGGCTTCTGAAAGGCTACTGCAATACTATTGCAAATCACTATGGATTTCTTATCTTAAAGTTTCGTAAGTTTTCAGCATTAGCCTTGTTTTCATAAACAACATCTTAAATGAAGATATGTCAAGAAAAAGAAGAACAATTCCAGACCTTTACCTCTTTCGATTAAAAAACTGTGCCACAAATAATATTTTGAGGATATAAAACCTTTAGGATATCCATCAATGGTATTATTCAAAAACAACTATGCAGGAAACAAGACTAGTTGCCACTTGCTACCAAAATACTTTCCTTTGAATTTTCTAAACGATTAAAACAAACGGCAGGTACACTGGAAAGTATATGATTTTCAAAAGACGAAGCCACAAAGACCAGCCTCGTAAAATCTTGGCAATATCAATAGTTTCCGTAAACAGTTAGTCATTTTCGGTTTCAACTAATCAATAAATATGAAGTGCAAGTTGATCAGTTAATGCAAAGAGCAAACACAATTGAAGTGCTATATACGTAACAGCCAGGTTAATGGTCTTGCGGCCCAAGTGCAATGGAGCAATAGTCGCACGTACTGTGCATATACTGCGATGCACAAACTGAATAATTTATCAGGCTAGGGGCAAATCTCAACATCGAACGAACAATATCCGTTCTGCTTCAACACTGAAGATTTCGACTTGAACACCTTAGTAGTAAGCCTCAAGCATCCATTATGTATATCAAGTCGGCATTTGGCTTTTGTGTTTGATTGAAGATACAGAGAATGGATTTAGAGCCTGTTAACAAAAGAAAACATGTGAAGAGGCCAAAATGTAGAATTTCATGCATCTCAAGGTTGAACGTATGAAAGAAAAAACGTATGAAAGAACGTATTGCAACAAAATATTCACCGACTTTTGTGGACCCAAAACTTTTTCATTCAACAAGTTTGCGCTTGTCTTAATTTGAAAAAAATGATAACGCTCATGGATAACGCTTCGCTTATCCCAGATGCCTAATTTCGTAAAGACTATACGAGTGTTCCAAACTCATCTCGCATACCTAAACTCATCTCACCAAACTGAAACACAAAAATTCGTTCAATCTT
This sequence comes from Nemotelus nigrinus, assembly GCA_947369275.1. Taxonomy (NCBI): domain Eukaryota; kingdom Metazoa; phylum Arthropoda; class Insecta; order Diptera; family Stratiomyidae; genus Nemotelus; species Nemotelus nigrinus. Next base: position 29,807,732 of record OX376374.1, on the reverse strand, counting down.
TCATTTTACTCAGGCAACACTTTATTCAAGGTAATATTCTCATGACCTTCTGAAATAAAATTATATCGACCGCAACATCCACTTCCATTTACTACGCACGAAATTTCATTCAATTTGTAAAACACAGCTTCTCTGAATTTTCCTTTCGAAATGAAATAAGTAGGTACCATGGTTAGAGCATCGTTGAAGAAATTGTTCGCAGATCTTGCTGTTTCACTGCTGTTCGAAACAAAATTAAAGAAAACTGGGAATAGCCAAAACATTTTCATTTTTCTGTACTATTCACTTTATTTCAAAAGCAAAAACCAACAACAAAGAATTAATTGAGCTTATAAATCGTAGTCCCTACCAAGAAAAGTTCCTTAGTAAATTATGTAAAAGTATACGGCTGAGAAAGAGAAACACAAAGAAGCAGAGTTTCGACAAAAATTACTGGTAGAGTAAGCTGTATTCATGGGAACACAAAACAATCCCATTCCAAGGTAAAAACAACACTAGTCTGTGATTGTCCTGGCTATTTGTTACTTCCAAGTGTACTTAGCGTTCTGAAGAGCATTGTGGGGTGTAATAGAGACATAATGCTCTTCAAGAAAAATTTGGGTGAATTGCTGAGAAAAGGACAAATAATCATTTTTAATTTGGCTAAGTATCGGAGAAGCGTGAATTTTCACTCACTTAATGGTTTGAATAAGATTTCATTGCCTCTTAATAAGAGTAATGAACCTTTTTCAATAATACGAACTGATGATGTGAGCTAGAGTTAAGTAAACGAGGTTTGTATGTTTGTACGAGTATATTTGTTATTTATATGTTATTCATATTTCCCTTCTTAACATAACATCCCTTAAAACTAGAAGAAAAACCGCTGCCGCAATATTCCTCTTTAAAACATTAAATGGGGAAATTGACTCTTCTGAGCTGCTTTCGGATATTGGCCTAAGAACTCCAACTAGGTCAACAAGAAGCAACGATATTTTTTATCTTCAGAATTTTAGCACAAATTTAGCCTCCACTCCCCTTTAGAACGCATGAAGCACACAGGTAATGAATTATAGAGCTATATTCATTCGTTTGATGTTAGACTTAAGCCAGAAATACATTGCGATGCAGTGCAGTGCCGAAGCAGTGCGCGCATTGTAAAGCACATTGAAAGCAATGCAGTGTTTTGACAATTAATGGCAAATTAATTTGTGGAGGTTTTACATTTAGATTTTGTGTATCTGTTTTAATTATTTAATATGTTGAGAAAAGAATTAATAAAAAGAAAACTCTTGGTGTTAGCGGCTTGTGTTATTCGCAATAATTTGATATTATCCAACAGAAGAAGAAAAAGGATTTGGACAAGAAGCTCTAATTCCGAAAAGCAGCGTGAGCTTCATGGATTTTACACTAAAATTTTCAAATTACTCAAAGAGGCAAATTACATTGAGTTTAGAAAATTTACTTGGACGGGTGTTGTGCAGTTTAATCTGATGTTGAGCTTGTTGCAAAACAGGTTGACGAGAGCTTCCACAAGTTTAATTTTTAATCCCCAATTTTCAGGTTTCTTTCTCAAGGTGCAAATTTCCAAACAAAAGCATGAATGCTCAGAATAGGAGCATCGACAGCTCGTAAAAAAGTTCTTGAAACTTGCGAAGCTATTTGGGAAGAGCTGCATGGTATATATCTTGCGCCACCTAGCAAATCTGAGTGGCGAAGGATAACCACGGATTTTCATTCCATAACTGGGCTACCAAATTGTGTGCGTGGAATAGATGGAAAAAACATTAGAACAAAGTGTCCTCCAAATGCCGGATCACTATACTATAATTATAAAAAATATCACAGAATTGTTTTGTTAGCTGCTTGGGACAGCAATTACTGTTTTACAGCTGTTGACATTGACGCATTTGGAGGACAAAGTGATGGAGATATTTTTAAAGTGTGCTCATTTGGAAAAGCAGTATTGCAGAAAACAATTGACTCACCTGAAGACGAAAACTTGCCAAGCTCAAATGTTAACGCACCGTTTTTCTTTGTGGCTGATGCAGCGTTTCCTTTAAAAACAAACATTATGAGTTTTTACTCAGGAACGCCTCTTTCAGCATATGAGGATATTTTTAACAATACTTTATCAAGAGCTCGTGTGAAATAATGACGATACGATGGAGGGTACTACTTAATGCTATAAATTGCTTCCCACATAACGCTGAAAAAATTGTGAAAACTGTGGTAGTCCTACATAATTTTGTTAAAATGAATGATGACGAGTACTGTCCTGCAGAATACATCGACAGTTTTAACGGCGATTATGGCGAGAGGAAGTTAGATCCTTGGAAGCATGTAAGTTTTTCAGAAGAGGTGCATTTCAGAATGCGCCAAGAGATGCATTTGCTATCCGGGACACCTTAAAAGAATATCTTGCGAATGCTAGAAGGTAGAATATAAGTATTGAGCACATTGTAGAGGTTTTAATAAACATTCCAGCTTTTTTATGAATATATTTGTATTACACTTTTTATTAAACCCTAATTTACTACTTAAACTTACCAATTATCTCATTAACTAACTTATACAACTTAAATAAACTTACATAAACTTACTACTAAAATTGTTTGCTGGTTGATGGAATCCCACGTTTAGCATTTGCCATCTCTTCGCTTAGGACTTGCAGCACTTTCATCTGGAATCGCATGAAACTGTCTGCAGGTAATTGCGCTTCTTCCAATTGAACTCGTAAGCTGTCACAAAAGGCCGCTTCTTTTGAGGTACTTTTGAAATTGTCTTTCAAAAACCTCATTAAATTTAACACCTCAGTATGGGTTTTTTTGACGAGTACCTCATCATTCAATCCCCGCTGCTTCGTTCCTCGCACAGTGCTTGCTGTGAACGATGTCCTCTCATCGGGGTAAGAAGTACCTGAAACTAGCTCTACCTCAAACAAGAAGATGAAGACATTGAACCAACGACAGCTGAACACATAATCAAAGAAATAAAAAAACTCGATACAAAGGCTAAGAAATATCATCAACTCTTACTTTAGGTTCAAATATGTATCAGAACTCTGGAAAATGACTGAATTAATAATGATTTCTAAACCTGGGAAGCCACCACATGAAGCATCATCCAACAGGCCAATTTCGTTACTACCTATTCATCTAAAAAAAATTGCAAAACGGTTTCTAAAGAGACTGAAACCAGTCATTGAAATAAAAAGATTAATAACGGATCAAATATTTGGATTTACGAACAAGTACGCAGTATAACGCATGTCATCGACATAGCGCTGGAAGGTAAAAAAGTATGATCTACTATCTTTCTGGATGTCGCTCAAGCTTTTGACAAAGTCTGACATGAAGGATTAAACTTCAAGCTAAAAACGCTTCTTTCGCAGCAGTACGCCGACACATTGAAATCTTACATTTCCGAAAGATACTTTAGGTTAAATCAGGATGGAGTTTACTCGGAGTTGAAAGAGATAAAAACTGGACTACCTCAAGGCAGTGTACTTGGACCAGTTCTTTACATTTTGCTCACAAGTAATCTTCGAACGCTAGAAAATAATACAACAGCAGCATTCGCAGATGACACAGCTATAATGGCTATTGAAGAATCAACAAGAAAATTGCAAGAAGAGCTATAAGTCAAATAGAAAACTGGACCAAGAAATGGAGGATAAAGCTAAATGAATCTAAATCAGTTCGTATAGACTTCACGAATAGAAGGACTGTATATAAGCCTGTATTTATCAACAGCCAACAAATACCGAATCCCAGCTCAGTCAAGTACTTAAGCATGTCATTAGATGCTAAGTTGCGATAGAAAGTTCACTTGAAAAAGAAAAAGGAAGAACTGGGCATACGCAACAGGAAAATGTACTGGCCATTAGGAAGAAATTCTACTCTATCGACAGAAAACAAATTATTGCTCTGCAAGCAAGCCCTAAAACCTATTTGGACAAATAGCAGCCAGCTCTGGGGTTGCATTAAAAAAACTAATTTGAATATAATACAACGGTTCCAGAGCAAAGTACTAAGAAACATCGTTGATGCACCATGTTACATAAAATATGCAAACCTGCACAGTGATCTAGAAATAGGCCTTTGCAAAAAAAAGAGAAATCTTTGTAGCTTGCACACAAATTTGGTTTATGGAAGAAGCTTACATATGTCCTCACTTTCGATGGTAAATCTAACACTTACTATATACCTATTTAGGTTTTCTTCATTTCATTCAAAGCACTGAAAGAAAAATCTTGGTAAAATCAACAATTTTCCTTAGTTGGTTTTGCGTCAACTACGGGCTATAGTTAAAACAACTATAAGAAAATTGTTGATTACTTCTATGCACCATGACGCGTGGTTGATAAACAACGTCCGTGGTGCAAAAAAAGTAAGCAACCACAAACTATGGTATTCCAACAATGTACATAGTACGAAATAGTAAATGACTATAGTCTGTGGTGTGGAATTATGTTTGTTGAATACAACAATTGTAGAGTGGTTCGCTTAGTATGAAAATGGTTGATAATTCAATATTTTGGAGTGTTAAATGAATTGATGCTCATTTTTCTATAGATCAACTATTTATCGTACTTATGAACCAATTAACATAGTTGAATTCTCGAAGGTTTCGATATTTGTTATATCAGCAAAGTCAACTACTTTTGTATGGTCAAATGAACTATTTTAGCATAGTAGAAAGAACCATTTTCCGTAGTTAATTCGACAATTTTGAATGAATTGTTGCAGTACTATCAATAATAATTAAATCAACCACGACTTTTTCTTTCAGTGAGCATATTGCAATCGTGTTTTTCAGCAAATCCTTAAGCTATTTCATCCATAATTGATCAATCAAATAATTTACAATAACTGACAAAGCAAACCACACCTGCTTCAAACAGTTTCCAAACAGTTTCGTCCTGATGCCTAGTACTATACTCGTCGCGAAACGAATTCAACGGTGAAATCCCATACAAAAAGAGCTTTTCAATTCGTCAGTAAAGCTCTTTTGTATGGGATTTGACCGTTGAATTCGTTTCGCGAAGAGTATAGTACTAGGCATTAATGCGAACTACTAAGCTATCGTACTTGCATCAGAATCCAAAGCATGAAAGATCAAATTAAAACTTACGTGCTTATTTCCACCACACACTGACCTATTTCAGCTACCAATTCCAATGCTTGAGTGGGTTTATTGATTCCAATTACTTGAGCAGAATTGTTTCGTTGCCAAGGCTGATAAGCATAGTAACGCTTTATAAATCTAGCTCTCACTTGACATTAGCAGTGTTATAACAATCTTTCTTTCCATTTTCATAATATGTACCTAAGAGCAATCATTGAATTGTACATACATACATACATATTTACATATATTCTCTAGCTAGAGCATCCACCAGATCAAAGCGTTCTATTTGAACTTAGTGGAAAAGATCTATTCTTTTTCCACGAAATAAATACAATTTTCGTTTCTGCAAATCCATTTCGAGATTAGATTCTTAATGAACACTGTGCAATTTAATAAGAAAACTTCCATTAGTCTTATTTTTCCTACTGACATCGACAAAGCAAATCACAGTCGTACTTGTCGCGCTCCTCGCATGTGAACTTCGATTTCCGCGACGCGATGTCCCGCGATCACTCGCCAAGATAGAAAACCTCAAAGCGAACAAGGAACATTCATAGCATGCACTTGGTAGTTTGTACTAACTAAACTTGTCCCAGGCTGAAATTATTTTCCCTGGCAACGATTTAGAAGGTACCGATACTGAGTAAGTAAGAATCTAGATATATGAGTATATCTATCGGTCGTTGGATATGCTGAGCTTGTACTTCGGTGGCTCAGCGACCAGGAAGTGTTGCTTGCTCGCAATGAAGACGAATGAAGTCGCACGTGAGACACACGTCGCTGTCGTAATCGCAACAACAACGCAAAGAAGACAACAACGAGAATGCCATCCACTGCAACTGCCATACTATCTCAGATTTCAGATCTTATGCAATCGTGTAATCGCGATGAACCGGATTCTGGGAGGCGACGAAATGTAGCAGGTCGAATAGTCCTTCCATTCCATTCCATTTCAAAGAGTAATTTGAGATCGGTGAATTGAATTCAATACGTATGTATATTCACTAGATTACTGCGCAAATCTAACATCTGACTACATTCTAGATTCTGCTTCCTATTTCGAGCTGCAGTTGAACACTCTATCCGGACGTAATAGTAGAGAACCCATCGCCACTCCGCCTTCTCTAAATAAAATCTTTTGCTGTATGTTAACAATATGCTTACGGTCGCTAATGGAATTCGAACCAGAATAGACGACAACCTTCGCCCAGCGTACTGTATCTTAATTTTTCTTGAATCTCTACATGCATAAGTGCTCCAGATTTTGTACTAACCGTTTTGACCTATAACGTAAGCTATTTTACTTGTTGCTGCATCTAATGTCCCTCAGATAGTCTCAGATCCGTGTAGTTTTTGTTCGATATTGAGTTTCTCATGTTGTAAGGAAATTTATTAGCCGTTCTAGTTGATTTGTAACTAATGCAACGGTATATGGTGCGGAGTGTAAACCTATTAGTAAATTAATTGAGATGAAGCTGGAGAAGTTGGTATTTGTAACGTGCTCGAAATATTAAATTCAATTTAACACAGAGAATAGCATATAAATGTGCAAGTAACTGTCTTTGAAAGGCATTAATTATATTGTATTTGGATGTTTCTTGTTCAATTACTTTTCTAGTGCAGATATATCTTCTGGTGCAAGAGCATGGCTAGTTTTGTGAAAGCTTGTAAAACATTAATTTACAAGTGATGTATTTCTCTTAATAATTTTACAAGAGTAAAGACAGCACTTAATAAAACACTGGCAAGATAAATTACTTAATATCACTGGATTTTAATTCAGATTGCAAGAAAATTGTGTTTTCAAGTTCTGTTTTTTATGTTGATGTTGATTCACCAATTCAACATTATTTCAACAAAGTTTTTAAGATAAACTAGATAAATTTTTAAACATAGTTACCTTTGCTACGTTCAATTGCAAATTGATAATCTATTTTGTTTCGATTGAATCTGCGCAGGCCTGAGCTATTTCTGTACACATGTTGCCAGCACCATGTTTCAGATTCGTTTCCCACTAAAACCGAAAATATCATACAACACGCATTGGACCGAACTAGAAAAAGGAACCAGGCGACAGTTGGCTTTGAGTTTCACGAGGTTCAAGAAAGATATAGTCCCTCTGAAGGATGCACTCACCATTTAAGTATCTTTGTTCGCATGAACTAAAGAATAATTCTTAGAAAAATGCTGACTTCCGAGTGTATCCTGTTGACCTGAAATTCACCTTTGATGTAAACGTTTCGCCACAAATGCAGAAAGAAGAGTGGGGTCATTTGAGCATGTTTGCTTTGGCTCCTGTAATCTGGATGCTTGGAATTTTTAATGAGAAGAGTTCTGGGTGCTGAGTTACTTGTTTGTCGCATTGGAGAAAGTGCGAGTATTTTATGACTACACTTTGTAATGCCGATGTATTATAAATTTTAACATACATCGCTAAGGTGCATACCATACTGCCCCATAAGCTCATATTTTAAAAGTTGACGTAACTTGATGGTATTTAACTAATTTAAATGCATTTGACTCCTTCAAACTACCGTTTACGCTCATACAATAAACTAAAACTACACGTTTGTATCAATTTTAGCTCAGAACTGATTGACATTACATAGTGAATTTAAAAATTGATTGATATTATTCAACGAGATATTTCAAAATAGAGAGTCAAAATGATGAAAAATTATTTTATGTGCGACATTTTTTTTTATTCCACTCCGATACAGAAACAATTTGAAAATGAAAAGTTAATCATTTAAGGGGTTAGTCCACTGTTAAACTGCTCAAAATGAACTTTTTTTTAAACAGCTACCAACAAAAAACTATTCAAGATATCGATTTGAAATTTTACATACATCTTTATTGAAGCTAAGAGTTAACATTTTCATTAGAAAAAATTATTAGAAAACAAAATGGCGGCCGCCCCAATGGATCGCCGCAGCACCGCCGAACAAAAAAAAAAGCAAATTGCGCCTCGTAAATTCCTGGACAAAATAAGCGTCTGTGAACAAATTACCAAAAAGATTTCATTAGTTTTGAGTGTAAAGGACTGCACGGGTCCCACCTCTCCTTAATCTGGCTATCTCCGGCGATGATATTGCCGACTTCGTCTTTACAGAGTGTCGTCTTGGGCTGATATCCGCGTGTTGAACATTTCACTACCTTGTTAGCTTGCCTAGTCATAATATTTTCGTTTCTTAACTTAAAACTATGAAATTATTCTGCGGTTTTAATATTGGATTTTAAAATTATTAAAACACCATCGTACACAAAAGTTTCATAATATTTATAGCATTAAAAGTTTCTTTGTAAACTATCGGAATCATAGCATTATTAACACTAGTTTTACAATAAATACATTATGAAAATTTAATATTTCACAACGAAAGTTTAACGCAATATAACAAATTACGGGAGATTTAACAACATTTTTAATGAAAACTATTGAAATCATTAAACATTCCATGAACGTTAAGCCCTAAATAGCAAATAAAAAATTACCGGTGATTTAGCAAAATTATCAACAAAAATTTTCGAAATCATAACATCATAAACAATAATTTTCAAATAAATAACGTCGTAAATAATAATTTTATAATAATAATTTTTCCCGCGGTGAAAATTGTATCGAAACACGAAAGTTCTGCATTACCACTCTAACAAGATAGTTCGTACTCATGCTTTAGAATGCATTTTAAAAAGCTCCGAAGAAATTTCAATTTTTTATTTCAAAGCTTAATCCATTTGCTATCAGATCCTGATCCGACCTATCCTGACTTATGCTTCCTCATCCTGGATTGCCTGTTCAAACACTGTCACGGCCGAAGCGGAGATATTCGAAAGAAGAATCTTCCGCTTCTGCACTGGTTTGTTCTACAACCCGGTAACTAAGAAGTGGCCGAAGAACCTTCTCTTGTATCAGGAGTCGGGACTGAAGCCATTTAGGGATCGGGTTGTAGTATTAACAAGAAGATTCTATGGACAAACTGGCGGACTTGAGAACAGTCTGCAATAGGGTGTACAGGTGGTTCAAATGAGCCATTTATGCGACCCGCGAAGTCAGCGTGTCAACGTCAGCTCATGGATGCGCTCTTTAGTTATGTAAGCCTTCCGTCGAACAGAAGCCGCAAAATGTAAGACCTAGGTTAAGTTATAGGTCTAAATAGGTTAGTTTAGTAATAATTAGGTATAAGTTAGGGCTTAATTGTAGTGTAAGGTAGATTTGAAGTTAAGTATTGCCCAGGTAATCCCAGTACTTGTACAGGTTGGGTAATATTATTAGTGTATAAGATAAAAACTGTGTGAGAAAAAAATATATAAACATAAAAAAAACCATAAGAGTGAGCAGGTCAAAATAGTATAGCCGCTTATTTCTAGTATAAAATTCTCTTTTTAATAAAAAAAAAGGATTTTCGCTGAAAATATCTTACTACAGCAGCTTAATAATAAAATAAGGAGACATCAAAATAACTATAGCAATATAAAAGAATCAGTACTTATACTTTTAATGCAGTGATCTTATGGATGAAATACGATTGAAATAATGCACAATTTCAATCGTATATAAACTACACGCAAATTAAACATTACTGAGGGGAACTACATCCTTTGAATTAATATAAAAAATGGATATACATTGTTTTTATTTCTTACGACAGCGCTTCATAACAGCATTGTTTAGAACCATAATATGTGCATAATGAAGTGTAAGAAGTGTTCAATTTTTCTGCCTTTGAAAATGTTCGTGGTAATATAAGCAAACACGTTCTAAGCAAACACGTTCTATCTTAATTTTTTTCAATTTTGAGTTAGCACCGGATTAAAAAACTACATACTGAATTCATCATTCCACAAAATTTCAAATATCTTTCGTAGAATTATGTTAAAATCAATTTGGAAAAATGCAAAGGTAGACAGAACGTTTATGCTTATTAGGGCAGTATAGCAATCACATATCTCATGCAGAAAAGTTCAAATCCGCAGCGCAAACAAGCTCTCAACGCAACTGTGCCCGTTACTCAGCGTGCGCACAGTAGTACAGCGAAAAATGCATCTAAAAATGCGCTCGTGTAGTTTGCTTCATACAAACCCTTGTGTTCAGTGCTGCCGTTTTACTGCAATTGCAGTATATCTGTTGCAGTTTGATGCAGTTTACTGCATCAAATTGCTTATCAATTGCATTTTACAAAATTTGCTACTTGTTTAATCTAACTAGCATATTTAGTAAGTTAGTTTCGCTTTGTTTAGTTATATATGGAACTGAGCTTGAACTAAGAACGAAAATGAATTTCCTCAATTCTTAATCCTGGAGACATATTTTTTTTTAATATGGAAAAACTTAAATTAACAATAGTATGTAATTTTCACCAAACGACTTAATTCGAATTTGTTTATTTTAAATGCATGTAAGAATGTGTATGTATGTGTACACATATGTATATACCTATAGAAAAATCAATCTATTACCATTTAGAGCAATCTGCTGCAACTTTTTACTTATTTACTGCACAAAGAAAAACTAAAACGACAGCACTGCTTGTGTTCCATTTTCGGGCTTCGTGGAGCTCGGCTCTTAATCTCGGCTCTTTTTATCGTTTAACTAAACTGTGGTTTTTATAAAAAGCTATATGCGAGAATTAAGAGTTGAAAGGAAGCTATATATTAGAAGTAAGAATTAAAAACCTTCAAAATAGAATCAGAATTAAAAAGTTTTAAACAGAATAAAAAGCTATATGATGGATATGACTCACCGTAGACATTTCGAGCGTGACGCGAATCCATTGATTTACCCTCGTCAAACGCGCCTATAAAAGTTATCACTTCAATAAAATATTTGGTTTCCAGGGCAAAAATGACGCTGTGGACTATTGAAATGGAGCTCGATAAGTAGGAGGAAAATATTGCTCTCGAATTCCTCTTCTCCATCTCGGAGGTTCTCCGCTCAACCACTCTCGAACAACATTTTCACCATAATTATGATGGTCTGATGTCTAGACGACCCATAACAAATCAAGAAATCAATTCATACTATCTGCAAATAACATCATTAGTCGTTTTCCTCGGATGCATCTGAAGGACGCAAATAGTAAGAGAATTGCTTCTCGAACCAACCAAAGGTGATATAAGTATTTCCTTCAATGTTAATTTACCAATGACCGCAATATAAAGCAGTGAGATAAACATTACAAAGCATTTCATAATTTATGTTATAAGCGATGCTGTCTAGAAATGATTTTTGTTGCTTTCGGTAAGTAATGATTGATTTGATACTACAAAAGTGTTCCACATTTTTAAGTCACTCAAACACAATATTTTCGAATATCAGTCTTCTAGCGCTTCCGATGCACTACACTTGTTTCATTCAGATCCCTTTGACTCATTTATTATATGGCGCTTATTCTTGTAAATATGGTTAAAAACCACTTGTGAACAGGTCGGCTACTAGTGGATCAGAAAATGCTAGCATACCTCGAAATGAGACTTGCAAAGTCAGCTGAAACTTTCTTTTATTTATTTATTTACTTATTCGCTAATAGATTAACAGTCAAAAAATCAAATTACAAATATGATAGCTTAAAAGTTGAAATAGATAATAACAATTAGAAAATGAAAATTTAAAAAAATTTAAATATACAATTCAAAACCACAAATGACAGAATCTATATTAGGTACTTTTAAAGGTGGCTGTTAAATGTGGAAGAGGACCGAGCTGGAGGCTGTTATGGATACGTAAAAGGCGTAAAACAGGATAATGAAAAAATGCAAATGGTACTTCAAAGACAACAGATGACCTAATTTGCTTCTTCTCACTCAGCCGCTCGTTAATCAAAGATGCTATAGAAGAAGTTAGATAGCCACGGTAGATTTTGAACAGAAAGCATTCAACCAGATAAACTCTGCGCTTTGCCAGAAGTGGGAGATTTAGGAGCGGTAAGCGTTCGTCATAAGATGTATAGAGAAGATAATATTTAAATAGTCGCTGAACAGATACAAAAGCATCGAAAACTATTGTAAAACGGGGAGACCAAACTTAACTACAGTATTCGAGTTTGGAGCAAACTATCTTAACACATGTGGAAAAGCTAATAGAATTGTGGCAGGAATATATAGCAAGGTCAGCATTCCGTAAGACGCTTTTAGTAATGGTACGAACACGAATATCAATTTCAGTTTACAGGTCCAACTAGTGATGAGTCTGCGCCCGTACGTTGACGTATGCGCCGAGGTAAACCACGCAAAGCATATGTTGCACCCAAACATAACTTACCGAACAGCCAGAAAAGTGGCATGCTCCTTAAGCAACCTTTTGCTCAATTTTTACTATGAGCTGTCCGTACGTAAAGTGGTAATGAGATACGACTTGACATACGTTCGCTTATGCGTTGTATGGGCACTTAAATTCACTCATGTTTGCGTACGTCAAAAAGTGCCTTTTTTGCTCTAAAACCGGTCGGTTTTGAGTGACGATTACGGCCGCAGACTCATCTTTGGTTAGGGCTTACGACGGAAGGAGCTCCCAAGATGAGTAAAACGTTCCACAAAGACGAGGATGGTTTTATACATCAAATAAGGAAAAACGTAAGTCCTGAAGCTCCAAACATGGCAAAACATTTGGAAATATTTAACAAAAAGTAGTTAGAGTAAAATTTCGATTGCCCGAAATATTTGTAAGTCATTTGGAAGATCGTCGAACAAGAGCGGTCTTAGTGTGGATCCTTGAGGTAAACCAGAACAGGAAAAAACGGTAAGAGCAACATGCCAGAGAGGGCGATAAAATAGGAACGATTAATTAATAATGAAGATATGCATGAAAATAAAAGCTCACACATACCATAGTGATTTAGTTTGAGTAGAAGTAGCTCAAGATTAACAAAATCAAATGCTTTAGAGAAATCTGTATATATAGCATCAATTTCACTGTTCTGATCTAAAGCCGAGGCTACAACAAGTGAATATTTCATTAGGTTTGTAAATGTCGACCGACCTTTAACAACGCCATGTTGCTGAGGTACGGAAGCATAGATAAGAAAGTCATAAATTTTGTTAAACACGAAACGTTCAATGATTTTGAAAAAACAGGGAAGGTTGGAAATAGGGTTATAATTTGAGGCGACGTTGCGTTCACCGGATTTGCAAATAGGGAAAATGTTTCCCAGCTTCCTGGAAGAAAAAATTTACCAGCGCAAAGACTAATATTAAATAATATGGATAGAGGAACACATAAGGATGATGTAAGATTTTTCACAAGACCGATCAAGATTGATTTAAAATTACAGTTTTTGCTCGTGTTTTTGAAAATTCATTTTAAATTTTCCCTTGTCTGTTTTAGTACTTTATACTTGGCCAGCTATTATAAGCTAACTACATGCGATAAATACGCAAATAGTTTGTATGGAAAATATTTTTAACAGTGCTGAACATTTTAAGCATTATGAAGGATTTCAAATTCATTATTCCTCGACGAAACATGCAATTTCAATTGATTCGCACTATATAATCTCATATTGAAAGCCATTCACTGTTCAAAACCGAATATTTTTTACCAGCATGTTCTGATGCATCACAATACTAACGAAATAAGCACTTACTGTAATTAGATCCATCCTGCAATGTTCATTCCCAAAAATCTTAGATATCAGATCAAAAGTCCATCTCACCTCCAATCTATCTACAGTACACGCCACAAGTCTCACTGAAGTACCAGGCCTTTTCATATGAATGGCTCAAAAAAATGTTTCTAAAGAAAATTGCCGTCTCTTCTCATATGTCCGCGGGCTGAACTCAATGGATTACATCGAAATTACACTGTGGCTTAGTAGAAATTATAAAAAACCAAACTCTTCAGTTTAATATATGTATGGAAGTAGAGAGAATCAGTCAAGGAACTTTTGTAGCAACACAAAATGGTAGCGGCCCTCATGCTTTTATGAATGATGAAATGCTAGCAAAAACAAAAACCAAAAACAAACAAAATAAAATGGCAACGTATTTCCAAAAAAATCATGAAGAAGAATACCCTTTCACGAAAATACTCCTTTGCCTTTGTTCTATTTCTCAGGTAAGATTGATTATTGTTGCGAAAGTATCGGTTAACGAAACGGAAAATCGATAGGCTTAAATATTTTGTCAATGTGATTGGACCCAAATAGAAAAGAAGTAAGATGTAGTGATAATTCGATTTGAACAATCAATTTTCACAAATGCTGTGATTTAGTTTTAACGTTCAATAAAAATTTAGATGGCCAAAAATGCGACCACGGAAATTATTGTTCTACGCTAATGTATCGAGAGCATCGTTCTCGAAGATCTAAACATGAGGAACTTTCTTCTACTCGAACACGTTGATATTGCTGCGTATGAAATGCCCCCTGATGTACATTCCTGTCTAGCATGCACCATATTTTTCGAATGGAGTAATTTCGAACACAAAGAGCCCGTCAAAGACATAATCGCAGGATTCCGTCAGAGTACCCGAAAGCCAAAACAGAGTGTAGCTGGTTAGCGGCGACGTACATACATAGTGTGTATTAAATTGCATTTCACGATGTTGCCCACAGGTAAATTCTCTAAAATCTTAACGACCGTACTCCTTCCCCACATTCTGTGTTCCGCAAAACAACAGACGTCGCCACCTCCATCGTTGTCACTACTTGGGCCCCGGCCAGACCAGTATAGAATCCGAGCATAGGACTAGCGTACATCCTCTTTCACTCGATAAATTACAGACTGAGTGCAGTTTTGGGGCCAATTATTTTGTGGTTGCCAAGGATATCATTAGTTAACTTCTACTTCGACTCCGCTCTTACACCTAAATGTTAGAAGCATGGCATGTGACTCGTTGTAGTGCTCTGGTTCTAACTCTTGCTCCTAACGCATCGCATCCACAACAGCCCTTGTCCATTGTACAGAATAGCATTCATTTGGAGATTTGCCACATCAAATTAAATTTCAAGTTTAACAAAATTGATAGTTGTCGATGTGCTCGTGGAAGTCATAAGATTTAGAGTGCCTGTATATTGTGGGATGTACTCTTCGAGTTTTATTGCTGCAGTTTTGTGCCGTTTAATAAATTTCAATCAAAAAATTGCTGAAGTAATTTCAATATTAAAGTGCTACAAATATGTAGTGCCCTAAAACTTTCAACAAAGAAATGTTATTGGTGAAAGGGTACGCAAATTTCATTCAGATTGGACTTAATTATATGCTTTGATCTCGGAACTAATTCATATAACATTATTAAGATAATCTTGATCTGAACCTACCTTTCGTTATGATGCTATGATGCTCCTAAAAAAAACATTGGGGAAATTAAGTGTTGGCTACTTTTCAAAGTTCTGTCTTCTCACCAAATAATAAAAAACAAAACATTTCGTGGAAAAACAGATGTTGGCACAAAGACTCAAGTTAATTTGATGGTACGTATTAATTATTACACGAGCAAACACTTTATGCCATATATTTAACAGAATATTTACTTTTAGTACAGAAAAGTAAATTGAAAATGGTAAGTTATTTCAAGAATTCAAAAAGTTTAATTCACTTAAATTTATTTAAAAATGCTTCTAATAATCTCAGAAGTGAATTGAGGCAATTTTATCTAAAAATAAAAAAAAACTCAAATAGTTCAAAGAGCGCAAATGATTTCAAGAAACTGTTAAGTTTCTCAGCTATAGCATGGCATGTGACTCATGTGTATTTTTCGTGGCTGAATTTCCCTTTGAAATCCAGTTGTTAAATCATAATTTAGGTTCTGCTATGGCTCAGCAAAAATTAAAATTAAATAAAGTGCTATGCAGCTAGAAAAGAAAGTCTAAAACTGACGCAACTGAAACACTGAGACAACAAATAGTATTCAATGGATTTATGATAATCATAGCTACAAAAAACAAATGATGGAATGATGGAATACTAGGTATTTAAAGAAGACCTAAGTAGGTTTGAAGATATTTAAATTTTTTTCTGAAGCAAACTTTTTATGCCAGATATTGCATTAAGGCGGAAAAGCCCCGCGGAGATAGCAGTGCCATACGGATAGCCGCTACGGATGCGCTTTTCAGTTATAAAGACCACCCGACGGACAGAAGGAGTTAGACCTAGGCTAAGACCTAGGCTAAGATTTAGGTCTAATTAGACTAAGTTTATAATTAGCTCTAAGGTATATCGTACTTTTAAAGTAAGGCGTACTTTTAATGTAAGGTAGTTTTTAACAAAATTATTGCCAAGGTAATCCCAGCTGTTGTGTAGGCTGGGCAATACCATTCGTGTGTAAGGAAAAAAGAAAATAATTGTGGCAAGAAAATATATGAAAAAGTAAAGCCAATCAGAGCCAGCAGGCTAAAATAGTATAGCCGCTAGATTTTAAGTTTTTTTGTTAATTAAACTTTAAGCTTCTTGGCTAAGAATGTACCATTAATTTAAAATACAAAATATTTTCAATTCAATTAAGGCGGAAATGTAAATATTATTATTTACATGACCTGATCGTCCTAAAAAAAGCGAAATCTTGTGAGCATACAAAGTTCAAAATATATTGGGCAGTTCTAAAAATAAACAAGCATAACAGATAAGGTAAACAAAGAAAATATGTGAGGAAAATCTGATCAAAATTGGCTGTGTTAGAATATGAAGCAAACATTGATACCTATTGAGCAACTTTATTTCAACCAAATACCTGGACACATATTCTGAGCAGCCAAAAGAAAGAGTCAGGTAAGGAAGGATACACTTTCACTTCAACATCAATTTTTTTTTTGGTTTGGCTTCCGATCTGCTTAGTGGAGCCCCAAAAGTCATTTGTAGTCAAAATTTTCATCGTCAAACGCAACAGAAAGCTACCTCCTTTGGCAAGACATTGCTCAAAGTGGCAGCAGCGGTTCCTATGGGCTAGAATATTCTTAAGCTATATAACTGAATTAAGCTTAAATTTATAAACTAAGCAATTTTCGCGCCGGTAAAATCATTGTTAAAGTAAATATATACCAGAATCAGCAAAAAGATTTCGGGAGATATATCTCTTTGGAGTGTCTGGAGTTCGTGATCCTATTGAGCTCAAAATTTCAGAGGACATTATTCTAATAATTTGTTAAAATTAAAATGTCTTTAACCCTCTGGTGGCGGCTATACAGAGTGCATTTCTGTTAAAGATAAATATTGGAAATGAAAACTAAAAAAAATTCGAAATCTATACCCTTCAACCCATCACCAAATTACCATTTTCAGCACTCGAAACTTTTGTTCGCGAGAACTCACGACCGGATAATCCGATCAATATGAAATTTACAGAGCATGCTGGTATTATTTTGGACCAGTCCTGGCAGCAGTGGTTTTGAAATGCAGGCAACCCTGTGGTAGTGGTGCTATCTTGAAAAATCACTGATAAAAAACTGCTGTTTACCTATAGCTTCCGACTCAGAAAACAGATTCCAATAAAATTCACACATTTGCTGGACCTTACTCCAAAACAAGTTTGGTTGAAAAAATTGAGTTAGAGCTGATAGCTATGGTAATTTTTGTCTCCTAAATCTTGTCAATTTGCTCAGCAAAATAAATTTTTTTTTCTGTAACTTCTCACGTAGTCATGAAATCAAAACCACGTGTGGTCAATGCACCTTATTATAAGCCAAATGTTGTAGCCATTTTGTAGAAAAACCATGAAAGAGGTACTAACAATGGTAATTTTTTGTATTTTTTACATTTCTTTGCTGAGCAATGTTGTCATTAGATTTTCAAATGGGAATGATCCTGCTATGACAATTAACAACAAATATTGAGGTTTCGAAAATCGAAAATATTGCTAGCAATTAATTTCATCCCCTTAACTTCCTATGGAATTAGCTAATCGAAACGAAATTCGCAGTGTAAGTTGAACTTAAGTGAAGCAGATTGGGTATATTTTTGATGCAATAGATGCTTCCATTATATATTCATATGCAAAGCATTTACAATAAAAATAAGCAACCAAAGTTTAAATTTTAGAAATTTTTCGAATGGCAACCCCAAACATAATTTTTTCACTGAAACTTTCGATGAAACCCTCAGACGAAAACGAAATTCAAAGGATAGGTCGATTTTAGTATGGTAAATGTAGACATGGTTATGGTAGACTTATGGTCGCTGCGTTGGAAAAGTGCTGCAAGCACTGAACATTTTCATCATTTATGTTATAGGAGATGCTAATTGTTTTTTATGACAAGAATCCTATAATGAAAATAAATAACAAAGGTTTTACTTGCCTAAATTTTTGAATTCATAGAAATGGTTACCATGGTAACATTTCTATTCTTTGAGTTTTGTTGCAGTTATCGGATCAAAGTCAAACATGATCTTCAATACATACACCCCGCGACACAAAAATTTACGAATTGTTCATTTCATGGAAATTCCTAAATATTTCAATCAGTGTCTCGAAACGTTAACTTTGTATGTAGAAAATATTTTTCTGACGACAGTACCTTTCTTTTATAAGCGCTACAAGTTAAGAACGTTTTTTTCAACTGCTTATTGCATTGAAAATGGAAAATGAGTGTTTTTTTCAAAAATTTCGGAAATTTATTAATTAAAACAAAATACATTATTTATTAATTTATTTTTGCTCCGTAGTGAGAATTACAATGAACCCATAGTAACAAACACGTAGAACTTAAAATTGAACAAAATTTGAAATTTAAAGACAATTAAAAAACTATTAGTAATTGATTGGTCCGCCTTTAGCTCGGATGACAGCCTTCACTCGCCTCACCATGCTGTCGTATAAATTTCGCAAGAAATCCTCGTTTACAGCTTCTTCCCACACCTTTCTGATAACACACTTTAAATTGTGTATCGTTTTCGGCTCGCTTTGTCGTATCTTCGACCCCATTACCTGCCAAACGTTTTCAATAGGGTTCAGGTCGGGACTGTTACCTGGCCACGGGAGGGACTCTATCCCTAGTTGCACCTTTAATTGTGTTACCTAGAAAAGAGAAACAATTACCAAGTTTATGAGTGACAACATTTTTTTAATCAATGTCGAAATAACTTACAGAGCGAGCTCGATGCGCAGGGGCCGAATCGTCTTGAAAGACGGGATTTCTGACATCCGCTGTCAGATCCTCGATTGCCGGAACCACGCCTTCTTCGATAATTTCCTGGTATTTCGCAGCATTGACGGATCCCTCAAGAATAATTATCGGTCCTACGCGATTGTATAAAATGCATCCCCAAACCATCACATAGGGGGAATGCTTCACAGTCGCTTGAATGCATTCGTCCGAATACCGTTCACCGGTTCTGCGTCTCACTCGCAATGTTCCATCTGGACCAATGAGATTGAATTTCGACTCATCCGAGAAAATGATTCGTTTCCAATCCTCAGAGGTCCAGTTTTTGCGTTCTTTACACCATTCGAGCCGAGCTTGCCTCATGCGCTGGGTTAAAAGCGGCTTTTTCGCTGGGCGACAAGAACGTAAATCCATCTCGTTTAGTCTCCTTTGGATTGTTCTCGTGCTGCATGGTCTATTCGTCGATTTCAACAGCTCAGCTCGCAGCTTTGATGCTGAATCGAATCGATTATTCAGAGACAGGAACTTTAAATGAAGGTCGTCCCTTTGTGTGGTAGCTCTTCTTCTTCCACTCCCCTTTTTTCGCTCGAGGCTACCAGTTTGTTGTTTTTTTTTAACCAAATAACGCACTGACCCCTCACTGCATCCTACCTGTCGGGCAACTTCCGATTTGGACAATCCTGTTTGCAAACAAGCCCAAATTTCGGCCTTTTGCTCCAAACTTAACTGAGCGTATTTTCCCATCTTTACTATTCCTACAAAATTCAAAATTCTTCACTGGCCTTCAAAATCAAACTGACGCAAAGGTTCTGAGTTTTCAAGTTTATATAGGGTCTGTCATTACTACCTGGAAAATATAATCTTTCTAAGTACGAGTTAACTCGGTCATTTTGATGATTTCTTGGAAAATTGCTAGTTCGTAAATTTTTGTGTCGCGGGGTGTATAAGTTGCACTAACTAGCATATGTGGTAGAACGTAAATTTTCTTTCAAATTGTTGTCACACTGTAATAAACATAAGTAAAGTATGCTTAAATTTTGAATTTCTCGGGCACGGCAGCTCCTGAAATTTATCAGTCCAGTCTTTTTCAGTCAAAAAAAATTCATAGCTTGAGTAGATATAAAGCACATTCGATAAATTTTTGGTTATCGTACTATCAAATGATTGCCAGCACTTTGAATTTTTATCATTACTAACAAATTTTCACATGATAAGCACTTTATGATTTCATTTGACTATTTTACATGAATTAAAATATTTTCTACTATTTCTTACTATAATTATTTGATGGGCTATAAACCTACTGGGGAAACCATCCATCTAAAACAAATTGTTAATGCGCCATCACAATACATCTTGGGTGGCGTGAAAATTGCACAAGGGAAATATATGTGCCAAAACATAGTGTTTCTCATCTATTTGCTTTGCATAAGATACTACAAAAAGCTTATTACGTCTTTTCTTATTTTTTTGTCACTTACAGACGATTTCTGCGAAAATCTTGCGAAAAAATTTTTCTTGCGGTTCTGATGCTCTAGAGTCTTTGATATTTACTATCTTTTTACTCTTGAAGGTCCAGCATCACTTATATGACTATGTTATTTACTCAATAACGAAGCAAATGCTGTTTCCTGTAAAATATCGTTTGTCACAGTCCCGCATTTTTCATACGATTAATTATATACCAGTTAAATTACTATGTTCGCGAATACACCAGGGCTTCCATGCGCACCAGGGTTTACTAGCGAAAATTTTGACAATGAGGAAAAACGAAGACACTGCTCATTTCCGACGGATAAAATGTCGAGGATCTCAATTTTCGATCGATTTTGTTACTGAAAAGACATTGGCTCAACTCAATTTTGAAATTCAAATACCGAATATCACTTTTTAGCTCGAAAGAATGAACTGCACACACCAAATCGGCGTGAAATGATTGGAGACATGTTTGCTTATTTTCAAGCTAAATTTTCGTGAAATTTTCATTCGTGAAGACAGTACTAAGCTTAACTCAGTACCAGCCTTTAGGGAGAGAGCAAATAAGCTCTGTAAACTGACCTGCATTAACACCAAAAACATCACTATTTCAGACGATCAGCCTCAAGTTAAAGCTATCTAATGTGCAGGTGGCACGTTGATATTTGGATCAAACAAAATCAAAAACTTGCTGCGGACACAGGATGCACAAGATACGGACACAGGATGTAGAAGTTAATGGAATTGAGATTTCGTTTAAGCTCAGGATAATCTATTTTTTATTACGTGTAAACTAGGTAAAGGCTAGTAAATTAGGCAAATTAGACAAGCTAACCCTAGGTATTGTACGTTTTCATGTTTAAGTTGATAAAATAAGTATCGTAAAATTAAATATTAAAACCAGAAAAACATATGTATGTTCAACATACTATAAATTTAAAAGTTTATAAATAAAATATACATTAGTGAAGGATAACACTTTAAAATTAAGAGTAACAATTTATAAAAACAGTATTTTTTTGAAATAATAACAATTGTTAATCTGTGAGAATTAATTTAAGAAAGGAGCGAACTATTACAGGAAATGTATGACATATAAAAGTGAAAAACTTCCAAAAAGTTCGATAACATTTTGAGTATGTAAACAAAGCTCGCCCCCGATTAATAAATGCTTTGAAAAAAGCAAAGTATTGATTTACTTTACTGAACTAAAAATTTACTTTACTAAAAATTGAAAAAATATTCGGTAAAGCTAAAGACTAATTTAAAGCCATATAATCCAAATTAAGCATGAAGCTGCAGTTAAGTTTAAATTTAAGGCCAGTTGTAGCTTTCATTACGCTCTCTAATATTTTAATACAATAGAACTTTCAATTATTTTCTTACAACCGCTTTAGTGAAAAATAGTTGACTGAATGCTAATCAAAAAACCTGGCAGACCGCTTTTCCCTGATTTTGAAAAATATTTGAAGAATATTTTGAATTCCAATGCATTTTCGCATGAGACGATGCTTCAAAGAATTCGTGCTGATGTGAAATTTATATTTTCATTGAATCCAATATCTTTGATTCAACTCTTGGTGTTATTTCAGTTTGCGCTTTAAAATTTGAAAGTTCTCAAATTTTATTAATAAAATAACCTCTGGCAAAAAATTTGAGGATTTAGGGAAATTGATTCATTTTAAATTATTAAGGACTGATGAGTGTTGCCATTACAAGACAAGAAATAAATGTTTGGAATGTCTGTTTGATTCTAAATTCCCTCCATCTCGTATAAAGTAGACATGGAATTACAACACTAAAAAATCTACTCTAAAAATGGAATTATGAGCACATAGAATACTAACGTGCTTCTTATAAACCTTTTATCTATATTTTAGTAGCTTTTGAGACATTCAACGATTTGTGTTTTGATTCGTGCTGGAGATATATTTACTTATTTCCCCGGAAGATAGGTTTTTCCAAATTTTGTAGAATGATATAATAGATTCTGTAGTTTTCAAACCCAGTGTTAACTGAAAAATGAAAAAAATTATCAGGTAGAGTGTTTATGCTAAGGACGGCAGAATAGAAGACGAACGATTTTTCGTTCCAGCTTCAAATTTACATGAAAACTTGATGACTGGCATCGTATACGTAATATCAATTATTTCTTGGTGTAAAACTGATAATCTTAAAACTGGTGTTTTTTTATGCCTCCAAAAATAATGCGAATAGGCTTCCAATTGAATTGTACTAACATATAGAGATTCGAAATCATGCTAAGCTCGTGATTTAAACAGGGATATGAGCATTGAATTATCGGGACTCAAGTTCATCTAGCTAGGATCTGGCATCTGAGTCAAGTCAGTGCTTTTGTATGAATATAATATTAACATTCTCAATTGGTGAGTCAATAGTAGGTCAGCGTTTCATTTGAAATATTTACACCTGCTATAGTATTTTAGATATACTGAATGGATATAATTTTTTTCGCAACGCAAACCTATTGGCCTGCATTTTTCAATTCATCTCATTGGTTTGTCCCATATCCGCAGTCATCATCTTTTTCGACCAAACTTCTGTGAAAAGCTAAAAGAGATTTTCACGGTGATAAAATATATTGAAAATCCTTTAGACTGAATCCCAACTGCAAATGAGTCGTTCGTCTCGTGTTCGTCTGAGTCCGAGTAAATAAAAATCCTGACGATTTCATCATGTTGCATTTCATTTCGAGAAATGAAGTCAGATGTAACGCGTTGATAGCGTTGTTGCAGTTCTAATGGAAAATTTCAAACAAATGTATCAAGATTAACCCAGTTGGAAAGTGTACAAAGAATATTTACACAAGTCTGGTTCTCCGGATGTATGTTTGCTACTTTTCCGGAGAGAGTATTTTAGATGACTGCAATAAAATCGTACAAGCATATTGTAGACAACCACATGTGATTTTGTGGTTCAATGTTTTCAGTTTTATTGAGTCGAAAGATGAGTTCTTCTTGTTTAAGTAGGTTCAAAGCAATGCACATGTGTATGTACTTACCCATTTTTTACAATTCAAAGAAGAAAAAGCATACGATATAATTATTTATGCGAAAGTTACATATGTTTCGGGCCAAACTCGAACAAATGATAAGCTGATCATATTGTGCTTTAGTTTGAGCCAACGATTAAAAGAACGAGAATTGTTCAAATTTTCAAGGAGATCTATTGCATGTGCACACATAAAAGTGAATATACATACCTTCATCTGACGCACAACGATGAATATACTTCCATTATTATTTGCCTTACAAAGTATGTATGTACTTACTTTTGATATGCCTGAGCGCTTTTGGCAGATTGACAACAAAATTATGAGAAATTCAACACGGAACAACGTAACTGAAGAATTCATTTCAGATCGAAAATACACAGGATTCGTAAGAATCATCTGCCTACAGATAATGCTTGAGAACGCTTTTAGGTACTTCCTTTCAATCTCTTGAATTGCCCTAAGGACTAACATGTATGCAGGCTGGCATTGTGGGTACTAAGCCGTTTCCACAAAATCACACGAAGCCTGTTGCTACCGAACAGGCGTCTAACGTCAATTACATAAATTATTTGGTTCGATTCAGTTCAGTTTACCATTCGCGTTCTTCTGCATCTCGCTCTCCCCTACAAACAAGAACAAAGCACAAAAACTGTTGCGAAGACTTATTAAATGTTTTCGTGATTGCGAAATAATTGCAATATGGCTTTTTAAAATTCCGTTCTAGCAAATTGCTCTGATGCACACAAATGCAATGTTTTAAGTAAGCACTCGGATGCAATCATTTGCGTGCTGCCCTGCGTGAATTGCGTGTTGTTCAATTGAAATATGTTCAGATAGCAGCGTATAATAACGATTCTGCATACTAGGTGTTCCGGCAATAATACTCGAACTTGATCAAATCAGTAGTTCCTGGAAGAGTAAATTCAGTACTGAAGGAGATTTAGAGCAATTTGGACAATTTGTGGCACCTATAATTATGAATGATGCTAGACATTGGCGGTAATAAATTGGGAAAACACGGGACGTGCCTTAATGTTGAATCGATTACTTACATGAATTTTAATTTAATGTCTGTGCTCATAGTTCCAAATCCATTCATCGCAGCTTATGGATGGCCATCAATGAGTAGAAGAAGCCATAATGCAACCCATAAACTGTATTTGTTGATTATAAAGAGTTCAAAAAATATTAAATCAATATCCTATCGTAATGAACATGAACATAATCAGCGGTTAATATACATATGTATGTATACATACTATCAAAAACATTTAAGTGTACATTACATATGTATGTATGTATATTCACAAATTTAACGCCACATTACAGACGTTACCGAATCGCTAAGGCCGTTACATATAAAAAAAAGAATTTCAAAAATAATTGGCACCAAACCCACTTGAAGTAAATTCAGTCTAGATCTCGTTTCTATCGATAAAAAGGTTCAAATCCCTGTCAATCAATGTGTTCTTCATTTTTTCCTCATCACAATCATAATCCAGACAGACATTACAAATGGATGATAATAAATATAGTCCAACGGGAATCTCGACAATGTATGCCAGGAGCGTACGTACGCACAATTCCGAAAAACGTCTCGCCAACGATAAAGACGTTAATAAATTAAACAATATGAATCTTTGTTGAACAGCCCAGGACAAAATAAAACCGGTTCATCAAACTGCGATAAGATGAATGAATCTTTTTACTTAAAGCTTACGACATAAAAAAAGAAACTCAAAAGAAAATGAGACTGAACTTGAAATCTCCGCCTCGAAAGCAAAACAAAATACACCAGCTCCCAAATTAATTTAAAGGCAGTGCTGGAATCACTTTTAAATATTTAGTCTTAGCTTTAAAACACTCCCTGCCACACGGTACAGACCAAAAACACTCAAATGCCGAATGCACGTGACTTAGTCACGTTTAATTACCTCTTTAAGCAATATAAATGGCAAAAGTACATTTCTGACTTTGAAGGTAAAGCTACTGCGGCCAAAGTAGCGACCGAAACATTCAAGATACCTTTCACTTGATTTTTTTTGCTCATATCCTTGAAAGCAGCCTTATGGACGGGTGCGCGGCCGCGGTGTCCACAATATTGGTAGAAGCTTTTTTCCGTTAAAAAGTTAAAATTAGTGTTTCTTTTAACAAATTAGTCCCTAGTGAGGTTCTTTCATAGCAAACGATTTGAATAAGAGACGACGTTCTCAGTTTGTTTCTCAGATTTTTACGTCGCTGTCGTCGGTTGATTTATGGGAACGTCTCGAACGCCGATTAACTGGCTGGTTGAAGAGTTTAAAGAGATTAGGGATACCACAGAATGTTGTTATCTAAGCGAAAGTTTGTGCTTGATTTGTATGACGCAGACGTTGTTGGAATCCCCAGTGGCTTTGAAGTAGACAAATGAAAGCTATCAACAAAAACAAACTGTGAGGGAGTTGGGTTTTTGTCTTCAGATGTTCTAACTTTGTATGCTGTTGGATTAAGCTATTTGTATGTACTGGGATATGAAGTTTGACTTCTGTTAGTTTTGAATAGTGGCTTTTGTAATAAAGATAAAAAACTACTGATGTATCGCTTGGGAATGCATTAAATGGAGGTATAGAAGTAAAATTTGCCACTGTCCTTAAAATTCGGTGCCAAAAACGAATACTAAAGTTAACAAATAGCGAATAGTTCTATTGCATCTTTAGATCGCTCAGAAGCAGCTTTTAATAAAGCTGCAGTATGTGATGAATACGATTTCCACGGAATCATTGATGTATTTCGGGGAAGAAACCTATTAACATGATGATTATGTCTTGAATAGCTCCAAATTATACAGGAGAGTAAAGATCTCGCTTATAGCTACATGTTGCGATGCATAGTCCAACCTGCATGTACATTTGACAAAACACCTTTCTCAATATTCGATTAGTATTTGCCTTTTAATATATATATATATATATATATATATATATATATATATATATATATATATATATATATATATATATATATATATATATATATATATATAATGTATTTATTCATACATTTAAGATTCAATTTTAAACCAATTATGTTACTCCTCTCGTGAAGGTAAAAAACTCTAAAGGGGAGTTTTCACATGGTCTATACGTTTAAACCGGTTTTTTCGAAGGCGGGAGTGAAGTAGATGAAGATGATTACGTCTATATGTTTTTGCACTTCCACTTCACTCTGAAATAAAAAAAAATGTTTTATCATATAAAAAAGATTGATGACAGCATCTCCAATAAAAAAAATGATGGAAATGCTCAGAGATAGCTACACTTAACCAAAATTCTATTAAAACGGCTCCACACCAAATTCAACCTACCTTGTGAGTTAGGAATGGGCAATATCGGCATTTTTGAGTAACAGTTCCAACTGTTACTGTGAATACCAAGTAACAGTGACAAAGTAACAATTCCAAAGTATCAGTTCCAAAGTAGTAGTTCCTATTCCTTATGTATGTATTAAACTTAGCGTCGATTGGTACCATTGAAAAGAAGTTAAAAAATCTGGACGTATTTATGAGTATTCAAACCGAGGGTTCAGGTTGAAACAAACGTTCAAGCGGATCAAAAAACCCTTTCAAATTTCTTTGAATTTGCACACGAAGAATGTACGTTACTGTAGATAAAGGTACCATACACTCAAAAAAAATGTTGGATGAATTTTACCCTTACAATAGTAGGAAACTGGTTTCCTACTATTATAGATGTAAATTTACAAAAGTGCGTACAAAGAATATTTTACGTCTTAAAGCCCTGAAATGTATTCGACGCGAAACGAAACGAATCCCATACAAAATCAGCCTGGCTCGGAATTTCATTTCGTTTGGTTTTGCTCGTCAGTAATGTGTTCGGAGACGTATAACTGTCTTCGAAAACATCGCAGTGACTCGCTCTGAGATGGCGCTGCACTATGTATAAGTTAAATTTCGAGGCCATTTAATGACCCAGGTACCTTAAATTGATGCGAAAAATGTGACAACTCATAATTTGATTTGAGTTTGTGGATATTTTATTGAAAAATGAGTGGAAATGGATGGATGAATAGCGCATCCTTTCAATAGTAGTTTATGTTTTGCCGATAATATCATTGTTGATGTCGGTTAGTTAAATTTATATGCACCGAATTCAAATGTAATGGAATATTTAAATGTCATCAGTTGCAATTTATACTGCCCCCGGTGTGGGGGTGCGGAACTTTTTTTCGCTCGATCCCGCACAGAAGTTTTCGCTGTATTTCGTTCGTCGAATACATTACTAGGCTTTAAGCAGGAATTTCAGCAAGCCTCTAGCTAAGTTTCAATTTCAATAAACTTGCAATTGAAAAAGTTTTATGATCCAAAAGCCACACACTTAAGATAGGGAAGTGCTATAACATACACTACTACTCCAAAATTAAATATCATTATCAAAAGGCTGTAAATAGGTAACTTTAAATGTGGAATATAAAAACTTGTTGTAATTTCTTTAAGTTTATAATTTATTTTAATTATATATATACACATATGTACATTAATTTATAACACTTATAGCTACACCTAATTAGCTTATATCTACACTTCTAATTTGCTTATAGCTACACTTCTAAACTTATTATACGAAAAGAAAAGACTACACTTTGCACTTAACTGCTGCTATTTAAATGTAAGCAACGATCGCGAAATATCAGACTCGTACAGTCACAATGTTACATCAATAATAAGTGAAATTCGAGCAAATGATACAATTTTACAGCTTTTGTGTAAATGTGAGCAGCGAAGTAGTAAATTTACACTCTTTTTGCTAAGGTTTACAAAATACTATTTATTATTCAGTTTATTTGCCGTAAGAGCAAAAAATGCACACCTAATGTGTAAAAAAAATTGTGATTCGTTATTTTAAACAGAAAAATGAATATATTTCCTATTATCATAGAATTAATTTTAGACCCACTTTTTAGAGTGTATATGTCAAAATATTTAGTTCGATAAACGTTATTTTTGGTAAATAAATAACACGTGTGTGATTTTTGACTGTTCTGCGAACTGCCAACATATTACTAATTACCTAAGTTGTGCATAATCTGATATTATTGAGGCACAGCTCCAGAATTTGTATGAGAAATATCATTGTCACCGTGACGGAGACACAGTCCCAGAATTTGTATGAGACATATCATGGGCACGGTGACTGAGGAACAGCTCCGGAATTTGTATTAGAAATATCAGTGGCACGGTGACTGAAGAACAGTTCCAGAATTTGTATGAGAAATATCATTGTCACCGTGACTGAGGAACAGTACCAAAAATTTGTATGACGAATAGCATTGTCGCTGTTCCAAAGGAGCAGTGCCGAAATTTGTATGAGAAATACTTAAGGTTCGGTAAGAGTACTATACTATGACGAGTGCTGGTCCAGTAAAAAGAACATTCGGACTAAAATCATGGGTAAGATTATGCGATTGTACACGGTACGCGTTTAAGATTACACGTAGCATAATTACGTGTTGTGTAGGTTAAAGTTGGATTGCGATGTGTACATGAAATGTGTATGTTCGTCAAGCGTTCTCTGCGAGATTTATATATGTAAATTACTGCTATACTTGACCTCATCAACTCCAAAAAGAGCTATTTTTACTTATTAAGTGGGACCGTTTCAAGAAGGCCTTATAGGGTATGTTTGGGACTATACGGCTATTTTAATTGTTATAAATTTTTATTAGATTTATACTAGGCATTAATATTTGTTCTCGCGATATTGATATTGCATGCGTGCTGGTGTTAAATTTAATTCTGATTGGAATGATATATAAACATATTTATGTACGCATACATATGATGACTTCATGAGTTTTCGGAGGATTTGGCTGTGTCGAAATATTCCCATAATGAATAGAAACGAGTGAAATAATTTAATTGAATATTTCCTTGTGAATTATTAATTCGACGTTTATGGCTGACGGTTCGTGTGGAAATTATCTTAAAATGGGCAAATCTTCTTAAAGTGAAGAATTCGAAATTATCTCATTCATAACTTGGAAGAACTTAGTAAATAATTGTATTCCCGGATGCAAATAAGTATTCAAATGCCATAATACTAGTACATATTTTGAATTTACTTTTGTAATTGTATTATTTTACACTAATGGAATTTTTGCTATTGTATTTTTTGCACTAACAAAAGTTTGAATGAAAAGATTTCATGAAGAAATCTCTTACAACACGTCGAAGGAAGTGATTTTAGCCCGTAAACTGAGTTTATGGTTGAAAATGGTGATTGTATAAAATGTAGATGAAAATATATGTATGTTTGGCGCTCTTAGATATGATTACACTTTTATGATTCAGCCTTTTGATCCTTCAGAAATACGTATAGATTTTTAGCTTCGCTTCAAAGGTACCAATCGAGGCTCAGTGTATATACATATATGCATTAGGAACAGGATTTGTTACTTTGGAATGGTTACTTTGTCACTGTTCCATTCTGCACATGTTCGTCCGCCTATGCTCTGTTTT
The DNA here is from genome assembly GCA_947369275.1 of Nemotelus nigrinus. Classification (NCBI taxonomy): domain Eukaryota; kingdom Metazoa; phylum Arthropoda; class Insecta; order Diptera; family Stratiomyidae; genus Nemotelus; species Nemotelus nigrinus. The sequence continues at coordinate 29,777,581 of OX376374.1, read as the reverse complement.
AAATATTTGTATGGCTTTCGCATATACGGGGCATTTGAGATGCAATATTAAGTATTGGTGGAATTATTATTTTGGAATATAAGGAACAGGTAGTAACAGTGACAGGCAAATAATAGGTTCCAAGTAACAGTGACAAGAGTATCGGCTCATCCTTACTGTGAGTTTCGATTTTGTCGATGACTGCAACGGAAGTTACAGAGTTGGAAACAAATCTTGAAAAATGTAAATATATGCTTCTTTGTTTGATTGTAGATGATTATTAAAAATTAACTTAACTTTATTTTCTGTTGATGTGAAAATAACAAAAATTTATTTCACTGGCAACCTTTTGATAGCACTTAACTCAAAAGCAAACCGTCTAGTACTTCCTATTGGGGACATCTCATCAGCGAAAAATTAAAATGGTTTCAAACTGAAACAATTTACTATTTATTTTCACTTCAAAATCATTATCAAAGTAGAATTGTTTTCGCGGGATGATTGAAATTGAAAAATGTTATTGAAAATTTTTTTTTTTTACAAAGTGGTTTCGAAAGTATGCACTGATTCTTATCAGACACCAGCTCACAGTGCAAACTTGACTTATGTGACTACTTGCAGTTGGAAAGCTCATTAATTTTTATTTACGCTAGTTGTGACAAATTTAAACATTTCCGACTTATATCTATCGATATAATTTACCACTTAGTCAAAAAAATTTCCATTTTAATCATCTCATAAAAACAATTCTACTTTAAATCCCTTATGTCTGTATTAAAACTCAATCCTTTATGCCTACATCCCTGATTTTTCTGGCATTCAATACACTTCGCAATAGTTTCTTGAGTAAAAAGACTAACTTTTTTATTGCAGATATCAGATTTATTACAAAAAACAAACGATTTGATTTGAATTTTCATTAATAAAGTTGAAAAATTTAACAGTTATTTATATACTCTTCATTAAAATAAGGCTCACTAAAATAATTGCCACTTCATCACACAAGAAACAATTCTAGATTTTAATGTCAAAAGATACGATATAAAGCTTTTTTTTAATGAACGAACCAAAAAAAAAATATTTAATTACTGGGCAATTAAATGTTGTTTAAGTGACAAAGAGTTTTTTTAAAATACTAACATGCAAATATCTGGTCGAAATGATGAGATATTCAATAGTCATCAAGCATAAACCCCTCAAAACACATAAGAATGCATACAATGTAGCAGAGAAAGACAAATTTCATCTTTTTGGGAGTTATAGAGAGGAAGAATCATACTTGAATTGAATTTGGACCCAAAATCTCTTACACTTACTGTTATGGAGAATATGCAAGCTTTTGAAGCTTTGAACAGCCCAATCGCTATACTGTAATATCTTTAGGAAAAATACAAAGTAGAAATAATTTTACAAAAACAAAAACTCTAAAACAATTGGTTATAACTTACTTCTTTGCTCATTAACATTAATAAGCAATTTAACGTCTTACATTCGGAAATATACATTTCTACGCCATAACGGTGAATTTTTACCAGCTGAAATACATATGACAATCTTTTTTGGCCGAATAGGGTTGGTCATACCGAGCTATATAGTCTATATATAGTATAATTAAGATATTGAACTTGAAACATGAATAATCAAGAATAACTACCGACTAATCTACGAAACCAACTAACTTTCTCTCCAAGACGTGAAAACTATGTTCACATACTTGAGCTAGGTGCAAATTCAGGACGAAAAAAATGCATCCAGCAGCCAGATGTCGACAGAGAACACGCATATCATATTTGTAATTTATTCAATGCCCAAGAATAAGGTGCATTTAAATTGATTCTCATCAATGAATCGATGATTCAATTCAAAACAACTTTTTCTAGTGTGAAATTATCAATGTAAAAATGTTTTAAAGCCTTTATTTTACAGCCCCGCTCTAATCAATGTAAAATCACATCGTTTTCACATTCACCGCTTTCACGTTTGATGCATATACAACTTTTCCGAACCAATTTATGGCTCTAATCAACAACAATATCTTTTGTTTGATTGTTATTCACTTCTTTTTTACGTGCAACGCTTATTGAAACATTGATTCACTATCAATGGCAATGCCAGTTGTTGCAATGCTCGCAACATCGACTTATCCAATAGATATTTGATTTTCTAAGTTCTATTTGAGCATTGCTCCAAACAATGGCAAAAGCCTTTTCGATCAGGATATTCAAATGCTCTCGTGTACTGGTTGGGCGGTGTATTTCCACATTCATATACGAGGGTGGTCCGATAAGTACTTAGCCTACAAAAGAAAAATGGAAATTTTGGAAAAGTGGCGATTTACTTTTCAACATAGTCTCCCTTTAGCTCGATACACTTGACCCAGCGATGCTCCAACTTCTTTAACCCGCCTGAAAAATACGTTTTCTCGAGGTCTGGAAAGTAGGCCTCCGTGGCGGCGATGAACTCTCCATTAGACTCAAATTTCTGCCCGGCGAGTGACTTCTTCAAGTTTGGAAACAAAAAGAAGCCACACGGGGCCAATTTTGAAGAATACGGTGGATGGGTAGCAGCTCGTAGCCCACTTCAACCAATTTGACCGTGGCGACGACAAAGGTGTGAACCGGTGCGTTGTCATGGTGGAACACTTTTTTCTTCGCCAAATGGGGCCGTTTTTTCTGCAATCCGGCGTCGAATCGGCCTAATCATTCGGTATTGTAGAGCCCTGTGACCGTTTTGCCCTTCTATAGGTAGTCGACGTAGATCACACTTTCTGAATCCAAGAAAACGGTGGCCATCACCTTTCCGGCTGATAGGACAGTCTTCGCCTTCTCCGGAGCACGTTCGCCGGGTGAAGTCCACTGTTTCGACTGTTATTTGGTCTCTGGTGTGTACCAGTGGATTCATGTTTCGTCGACGGTCACGAAACGACGCAGAAACTCCTTCGGATTGCGCTTAAATAGCGTGAAACACTGCTCTAAAGTGGCCTCACTGTTGCGTTTGTTGTCCGGAGTGAGCAAACGCGGCACACATCGCGCCGGCAGCTGTCTCATGCCCAAAATTTCATGCAGGATATGACATACGCAGTCTTTTCAAATGCCTACTGTCTTAGCTATCTCGCGCACCTTCAATCGGCGGTCTGCGAATATGAGATCGTGGATTTTTGTCACGTTATTCTCCGTGGTAGCCGTTTTTGGGGCATTTGGTCGTAGCTCATCAAAAACCGACGTGCGACCACATTGAAACTCGGTAAACCAATTTTTGACGGTCGCCATCAAAGGAGAAGAGCCACCGTACACAGCACTCAAGCGCTCTTTGATTTGACTGCGCAATTTCCCTTCTAAAAACAATAATCGAATCACCGACCGATGTTGCTCTTTTTCCATTTTTATAAAATTCGCGGACAAGCGAGCTCCCATACGCGGTCAAAACCAAACAACGAGTCCAATTCGGCTGAAATTTTGACAGTAGCCTTCTACGAGAATGTACTACACGACAGAAAATTTTTCTTGCGATAGTGGCGCCATCGGTCGATGAGGCTAAGTACTTATCGGACCGCCCTCGTATGTTCGCGCCAGGCGATGCTTGGCTCTGAATCGAAACTGCAGAAAAAAATCAAGCGGAATAGGGTTCAAGCTTGTGACACCATCACACAGGTTGTCCCATCAATTCACTTCTTCTATGGCAGATGAAATGTAATTCCTGTGAGTAGTGACGACTGCCAGGCCAGGTTGGGTGTCGAAGGGCCAGCGGAGGTGATAGCGCGATGTTGACACTGATGGCATTCCGTACTCCTTGCAGATGCACCATTCCTATTGCAATTGTTGCCATTTGTGCATTGAAATTGTCGTTTTGAATTCGGAATGCTAACACAGACAACATCTCATTCAATTTGCATGGCAACAATTTCTCCATTGCATCGGGCATTGAAAAGTTCGCCGTTCTATGTATGCATGCAATGCCAGTGTCATCAGATGGCGCATCCACCTGCAGCCTAACTAATGACGTGTTCAGAATGAAGTGGGCGGTCAAGTGCAGTATGCAGAATATGAAGGTCGCTTGCTATTAGGATCGCTTTTTCAATGATGATGATGACAGGGGCTCTATACCTATGGATGACAAAGTTTGAATTCTAATGCCGATCGGAAAGTACCGGATGGGCCCATATAATAGGCGAAGAGCTTTTTTGCATGTTGGATTCGGTAGTAAAAAAGATGATCATATGTTCAGAAATGAAGCCACAACTGATGAAATTGATAGTTTCATGTCCAAGAATTTTTTTCGCGCACTTTTCTTGCCCCCACTTGGCAACCACTGACTAAACGCTACTTAATGTTTTCCCTTCATTTAACGCTGAATCGTTTAAATGTTTCGGCATCCTCCATTTGCAATTACTCCTTTGCGTTTATGAATTCCCACAATTCGACAGCACATTGGCATATTCAGATGCATGTTTTCTCCTGAGCTTTGCATTCTATTGACTCACTTGATGTTGTGTATCTGTGAAAGGATTCCAAAAGCGAATTTTCAGCTTCTTAATGCACAAGAAAATCCATATGTGGATACTGTGGGCGGAGGAAGGCGCTAGCAGATTGTAGGAAAGGTCATGGATTTCGAAATGGTTTCCGCTTCAATTTACGTGGGATTGTAAGCTGTCATTATACGATAGTAGTTTGTGTGAGCTGTTATTATTAAACCAGGTTGAGATTTGAATCATTTTTTGAGTCCTTTCTAACTAAAAATTAATGACAAGCAAAAGAGCGATAATCCTGAATAATGTGTAAGCACTAGTGATTTGTATATCTGCATGAGTTTTGTTTTAAAATTTACAAATTATCCTGTACTCATATTATTCTTTGCAACAATTGACTGTGCCAATACTGCTATTTGTAGTAAATAATTTGCGGGTTGAGTTAAGTCCATTCAGTTGATCCTGTCTCTTGGTCAAATTAGGTTTGACACCAGACTGAATAGAAAGTAAACGAACAATTATTCAAATTAAATTTATTTAAGTTATATAAACTTGACATGGTCTTAAGAACTTAATTTAGTTTGGACAAATTACCCCTAAATCTAAATCATTTAGACTTATGCCTGAGATATATACGAGCTCAGAGTGGTATATCAATAGAAAGAGACATAAACAAAAATAATCATTAGTTACTTAAATGATACTTACATCTAAGCTTAGCTTAACTTAAAGCTGGATTCCAAATCATACCCTGATTACGGTTGAATCGTCATCGATAGTACGTATTCTTTTGGAACGACAGAGGAAAGGGATGGACCTCTTACACGTTATAGATGTTGATTGAGCCGTGACTGTGCCGTGACTTGACCGTAAGTGTGAATCTTGCTTAAATCTACCTTAATACGACTATAAAGCAATGCTTAATGTGTGTAATGTAGTTTAATGCTATATTATGAGCTTGAGTAATTGATTGTATAAGGGCGTCGTTGCAGTGACTGCAAATCTCAATAAACTGTTTTCTTCACCTTTCGACTTGGTATTTTATTTCTTTGACCTCCATTTCTCTATGAAGCTTGCACGTAGATTTTAGAATTTGTGGATCTTGAGCCACTTGTTTTTTACGATCTGGAGCAATTTTTTCTTAGCCCAAGGGCTAAAAGGAAATTTGAAGCAAGTTTTTGATTAAAGCTGAAAGTTTGTAATAAAATTTTGCTAACTGACATGATCATAAAATCATGGGCCTCGCCCACCAGCTAGTTAGCGGTAGGCACGCGGTTTAAAGTTTCGGCATATGCTCTTTTTGCAACCTTCAAGCAAGCGCTGTTTGTATAAGCCTTGTGTATAAGTTTCTTGTCCAGAGTCACAGCCAAGTAAGGAACTACATACAACTATATTGCTTAATATTGATTTTTTTAAAATTGTTGAACATGTTTTCATGGCCTACTTTTCACTAGCATTTGCCTCATGAAATTCGTACGTATCTCTGATTGACCAGTGAGCTCTTTGCCATTCTTTGGTTGCTTTTTTTGTTCACACTGAAGCTTATTTTCCTTTTTTTACCTAGAATGCAAAGAAACTATAAAGAGCACCACGATGGCCCGCTGTTAAAATTTCTTTTTGTATTTAAAAAATGTATAGATGTGATTTTTATTTCAAACATAAGCTGTGGCTTTGTGATTCTTTGCGTTTTCTAAATAAAACAGCTTGTTCAACACCGCTCAAACCACCTTTATTCAAGAAACAATCGTCACAAATAAATCACTTAATTTTGACAGTTGCGCCAGCATTACAATATTTCGTTCTAAAATCACTACTCCGTTCTCACTGACTGACTTACATTACGAAAATAATCAGTTACATATTTCTAGTCTGTTCTGGACTTTCGCCCTATGAAACTTTGTTCATCTTTAAATGATGTATGTCTTAGCTGCTTGAAATTTCTTACCGTGGTTTTTTCATGAAATTGTCCCGATAATTATTTTGGTGAGCTGCATTAAAATGTTTTGTATAGCTATAGTTTGAGTTGAGTTTATATTTCTCGCATTGACAGAATTGCATAAAAATTGTGTTGAAATATATGCAAAAAATTTTCCCATCATTTATCGAAGCTAGTTGACAGTTTTTTATTCTTCGTCTTATTTATGTTCCTTCATTTCATCGCCGGAGTTTTGGCAAATAAAAAATATAGTTACACAATCTCAAAAAGGGATTAGAATGAAAATATGCATGTGGAAAAATCGCTATGATATATGGAACACAAGTGTATAATTTTTCTAAATTGTAACTAGCATAAAATGTAGAATTATGTTCATTGAATAAGACGGGCAAGTTTTCTGGACTCTTCTGTCTAATGACATCACCCAAGTGCCTGATACGTCAAGAAATTCAAAGGAATCTACTGAGTTCTTTACCAGCTCTTTCAAGCCAAGCTACTTCCTCTTCGGTTACAACCAATCAAGACCTCTATGAGCTCCCTAGTTCCATAAAACAAACGTTATTTGACATTCAAATGACATTCAAAACGGACCTAGAATTACTGGCTACTAACCAAGATTGAAGAAGGAAGTGAACCGGATAAGCAAAACCATTCGTGACTAGATCAGAAAATTCAAGAATGATCAGTAGAAGCACTTCATGAGTAGCATTGAAACCGAACATACTACCAATCCACGTGTCCTCTGGCCTAAAGTGCAGTTATTCTGATAAAGCCGAGGTTTCAGCGTGTTCACTGGAAATCCGATTTCCAGAGAACACTTTTCTAACGACAATCTTGAAGAAGAATAATACACCGAGTAGGCTGCGGCACAGTTATTACACAGCACAGCTCAAAGGGAAGACCCAATTCCGCCAACATAATTTAAAACAAGTAAAAACTTGATTCATAGTCTCAACAAGAATAAATCTACAGGTCGAGATAAAATAACTAATCTATGCCTTCAACACCCGACCGAAAGCATCCTACCTTTAGAAGAAACCGCCAAAACAAAGAAGAAAACTCTAGCGCACCAGAAGCGCTAGAATTACTAATGTTCGATGAACAATAGAAGAATTGTGCAGATTTTGAGTGCATATTCTACCACACGTGCGTCAACATGCTTCGAAGGCAAAAACGCTTTGATCTCATCAATGCATTTAAACTTATAGGGTGGACAGGTTTTCATGGTTACCACTTGCATGAATTTGAAGATTTAGGAAAATTAAACACTACAAAGCTTTGAAAGCAGCATCTCCTGTAACATAAATAGAGAAAATGCTCAGTGTTGAAGTCTCCCGCAACTGCCTCACGTCAAAATCAAATAACCCTATCAATCTCGATTTTATCCGGTAACTTCGCCGAAAGTTACAGGGATAGAAAAATGTTTGGGATCACTATCCGAAAAATTTCCGGAACTTAGAAAATTTAAACATTGGTCACTTATTTTCATTGTAAATGCTCACGATATGAATACTTAATGTAAGCATTTATTGATACGAAAATAGTAAAAACGCCTCGCACTGGCAACCCTTTGCTAGCATCAAATCCAAAAATTGAACACACCTGCCTCACATTAAAATCAACGTATCCTGCGAATTTCCTTTCGATTCGATGACTGCATAAGAAGTTATAGGGGTACAAAGAAATTTACGGCTACCACCCGCAAAAAATTTCAAATTTTCGGAATGATAATTTTTGTTGTTGATTGTCACTACAAGACCATTACTGGTTGAAAATTTTGTGATAATATCGCTTAATTAAGATATGGTGAAACTACACAAAACCAACAGTAGCTGGCAGCCCTATATTGGTTTTTCAACCAGTTTCTTCCTGAATATTGCCTACAGTTAGTTCCATTTACCATATGAATTTCGTTTTGATTTCATGACTTTACTGGAAGCTATGGGGCAAAAACCATTTTATTTTGAAAATTTTCTAAGTCGGAGACACGAAAATTACCAAAGACCGAATTTTTCAACCGAATTTCTACCAAACGTTGCTTAGAGTAAAGTTCAGTGTTGATTTCGTGAAAATCTGGTCACCGAATAAGAATTAATGGTGCGAAAGGCAGTTTTTTTTCTGTGTAATTTTTGAAAATGGCACCACTGGCACAGAGTTGCCCACATTTTCAAATCGCTTCTATCAGATCTGGTCCTATTTAATACCAATACATTCTGTGAATTTCAGATGTATCTGATTATTAGATCGTGATGCCTAAAATATAGGTACATTGGAAGAGGGTTACCGTTCTTGTCCGATATGAAATTTCAATAGTTTTGGTTTGGTTGTATAAGCAAAGAATAAGATTGCTTATGGGCTGATTTTTGTTGTAAAAGACGAAAATTTTTCAGGAGAGTCAATAATTTGAAAGTTTTCGCTTTCAATGCGTGCCGCAGCTGCAGGATATCCAGCACGTTCATAAAAAACTATACAAGTTTACAACTTGGAAGTATCAATATGTACTTTAAGTATCATAAACTAATTCATTTCATAAACTTTACTTTTGCAAAAGTTGTTTGTTGACAGTATATTTAAAATATCACTAAAATGGCCGCCGGTGCCAAAGGTTATTTTTAACATTTGGTGAGATCTGGCACCATTCTGCATAGATATGTGCTAAACTGTACTTTTTACTGAGCAGTGATCACAAAGAGCAGTTAGAGCAAAGAGAAGTTTAAAATGGCAGTGATTTGGATCACAGTTGCGATCGTTAATGTTATGATTTGGATGTGCGTACGTACTTTTGAACTTAAATTTAATATTGACAAACTTTTGAGTGCAATACGGAAATAAAATAATAAACCTTTTTATGTTTCATAAAACAAATTTTAATTTGGTTTCAAAATTTAAAATAGTGCGTGAAAATTAAGCATCCATACCAAATTTACGATTTCCACGATCAGCGCTAAGCGAGACCGTAGCAAACAGCATGTATGTCAATATGAAGGCCATAGGATAGAAAGAAAAGCAGATGAGTGGATACAATTTTCTGTTCTGCAAAGAATTCTGCAAAGTGAGCAGTTAAACAGCATGAGCGAAAAACAATAACATTGTCCCCTGCTCAAAGAACAATAACATTGTTCAATCAAAGAAACAGTGAGCAGCTGAAAAGCATGAGCGATGGACATTCACATTGCTCACTGTCCTTTCCGAAAATATATGTTCTGCAAAATAGCAGTAAGCAATTGAGCAGGATGAGCAAAGAGCAATCATACTGCTCACTGCTCTTGTCAAAGAACAGTGTGATTAGTAGCAGTGATCGCAAGAGAAGTCAACTCTCTAATTCTGCATATACACCAATGTATCCTGAAAATTTCAGTTCAATCGGATGGCGCGCTCCTGAGATTTTACACTGAAATTTATTGATAATATATATATATATATATATATATATATATATATATATATATATATATATATATATATATATATATATATATATATATATATATATATGTATATATATATATATATATATATATATATATATATATATATATATATATATATATATATATATATATATATATATATATATTTATATGAATTTTTGGCCAAAGTGATTTCAGTACTTATGTTCTTCTTCGAACATTAGCAAAAACTCCTGCCATGCCAAATATTGCGCTCAGAAGAATATTGAGCATTCCATTGATACATCAGGAACATCGATATCGACAACGATTTCAGAATCGAGAAAGTCACCAGATACATTCGCGACCGTACGCTAAAAATTTTCGACACGATAGATAATCACTCGAACAGTTCTCTAAGAATTCTGAAAGTAATAATTTGACATATCCAGGCTTGAGGATGCTCACAAATTAGGGCAGACTTGCCGCATTTATATACATACATCAACACACACAGTATGGCTACTTTCAGAAGCTAAACGCGAACCGCTCAATGCCAAAAGTGAAATAAGGGTGCGAAACCCACCTCAGCTCCAGGGAATCACTTGTTCTCAGTCAGAGTTAAGTACAATTACAAATCTACACACAAGTAGAACATGAAACCGAAAAGTGTGGGTTTTTCTGGTCCCCAAGAGTCTTTATTAATATAAGCATGTATATGTATTATGTATATGACAACTGAAAAGATGACCGAGAATCGAACCAAAAGAGAGCCACTAGGTCTGTTTCCGTACTTTCAGCAAACTGCAGCAGTAACAGAATTTGGCAGCTGGCTTCTTTTTGCTGCAAAATTTGGCTTGCATTTGGCTTGCAGCAAAAGTACGGAAATGACTTGCTGCGAATGTATTTTAATATATTATAATAGATTCAAGTACGGAAACAGACCTACTGTATTACAGTTTTATAAAAGTAATTTGCGGAATTGCAGAAAAATATTTCAGACTATTTTTGGATCACAATATACATATATATGTATGTGTCCACATTATTCGAGCTTATTTACACCAAAACATGAATTCAAGTATTGACTCTATACTCTGGACTGCACACACAAGTCCTTAAGATCAAATAAATGACTGACAACAATAAATCCCGCATCCGTATTAACCGTCAGCTCTAATGTAAACCTCGCATCATAGATACCAACGAAAAGCATATCGTTTGTAGCTTTGTTCAATATATATAAGGGACTCGACTCATCGCTTTCACACATGCATATGCATACATTTATCATTTGATGCTATTACCGAGCTAATCCTGGTTACCGAGCTCCCGGAGGCCTGAAGCATTTTAATCAATTAAATTCCGCCTTCCTCACAACAATTTACCTTCAATTGTGAATCATACGAGTCTGCTGACTCAGTTTGAAGTTCAGTTGATAAGTTGCGGGAAGCTGAGGAGCCTAGTGAATTTCGATCAGATGCAATTTTTCGACTTGCTGTCACAATTGAACAATTGCTACATGAAGTTTTGAAAAGTAACGGTTGAAAAACTAATTATTTGTTCTTTAAGACCGTTTTCATTAAAAAATAGCAACATTGTATCTGTTATTTATGCTAAATATAAGACTAAAATAAATCCTTTTAGTTTACCGTTACCTTAAGAGTCATGGGTCTATTTAATCCAAATAAGCAGCTATAACGTTTTCGATAACTTTCGTCCGTTCAGCTGGTGAATTTTGTTAAGTGATAGGACATAAATACATTTAAATAAAGTATGAATCGAATTATTAAACAAAACTGCTGGAAAAGTAATTTTACGCCGAAACAGTCGGATAAAAAATTACTGAAAAATCACTCAACCGACTAGCATTCTTGACTGAAATTTCACAGTCAGCCCTTGACCTACTGGTGCCATACGCAAGCAGGTCAACTCAGTACCGTATTCCGTCTAAATTGTTTGTCGAATTCAGTGTTATACTAAGTGAGCTATTTGGCTGACAATAGACTCCAAATATATGTGTGTGAGAAGTAAATTAGGAGCCAAGGAGCAATCATTTGCTCTGCAATACTAAATTGAGGCGGCACGAAAAGCCTGTGGATTAAATTGCGTTCAATTGCTAATCTCACGGCTTATGCATGTGCCATAGATTTGCCATTTTCTGATTTCTATGTGAAAAGGAAAGAAAGCTTTTGCTCCTTTTGCTACCAACTCCGCTCGCTACTGATGTTGACTTACCAGTTAACCCTTTCGTTGGTTGTGAGTAAAGAACGTTACAAGTTCGTAAAAGATATTACATTTAAAATTTGAATGTATTTATTCGATTTTTAGTCTAATGATAGTTAGTCCTAGTAATCTAACGCGGCATTATATTGTGGGGCTTAAGAAAATATATAAATAGATTACATACATTTAGTAACTTAACTCATTTTTGATTAACTAGATAATTTCAAAATTAACTAATTTTATTTTTTTACTAATGTTTTATGTGGAATAATTCCTGAAGTTTCGTATGTTTGGTCCCCGCAATAGATAGGAACTTAATTCGCCTTTTTATTTTATTTCACCAATAAGTATATCTAATTGCCAGTGACTACCAGATAATTTACATACTTATTTATTACTTTATTTGTTGTCTGTTTATAACTAATTTTATTTATGCACTATTTACTAGTCTTGTATTTATATATAATTTGTTTTATTTTTATTTCGTTTCGTAATTTTATGCATGTACTATTTTATTTTATTCTTTTTATACATGTATGCCTTGCTTGGTAAATAAATTAATAAATTCGAAGTCAAATCATTACCTGTTCATCATTACACCAATTCTTAAATATTCGACTTATGATAAAGGCATCATTCAACATTTATCGTCGCGGAATATTAAGGGTTAACTAGAAGTCGCATCATTTGTTCATTGTAAAGGGGCTTGAACATTTGGATTTATGTATTCGTGGCGTAATTAGAACGAGGAGGAAGGTAATTGCGAGCAAATTGCTGTTTTGAGTAGTTTACGACTGTTTGACTTTAAGAGCTTCAAGTTCGACCCGTGCTAAACCATGGTTACAATTGCTTGAATTTATCGCCATACATTGCATGAATTGATGTCATTAACGGATAATATTTTGTGATTATAGACGAAGTTAGCGTAGGTGATATGAAATGCATTTAGTAGGAAGCGAATAACAACATTTTATTAGTGTTGAGCATGAAGGGTCGTTTTGGTTTGCTCTGTTGGTGCATTAAAAGGAAGCTATGCATTTGAAGTCGATTAGATATGCTTTCAGTACAGTAGATGAAACATTCGTTCAGCAGGTTCCAAGCACTTGAAGACCAAACAATGATCAAATATTGGTTATTGGTTGGTTATTGATAATATTAAAATATCACAAATTTATCCGTAGTTCTTTGAGTGCACGCAATTTGGTTTTGGCATTTTAAGGCGATATTTGTTGTTTCTTATCCTATCATAGATGTCCCTTCGAAATGAGTATACGGCCTGTTATTTTAGACTTATGTATTTCAATAATAGTAATTTTCAAATGCAGTGCAGTAATTTTTGATAGTTTCCCACGATTAATATTTAATATTGCTAAACAGTTTATAGTAAATTGATATATTGGGCTGAGGATTAAGTTCGTAGCATTTTATGTTTTCTTGTATCCTAATACGATTTGTTTGCTGTTTGGCAAAGTGTTTATACTAATTCAATATAATTTTTTTTTCTACAAAACTGTTCAAATCATTGTTTTGAATAGTTTAATAATTTTTAAGCTTGTGTGGAGATGTTCTGGGAAGACCCTTAGGAATCGACGAGGAGTGACTCAAATTATTTTTGAAGGAATAAGGTTGCCATACAAGTTATGAATTGGCTATACAAAAGAACTGCGATCAGAAGAATCATTTTCATTCAATGTGATTTTACAAAAAAATGGGAGCCTGCGAGCCTGGGTGCCCCACAAGCTGACCGAGAGCAACAAAGAAAATCGCCTTCAAATTGCTTCTCTACATCTTACCCGCCACCGAGCAACACGAGCAAGCAACGTTTTTTTTTACCAAACCGTCACGGAAAATGAGAAATATAAAATGTAAAACAAAAAAAAGAGTGGGTGGCTCCAGGAGATACGGTGAAGCTGAGAGCCAAGCAAGACCTCCATCCCAATATGTCCATGCTCTGCGTTTGTTACGATTGTAAGCATATGTTGCCTGGGGAGATGCTCGAGAAGTACATTACGGTCAACAAAAAACAAAAGAGGCAAATCAGCAGAAGAAACCAGATCGACAAGGCCATATCATTCTGCTTCACGACAATGGCAGACTCCATGTCGCACACGTCATCAAAGCCGTACTCCATAAGCTCGATAGGTTTTTCAGCATATTCTCCAGATCTGGAGTCAACCGTTTACCACCTTTTCCGCTCAATGTCGAACCAAATGAAGAGCGTTACCTTCAACGACGAAGATAGCTTCAGAAAATGGCTCAGCAATTTCTTCGACACCAGGGCGGGCTCCGGCCGCCGCTCACAAGTCTAACTCCGCCGCTCACAAGTCTAACTTGTGATATGCCGGTCCCAAGCCCGGAGAAAGGAGGAGGGTTTGAGGTAACGAGGTAACTCTATCCTCAGTAAAAATGTGTATATTTGCAGCCTGTTGGCTGTAGTAAGCATGAGGATGAATCCCAAGGATTTTATCTCTGCAGGTGGCAGTCAGACTGAGTCTGGAAATCCACCCGTGCTCAGCACGGCAGGGGCTCGGATTCTGCAGGCCCCAACCTCATGTATGACTGCAATGGAGGACCCTGGTTGCAGTGGAAGCTCACAGGTTACCATCGTGGAAGACTCCATGGCCAGCAAGTTTTCGGACTTGCTGATAGCATCCCCCCTGATCACAGGCTCCGGAAAGGCGAGTACAGCTCCAGCTGAAAGTCCAACTACGGCCGTACCAGGGGTAAAGATGTTTCTTCCCGAATCCTCACATAAGAGGAGAAGGGATGCATTAGAGGAGGTAACTCCGACTAGTGCAAATGAGACGCCCGCGGGAAGTACAGATAGTAAGAGTGCTCATTCCTCTGAACTCTGGAAACGTGTGGAGGCTCTCAGTCGCAGACAACGTAGGAGACTGCGCAAAAGGGGCAAGCTGCCGCCAAAGGCTGACGGAGAGACAAATGCAGTATTAACTGCAGGTGTTTCCCTGGAGACTGGACGTCAGGCAGCGAAACCTCTGAGCCGACCCGGGGTAGCGAAAGAAAGGTTGGCTGGTGATGCTAAGGTCGCATGTTCGGAGCAGAAATGTTCTGGACCGGCGGCTGGATGCAAAGCTACGCCGACTGGACTTCGTGAACCAGGGAAAGCTCTTAGCCGTCGACAGAAGAGGACTCTGTTCAAGAAATCGATGATTCCTGATGCAAATCGGGATTCAGCGACGACGCTGAAAGGTAAGGAGGGACCGGTCACACCGAAGATCTCCCAGCCGGCCAGCACAGAGGCCAAATCTGCCAGCGGCGGCGCACGAAAGAGACGCAAGGTTGAGGCGAAAGCGGATACCTGCATCTCTGAGCGCAAGGTGCCGAAAGGTGTCAAAATCTGCGAGAGAGATCTTGCATAGGCTGGCCCTTCTGGCACAAACACACCTTCCACAGGGGTAGGGAAGAGAACGTATGCAGAAGCTGCGTCTTCTTCGCTGGTTGTTGTGACAGGTGTGTCTGGCAAGGGTGGCAAACTGACCGAAGGTCAGTGCGCCATCCTTAAGAACGAACTGTGGCGAGAGATAGCGGAGTCGGGACCAGTTTACAACTTCACGCAAGCGAAGTTTGTGGATGGTCACCTCCAAGTCGCCTGCTCCAATCAAACATCTAAGGAGTGGCTCACACAGATCGTTCTTAAATTGGGTACTGGCAGTCGGCCCAAATTTACCATTTTGGACTCCGACCTGGCCAAACCCTATTATGTCAGTTGTTGGATCCCTGGTCCTCGCAAGAGTGCAGGTGACATCACTGGCATGTTCGGCAAACTGAATCCGGGCATCGATGCGAAACACTGGATCATCAAGTACATGAATCCCAGGAAGAATCCCACCACAGGTGAAGATGGTTTCAACCTGGTGATCGTACTTGACCAGAGAAGTTTCTCGATGCTAAGAGACAGGTACCGGATGGTGCTGAGCTACTTCTTGTATGCGGTTAAATTTAACCAAATCAGGAAGTGGTGAGGCACGAACTTTTGTGACTGTCTATGGACAGATCGCCAGAGCAAAACGCAGAGATCCAGTGGAAATTCTCTCCCATAGAGTTTCTTTCACTGGTCACGCGGACATTATCTAAGGGTCCCTGCAAAGGGATCCAAAGATTTAAACTCCGGACGTTTCTGTGCCTGAAGGTATAAGATTTGTCCAGATCAACTTGCGGCGTGCCAAGGCTTCGTCCTATCTTTTGAGCGAAAAATTGACAAAACTGCAAGCCTCCCCCTACATTGCACTTGTACAGGAACCGTGGGTTCGAGGCGGTAGGATCTACGGACTTAGTCCAACCACGGGGGCCAAGATCTTTTATGATGAAAGGTCAATACAGCCGAGGACTTGTGTTCTGGCTTCCAATCTGCTTGATGCCACCATGCTCAGACAGATTTCAAGCCCGGACATGTCAGCGGTCGTGGTACAACACCGAGAAAATGGTAGGCTTAAGCGCACGATAGTTGCCTCAGCTTACTTTCCCTTTGACTCCTTACTCCCGCCGCCGATACAGGAGTTAAATGACCTGGTTTTGTATGCTGAATCGGAGAGACTTGAACTTGTGGTGGGCTGCGATGCCAACTCCCAGCATACCAGCTGGGGTAGCAACAAATGTAACGCCAGGGGTAAAAGTCTCTTTGATTTTATAACTTCTGCCGGGCTGATGATTTTAAACACTGGGACTACTCCCACATTTGTCACCCCAAACAGAAGGGCGGTCATTGATGTATCGCTATGTTCAGCTGGAATAGTTGGATCAATAACTGGATGGAATGTATCAGATGAGGATTCACTCTCTGATCATCGCTACTTGGTGTTCTCTTTAGCCACGGATCTAACACCCGTGGTGGAAAGAAGAAACCCAAGAAACACTGATTGGCCTACGTTCAATCGGCTTCTTGCAGACAGAGCGCGTCCTAGTGGTAGGATAAAATCGCCAAAGTCAATAGAATCCCGGTTGAGCACTCTGAATAGAGACCTAATGAGTAGCTATGAAGAGGCCTGCCCGATCAGTAAGAGCAGATGTGGCAAGACGGTTCCCTGGTGGAATCGGGAACTACAGAAGCTAAGGAAAAGTACCAGGAAAATTCTCAACAGAGCTTGTAAGAGCAACAATGAGGATGACTAGATCACCTACAGAACTTTGCAGAGAACGTATAAGAAGCTGGTGAGGACCTCTAAGAGGGAATCATTTAGATCTTACTGTGAAAGACTGGAAGGCGCACGGGAGACGTCTAGGCTTTGCAAAGTCCTAGAGAAGGATCAATCAGCTAAGCTAGACTCTCTAAAACGCTCGGATGGTGATTTTACCAAGTCCAAAAAGGAGTCTTTGCAGACTTTACTTGGGACTCACTTCCCGGGAGCCCCGGTGATTGAGTCGCAGAAGGCAAATGCGCCTGTGACCGAAATCCCTGCTCTTTGCAGCAGTAGGAAGTGCTGGTACACAACTAGATCTGTGGTCACTAGTGAAAAGGTCAGGGATGCAATCATGTCTTTTGAAAATTTCAAATCGCCGGGCCTGGATGGTATCTATCCGGTTATGCTTAGGGAGGGAATTGACCACTTGGGGGCAGACCTGAGAGAAATCTTCTGGGCATGCCTTTCCTTGGGGTATGTTCCATCACCTTGGCGAGAGGTTAAGGTAGTTTTTATACCTAAACCGGGGAGAGATGACTATTCCGATCCAAGGAACTTTAGACCGATCAGCTTAACTTCGTTTATGTTGAAATGCCTAGAGAGACTTGTCGAACGACACATACGTACTACGGCGCTTAGGTTTAACCCTTTGAATGATGAGCAAAATGCGTACCTGCGAGGAAAATCATGCGAGTCGGCCCTTCATTCTTTGGTGGCCAGAGTTGAGGGAGCGATCTCCAATGGTGAGTATGCGTTGGGGGTGTTTGTGGACATTGAAGGGGCCTTTGATTGCGCGCCCTTCGTGGAACTATGTGATGCTGCGAAAGTGCATGGCGTGGATGATGTCTTAGTTAGGTGGATTCATGCCATGCTGACGCAGAGATGGTTGCTGGCGGAAGCTGGATCCGATTGCTACTTAAGAACAGAGGCGACAAATGGATGCCCTCAAGGGGGCGTCCTATCACCGCTCCTGTGGAGTATGCTAGTCGACTCCCTGCTTAACGAACTGCAACAAGAAAGGCTGCACGCACAAGCTTATGCTGATGACGTGGCCGCACTGGCTGTCGGTAAAGATCTGAATGTGGTATGTAGAAATACACAGCGTGCATTGGATCTGATTGGCAGCTGGTGTTCGAGGCACGGCTTAACAGTGAATCCTGGTAAGACGAAACTTGTTTTGTTTACCAGGAAAAGAAAACTGAGAGGACTAGTGCTTCCAATCATGAAGGGTGTAACACTTCAACTTTCAGATGAAGTCAAATATCTTGGAGTAATCTTGGACAAAAAACTTCTCTGGAAGAAACATGTGGAAGTGAAGCTTACTCGTGCTATAAAAGCTTTCGGGCAGTGCAAGAGAGCTTTTGCTACCACATGGGGTCTAAAGCCTCGTGTAGTGATGTGGATCTACACAGCAATAATTAGGCCGATGTTCACGTACGTATCGGTGGTGTGGTGGACTATCGTGAGGCAATTGTATGCTCGGAAAAAGTTAGCCACGCTGGAAAGGACGGTGCGCCTGGGTATCTGTGGTGCCATGAGCACTACTCCGGGTGCGGCCCTTGATGCGCTTCTCAATCTGCCTCCTCTCGACATTCAAGTTCAGAGTGTGGCGATGAGCTCTGCCCATAGACTAGCTCAGCTTGGCTTATGGGTAGGTGAAGACGATGTGGGGCACTGCTCTATTAGGAGGTCGATGTGTGAGATCTCTCCGATTCTCGCGATGCCTTCGGACGCTCGGGTGCCCTTCCTCGACTTCAGAAGAAGGTACGAAGTAATCCTCTTAAGCAGAAGTAACTGGGATGATCCGGATCTGTGTACGAGGGGATATTCGGAGATCTTCTTCACGGACGGCTCGAGGTCAGATAGTAGATCTGGAGCTGGTGTCTATCTACATTCATCGAATGGCAGATGGGCTTTCTCTCTTGGAGAGCACGCTTCGGTTTTTCAAGCAGAAATGTTTGCTATCCTGAGAGCTGCCTGTTGGGCAATTGAGGAAAGATGGAGGGGAAAGAGCATTGCTATTTGCAGTGACAGTCAAGCTGCACTGATGGCGCTGCGTAGACCCCTGACAAACTCGAAAATTGTCCAAGAGTGCAGAGCACGATTGAACTCTGTCGCCAGTTTCAATAGGGTGCATCTGCTCTGGGTACCGGGGCACTGTGGGGTTGAGGGGAATGAAATTGCTGACGTCATTGCGAAGCAAGGTTCGGAACTTCCGCTACGGGGCCCTGAACCCGCCTTGGGTGTGCCGACCGCATCTGCACGTGCCATTATTCGAAAGTGGGTAGATGATGCTCACAAAGATAGATGGACGGCTACCGGTGTGGCCAGGCACACGAAGGTATTCCTTTCAGAACCCAACCATGTGACTGCGGGATTCTTGCTCAATAAGAGCAGGAAAGTTTGCAGGGCCATGGTAGGTATTCTGACTGGACACAACTGCCTAGGAGGACATATGTACCGAATAGGTGTTGCACAGGATGACCTCTGTTCATCCTGTCTAGAGGAGGCTGACTCTGCGGAGCATTTCCTCTGTGAATGCCCAGCGTTTGCGCGTCTCAGATATCAATGCTTTGGCTGGGATGTTGCACGCATGCAGACGATAGCCTCTTTTCCCCTATCAGTGATCCTAGACTTTATCAAGAGGTCTGGGAAACTATGGTAGGCAGGGGGAAATGAGTACAATGGGTCCTTTGGCCTGAGTGCTTAGAGGCGCCAATGCGCCTCTCCCCCAACTCACACACACACACACACACACACACACTACACACATCAGGCCGGGCAACTTTTGACAAAACGGGATCAAAAAATTGGTGTAAAAGTAGGGTGAGGCCATAAACAGCAAGGGCAAATACATTATTAATTGATTCATTGATAGAATTATTGCTTTTTTTTTTCGAATAAAATTCTTTGATAAAAACGCTACGAACTTATTCCTTAGCCCAATACAAAGAAACACTATTTTTGAAAGTTGGTCATTGATCCACGGTGTATGGTTCTTTTGGCAATCGTAAGGCAAAGCCAATAACTTTTCAGTGTAGTGTGCTTTCGATAGACACTGTAGCCAATTATTGCAGAAGCGTCGACATTGCCAACTCATGGCCGTGAAAATTTCAATATTTAGGAAACGTAAACATCATTTACTTGTTTTCATTACAAAATAATTTTTCTTTCAAAATTTGATGGTAACATTTCTTAGTATAGACGTAACCAAAATTACCAACGCCAGTCAATTTTATTTGAGTTGGGTTATAGGGTATGCAACTTTTACGGAGAGTTATTTCAAGATGGCACCACATTCATAGAACTACCAACATATTCACCACATTTCAATCGAACTTTATGCAACTCAAGGCCAATGTACCCTGTAAATTGATCTGATAATCTGATGATCTGATAAAAAACGGTTCACAATAGAGTGGGAAATTGAGGGAAATGGTTTGAAGCGGTTGGCGCGACCCCTATCTGTAGCGGTTACACCAACCAATGAGAATGCACACCCTAACAGCCTGATGAAAGTTGAACGTTAGACAATTACCTGTTGAATTAGCGTTACACATCAGCCAATGATTTAATAATATTAACATGTAATAAATTACATTCAGTAACCGTTTTTTGCCAAACGGCAAAACCTGATCGGATCTGAAATGCAAAACAAAAAACGAGCTATAGTTCTTATATGATGAAGAATTTTGGAATTTTCGATTCGATAGGATGAATAGAGTATTTACAACCGTTCGCAATTTCTATAAAAGTCGATGAATCGAAGGATTTATTTTAACGCGCATACCATAGCTACATGGTTGCCCGCATGTTCACCTAAAACTACACAAGCAAATTGTCATTGCCTACCATAAGACACCTAACACACTTACGGGGCTAAAAATATCTTATAAGATTCTTATAACACTCTTGTAAGGATCTTAAAAGAATCTATAAGCTACTCAAATCTTACAGGATTCTTATAAGATTCTTGTGAGAATCTTGTAAGAATCTTATAATATAAATCTTATAATATATATTATAAGGATCCTATTATATTCTTATGGTAATCTTATAAGAATCCTATTAGATTCGTTTAAGATTCTTATGAGAATCGTATAAGTATCTTATAAGATTCTCAAATATTATAGGATCCTTATAAAAATCTTATAAGTATGTTATAAAATTGCCAAGTATCTGATAAGAATCATATACGATTCTTACCATGAGATTCTTACAAGTATTAGATTCTTATTAGATTCTTGTAGGAATCTTATAAGATTTGATAGTCTTATTACTATTAGATTCTTATAAGATTCTTATGAGAATCTTATAAGATTTTAAGAATCTTACAAGATTCGAGAATCTTATAAGTTTTTGTTAATTACGTAGTTAGTTCAATTCATCGAATGCATATTGATACCTGCCAAATGATTTAATGCAATTTTTTACTACAGCGCAATAAACATGAGAGAGTTGTAGTATGTAATGGAACCGACTAATCTTTGCAGGAAAATAGTAAATTTTTATCAAATTTCTAATAACGTTCATGTTTTGATATGGAATTTCCGGAATAGTAAGTTCGATTATCCTTTCCTCTCCGTGTGCTTACTTTCAGACACTAAGCGCCAACATAGTGTTCATAATTTCCATTTTTTTATCATGAGCAAGCATAAAACATTTCCAATACTTACTTCCAACCAAAATGTACTCTGCAGTATATAGGGAATATAGGCGTACTTGATCATCCACTAAAATGAGGCAATGTGTGAGGAATTTCACTCTTTTGAAAACTGGCTGTAGATTTGATGCTTGATAGTTATTTTTTTCAAGAAAACTACATACATGCACATAAGAATCAACAAAAGATGTTTCCAACAAAATCAACAGAATCAGCAATACGTACAGCTACAATAGACATATAATCTTTATTTTATCAAAAGAGAGCACATTATACTTCTAAGCAATATAGCGAATGAATTAGCAAAGTATTTTCTAAAAACATAAAGCGAAATGAAGTAAAAAAATTAACATATGCGACTAAAAACGCTCAGCACCAGATATTTCTCAGGTATGCCACATCAAATATTCCCCGAGATGTTATACTCTTAGGCGGTTTGATACACTTAACTACAACTTCCTATTCGTTAAAAATAATATCCTTACGTTTGAGCAACTTCCAATAAGAGTAGCATTATTCCATCGGCGTAATTTTAGCGCTCTCTTCGACAAGTGTTTTCTTTAGTATTTTGCAGCAGTTCGTTGAGAAATATTTCCATTCCGTATTTATTCGAGACAATTTTCCAGGTAGTCGGGTGTGCAGTCTTGATATTGACTGCCTTTTATGTACTTATGTATATTGGGCATGACGTATAAGCATATAAAATCAAAAATATGCGTCATAATCGAATTAAAGTTATGGATCATAACTAAATGTTGGACTCTACTTTAAAATTCCTTATTGTACTGCTGATCATATTTATATGCCGATCACTAACGGTAATGCACTCCCATAAAATTGTTCTTCTACTAGAAGAAACTTAGCAGTAATATACATAACAGGTAAATGTACAACATTATTTCCAGTAGAATCGTAACACAAACCGACATTTCATTTAAACGCCCTCTACTACCTTGGTTAATGTTAATTAAAAACGCCAATATTTTGTAAGATTTCAGCTCGATCGGTTAGCTCAATCAGAAGATTAATTCTTTGAGCGTTTTTGCTATGTTGTGTTTGTATTATTTTCTTCGAAAAGCAGTAAAAAAATCTGATGATAAAAAAGTCAGTATCATTGTCCTCGAGATATCAGATTTTACAACAGCCGACAATTAAAGCAATGATATTATTATGTGGGTGCAGTGAAAATTTCATATTCTCATATGCATAGGTTATATGATGACATTCCCAGATAATCAAATACTAATTTCATGATGAAATCATGTTTCTCTTCTTGTGAAGCAAATTACAGTAGAACTCATTAGCGTTTGCGAATGCCGATGGGAAATTTTTTTTCATATCATTCCATGTTTTCATCGTCGTCAGATAAAACCTCGCGTACTTTCAGATGGCATATTCATCTAATAAGATATTTCAACAGAAAGTCAAATCAGACAGATGGTTGTCAGCAGGGGAATGGCGTGAATAGCAGCGAATCATCGTGCATGTGTGTACACTTTTACTTATATCTTCTAATACTCGTATATGCAACAGGAAGTGAAAATCATTCACTCTGACTGCACTGACTTTTCTCTCTGTTATCAATGCGAATGTACTTTTATAGTAATCAGGTCGAGTTTGCTACTATATTTGCTTGCAAATTCAATTCACCTAAATGCGAGAGAAATGTTGAAGAGGAAACATCTCAATCACTGTGAATTTTATATAGTGCTTTCAAAAAGTCCTGCACCATGTACAATCATTGTGGTTCAGAGATAACTCAATCTTTTTTATCAAACTAACTAAGGATAAAACTCATTAATTCTTTTTTGTGCGCAGAAAATGAATGCGTATGGAATGGGATAGAATTAAAGACATTTCAGAAAAATTACATTGAAGCAAGAGCTGCGTTTTCCATATGAATTTCATTTTGCTTCTTAATGGGCCTTTTTTATTCTTGATGCACTCCTCAAACCGGTTTAATCTCTACAAAAAGTAGAGAATTCCCCTTGATTCTTCCGTCTCTTGCCCAGTAAACCGGTTTGAGGAGTGCACAAAAAGTAGAGAATTCCCCTTGATTCTTCCGTCTCTTGCCCAGTAAACCGGTTTGATGAGTGCACAAAAAGTAGAGAATTCCCCTTGATTCTTCCGTCTCTTGCCCAGTAAACCGGTTTGAGGAGTGCATCAAGAATACAAGTGTGAAAAGGCCCAATTAGAGCATAACATGGGTTGCATGAAGGGGAAACTCATACAAGTCAAACGGAAAGAATTGAAAATGTTACGCTTGAATTATCATAATTCGATGCTATCATGTCGAAGGACTTGATGTAAATATGGCTTTCAGAAAAATAAACTGTCGAATAGCTGATTGCAAGAAAGTAGAAAGACTCATGAACTAGCAAATTAGTCTAATTCATAATTACAAACCATAAAAATCTTGTTATGAATTTCACGTTTTTCAATTCATTTTATCAATTTATTTTTCAAGTTCTGTTTTGACAAGCTCGCAAATGTGATATGTTTTCAAAACAACATTCATGCATTCAATTAGCAGTTGGGAATAGGCTTACAACCGGCTTTTAAAACGCACATACATCAAAATTTCTATGTTTTACTTACACAAAATAAAATGACGTCAACAGTCGACCTTTAACAAAACATTCATATATGAATATAACAAAACTTTGACGTGTATTGTGATTTTGTTCTTAGTATTTTCCTTGCATGTACTAAGAAACATTTATGCGCCTCGTGAAGATAGCAGTGCAGCGGCGGCTCACAGATGCGCGGTTCACCTAAACAGGCCACCCGACGAACAGAAGGGGCTAGATTTAAGACCTAGGTTAAGATTTAGGTCTAATTAGTTAGTTTTAATTAGGTATAAGTTAGATCGTATTTTAGCGTAAGGTAGTTTTTAAGACAATCATTGCTAGGGCAATCCCAGCTGCTGTACAGGCTGGGTGGTACAATTACAGTGTAAGAATATAAAATTTGTGCCGAAAAAAATAAAAACAAAAAAAAAACAAACCAGAGCCAGCAGGCTAAAATAGTGAAGTTCAGAGTGATAGAATCCGCAAGTGACTGTTTCTTATTACAGAAAGATTTGGATACTTTGGCTACCTGGTGCGCAGCGAATTCTCTCACTTTGAATGTTTCGAAGTGTCATCAAATGTCTTTTACCCACAAAACATCCCCTCTTCTCTTCTCCTACTCTGTCCTCGGCTCCCCTCTCAATGTTGTTGCTAGTTTCAAGGACCTTGGCGTGATCTTCGATTCCAAGTTGAAGTTTGATTTACATATTTTACTAGGTGGGGTGAAAAGCAAACCTCCTTGGGAATGAAAAAAATGTTTTTTATAATTTTTTTTTTAATTTTATTCAATGTTGTCCGCTTTTAGGTCGGTACACTTATTCCAGAAATTTTCCAACTTTTTGATCCCGTCCGAAAAGTAATTTTCCGGAAGGCCTACAAAATACTCATCCGCGCCGTCGATGATCTGCTCGCACGAGCTGAATTTTTTATTGATGAGCCATATTTTGAGGTTTGTGAACAGATAATAGTCCAAGAGAGCCAAGTCAGGCGAATAAGGTGGATGGGGAAGCAATTCGAGCCCTAAATCGTTGATTTTAGCCATTGTTGCGATGCTCTTGTGTGACGGCGCGTTGTCTTGTAAAAACAAAATTTTTTTGGCTTCATGTGAGGCCGTTTCGCATTGATTTCGGCTTTCAATCGCTCCAATAATGCGCAGTTACAATCTCTGCTGATGGTTTTTTTCTTTTTTGAGGTAGTCCACGAAGAGTATGCCATGACAATCCCAGAAAACCGACGCCATGACCTTTCCGACCCATTGAGCCTCCCTTGGCCGCTTCTGAGCATTCGTGCCGGCTTCAGTCCATTGCTGGGCACTCATTCTGTTCTCTGGCGTGAAATAGTGGATCCAGGTTTCATCAAGTCACCAATCGAAGCCAAAAGTCCACCCAATTCCGCATCAGCATGGCCAAACACGCTTCCGAAGTGCGCTCGCGTTCGTGTTTTTGGTCCGGAGTCAGCATACGCGGCACCCAGCGGCAGGATAATTTTTTTATCTGCAGAATCTCACCCAAAATATGGCCTGTGCGCTTGGTACTAATCCTTGTGGCATCTGCTAGCTCGCGCATCTTCATTTTCCGATCGGCCAACACCATTTCATGTATTTTTTTGACATTGTCCTGTGTAACCGCATCGGAGGGCCTGCCGCTACGGACTTCATCGGCAGTGGAGTTTCGGCCACCACGAAACTCTCCAAACCAATATTTCACGGTGTAATCTGAAGGAGCACTAGCCCCATAATATTTATCCAACTTTTCTTTTGTTTCCTTCGCCGTTTTGCCTCTCAAAAAATAATGCTTTATGAGAGAATGAAAATGGTTTATTTCCATACTCAACATGATGCCAAACACGTCAACAAAAATCGGCTGTAAAAACAAAACAAATCACTGTATCGCTCTGAAATTTGACATGTCTGCCTAAATATGAATGGACTATAAGGCACAATAGTCTTTTTTGCGATTGCAGCGCATTCTGGTGGTCAAGGAGGTTACTTTTCACCCCACCTAGTACACGTCACTGCCAAGGCTTCTCGTTTTTCCGGCTTGATCATTAGATCCTCTAAACGTTTTGTTAATCTTTTCACTCCTCTATATGTGTTTTTTTCCTTCGTTCGTAGTGTTCTTGAATACTGTTGCCAAATTTGGTGTCCACATTATGCATACTTGATTGCTGCGGTTGAATCCGTGCAACGCAGATTCACCCGCTCATTGTTCTTTAAGTTCAATATTCCGTATTGCGATTACAGTATGCGCCTCTCCATCCTTCAAATTCCTTCCCTTGAGTCACGTAGAGTGTTCCTCGACGAGTGCCTCCTTTTTAAACTTTTCAACGGCTGTATATTGGTGGACCCCAGCATTCACCTTTCTGTTAGAGATTCGG
The DNA here is from genome assembly GCA_947369275.1 of Nemotelus nigrinus. Lineage (NCBI taxonomy): Eukaryota > Metazoa > Arthropoda > Insecta > Diptera > Stratiomyidae > Nemotelus > Nemotelus nigrinus. The sequence continues at coordinate 29,750,839 of OX376374.1, read as the reverse complement.
GCCGTCCTAATAGAACATTTTTCAAATTTGTTACATTTGCCCGTACTGACACCTATTTCTTTTCTCCCCTTTTGCGTTTGCCTCGTCAGCATAATAACCTTAACCTTGGTCCTCTGCCTCGAACATTAGCTATGTTTAAAAATATTTTAAAAAATAACGTTCTATCTGGTACATGAAATTTGTCATAATTTAATCTTTTGTTGTATCTTTTTTTTCGGTCAATTTTGCTTTTGATTACTTTTCCTTTCTGAATTTCACTTAATTTTAATTTTTCTTTTCTTTTTCTTTGCATATATATATTTGTTTTCTTTTTTTTTGTTATGTCTAATCTATAATTGGATTTGTTCTGTTGATTTGGACATTAGTAAATAAATAAATAGTATAGCCGCTAGATTGTAAGTTTTCATGTTAATTAAACTTTAAGTTAGGCTAAGAATGTACGGTTAATTTAAAATAAAATATTTTTCAATTCAATTCAATTCTTGCATGTACTATCATTTAGTTTGAAAAAAAAACCATATTTTGTGCCTGAGTCGGAAACTATAACAGGAATCGGATTTTTGTCGTTTTCAATCTTAGTAAATGCGACTAAAGTCAATTTCATTAGTAAACATGTTGAATAAAAGGCCAATCCGGAGTAGTCTTAATGAAATTCATTGCTTTTCTTTGAAAAATTTCACTCGGGGATTATTACATAGATTATTGTTGGTGCTCTCTTAAAAAAATACAAATCTTTCTCTACCCGAGCTGCAGAATTTCAAGACATGGAACACTTGGTCAAACAGATTAAACGCTTCGGAAATTTTTTAGTGGTAATCTATGTTCATCTACGTTCATTAATTTGTAAAAATAAGCATATTACGTTTCAATCCTGTGAGCTTTCTTCATCTTCAATAAATTCCAAAAAATATTCGTTTGACATTGATTCATCTCTAGAAATAAAAATATTTCATGTACTATTTTTGTAGTTATAGCTGCCACAATCATTCCCCAAGTGAACTCAAAAATTACTGTCTTAATTCGCACAAGCTTGTGTGCTATAGCCATGGAAATACTACTTCGGGTATTAATGATTTCCAGATACAATTCATATTAGATTACATCACTTCATTTTTCACGATTGTTCCGTGTTGTTCAGAGCATCCAAAATCGGATTGTTTACCAAAACCGACAAATAAAATTAAACTCACAAGTCCTAATCGTCTTGGCGAACTGTGCAAGTATGTGTCAATAGTAAATTTTAAAATTTGTAATGATCTTTTTGTTCATTAGATACGGTAAAGCAGCAAAATAAAAATTTATTTAATACTATCAATGAGCTCAGTTATGTGAAGAAATATCCCTGCATCTATAGGTTTTTAAGCAACGTTCGCTAGAAATGGAATATGATACATATAAAACTTGATCTTTTGCTACGTCTTTTCTCTGTCAATAGTTTTTTACTTCAGCATTTCAACTGGTACCTTTCCTTCCCTGTGGAAATCCACCAACATATTTCACATCCTTAAAGCTGGTGGTATTTCTTCCTTCTCTAATTACCGTCCCATATCCCTTTTGCCATGTTTTAGTAAGCTTCTCGAAAGAGTCGTTTACAATAGAGTGTACCCTTTTGTCCAGCCCTTGCTGGCCAGGAAACAGCATGGATTCATCAAAGGTAAGTCAACGGTTACAAACTTATTGTTTATGACAAACACCGTTGCTTCCGCAATCGACCAGTAAAAGTAAGTAAATGTTCTCTATACTGACTTTGCCAAGGCCTTCGATTCTGTGAACCATGATATTTTTCTATCAAAGCTAACTGGGTTTGGTCTCTCTGGTGCCCTTTTTTGCTGGTTTTCTTCCTACGTTTGTGATCGCTCTTGTGTGGTTACTGTTAACTCTTGCTCTTCAACACCTTTTTTCCTACCTCAGGAGTGCCGCAAGGATCCATTCTTGATCCTTTATTGTTCCTTTTGTTTATTAACGACCTCGCTTCCCTCTTTTACTCACCCTGCCGTTTGTAAGCTGATGATCTTAAAATTTTCAGAGTGATTGTGTGACTGTACCATATTGCAGAGCGATTTGGATACTTTGGTTAACTGGTGCACTGCTAATTCCCTCACTTTGAATGCTGCGAAGTGTCATCAAATGTCTTTCACCCACAAAATATCTCCTTTGCTCTTCTCCTACTGTGTCCTTGGCTCTCCGCTCAGTGATGTTTCTAATATCAAGGACCTTGGCGTGATTTTTGATTCCAAATTGAAATGGCTTCTCGTTTTTCCGGACTCATCATCAGATCCTCTAAACGTTTTGTTAATCTTTTCACTTCTTTTTAGCTGTTTTTTTTCCTTTTTTCGTAGTGTTCTTGAATACTGTTGCCAAATTTGGTGTCCACGTTACGGATACTTGATCGATGCCGTCGAATCCGTGCAACGCCGATTCACCTGCTCGTTATTCTATAAGTACAGTATTCCGTATTGTGATTGAAATATGCGCCTCTCCATCCTTCAAATTCTTTCCCTTGAGTCACGTAGAGTGTTCCTCGACGAGTGCCTCCTTTTTAAACTTTTTAAAGGCAGTATATTGGTTGACCCCAGCATTCAACTTTCAGTTAGGGAATCGGGCCGTTCTTACTTTAATGTTACATTTGCCCATACCGACACCTATTTCTTCCCCCCCCCCCCCTTTTGCGTTTGCCTCGTCAGCACAATAGTCTTAACCTTGGTCCTCTACCTCAAACGTTACCTGTGTTTAAAAGTACTTTAAAAAATAACGTTCTTTCTTATAATCGAAAAATGTCCTAATTTACTCAATTTCTTTGTTTCTTTTTCGGTCAATTAGCTTTTTATTCATTTTTGTATTATTATTCGATTCTGAATTTATTAATTTTCTTGGTTTTCTTGTTATTTTCTTTTTCTTACATATTTATATACTTGTATGTACTTTTATTTTTTCTTCTCGTATAATCTATAATTGAATTTGTTCTGTGGATTTAGACAATAAATAAATAAATAAATATAATACTCGGCAAATCAATTTAATTTAACCCAATTCAGCTCAAATAATAGCTAAAAATTATGGCGCCCAATGTGGTACTGAAATCTGCCAAATCTTTCCTACTGACCCAAAATGCAATTTAATACCCAATTTTGAGGAATAAGATAGACAAGAGTTCAATTTACTTACTCGAAAACAGACTAAAATACGGCGTAATTAAAGGAACAGGTAAAGTTTGCTGATTCTACTTTCAAGAAGAAATCAATATCTCTTGGTATGACTCCAAAATCCCACGAAATTGAGATTCTAAAGCTCATTAAGAACATGAAGGCACAAGGAATTAAGCCATCCATAAAAAATATTTCGATTAAGAATCATTGAATCGGTTCTCTTTGCTTGAAGATCATACAGTTTATCAAGGGCAGTGATCAAAGTGCTATTATGTATCCGGAGTCAGTGGAAAAATTAAGTCCCTGTTCACGCTAAAAGTGTTGAACCAATGAATATCCACTTTGAGTTAGTAGTACTGCACTTTGACCTGATTTTGAAATTAGTGGCGGAGAAACTTTGGACCTTAGTCTGGACTTCTCATATCGTGATTTTAGCCTGCATAAGAAATAGCTGCTGTTCACCAAATAAAGTCTACTCTCTGGCAGAAAGTGAAGTGGGAACATAACAAAAAAAAAGAAAGGCTACAATGTTGCATCTGCTGAAAATTCGCCTATTTTGCAGCTGGCTTTCATCGAATTATGAAATGTCTAAAGAGGAACCATCGTGATAATTGCAAAAAATAAGCACAGCCTTATTGTGTCCATTGTGGTCTTCTTATCCACCCAGCTTTTCAAGAAATGATATCACCGTTTGTGGTAAAGCATATTAGTCGCAGCACGTTTGAGAGATCGTCAGTAATTTGTGCCGCATAACGTGACATATTACAGAAAAATTGTAGCTTCTTAAGCACAGGCAGTGGAAAATTTTTAGTGATTTGGCTTCCTAGCTCTTGCCATCTTCCACTCCAAATACTGAGAAACTGAATGCTACTTTTAGATTATTCACATCCCTTTTATCAAATGTTCATAAAATTAGTATCAGAAAGTATTCAATATTACTTGATGATAAAAATGATGGCTCTATCCCATAAGTTAGGAGTAATCTGGAAATAAAGCGTGTTGTTGTCCTTGAACTCAAATTTTGTGATCTTGTTGCAAAAAGGGTGAAAACTACAGACGGCAGACTACTAGTCGCTTATTTTTATGTTTAATGCAGTTCCTCAAAACAAAGTCCTCTAAATGATTTCATACACATACGTTTACTTACTTAACGCTATTAATACGCAGTTATCGGTAGCAATATTAGCTCAAGACACCTACTCTGGGAAGGCTCCGTAATAAAAGGAAACGGTGGAGTACTGTTCGAATGGCCGCAACAGAGTAGTCCTCGTATTTTACAAATCGTTGCTCTGAACTCACTTACCAGACCAAGTAGCCATTCGATCCTATCAGACGACCAACTCCATTACTGAGCACTTTGCCAAGAGACTCGATCTTAATTTTCACTCCTTCTTTAGCTTCATCGAAAAATCCTCATATACAATCAGGTCCTTGAAAACCCCCAACTGGTATAAATTCAAACGTGACATAGAACTCTTGGCATTGATAAATAAATCTGCTTTCGGAAAAAATTGACATCCACGAAGCAGCTGTCACGAATGAAGATTTTAATATCCGCGATCCTGACCATCAGGCCGAATTGTATTCCAATCGCAGCTGAATGATTTTTGTTTTCATTCAAGGATCTCATGGAAAGTTTCAGCGATTAAATATTGTTTGAGTCTGAAAAATGTTCAAAACTGGTAAAATTTAAACATTGGTTCCTTATTTTTATTATAAATGCTTTGCATATGAATATATAATGGAAGTATCCGTTGATACAATATTTACGCAACTTGGAATTTCGAAAATTTCAATTTGACATAGTGGACAAAGGTTAAAATTTATCAATAATTTGATTTTTTCTCACAAAACAAAAAATTTCAGGAGGGTTGATGATTTGAAGGATTTTTTTCCAGGAACCTGCCTTAGCTACAGGGTTATCCGCACTACCTTGAAATTCCGTGTGTGTTAAATTTTGGTCAACATCAATTCACCATGATCCAATGTTTCTGTCTGAAGTTATACAAATCCAAATTTAAAAAAAAAAACTTGCCTACTTTTAGGCACTCAGCACCCACAAACCGCTCAAAATTTCCAATTCTTTACCATAGGAAAGCTCAAAACATAATAAGCTTTCATTCCAATTCTTTACCATAGGAAAGCTCAAAACATAATAAGCTTTCATTCCCAATACCCTTTTTAACAAAAATTTACACCGCATGGATAGGAGTACCTGAAAATTCACTAAAATGCCCCTCGCCGTCAAAAGGTTAAAGATATCTTAATTCTAGCAAATTATAAATCTACCTATTATATACATCTATGTTTTCCGAAAATTTTAGTTCAATCGGATCGGCCACTCCAGAGATTATCTCCTTTAATTATTTTGCTGATATATATATATATATATATATATATATATATATATATATATATATATATATATATATATATATATATATATATATATAAAGAAATATGAGTTTTCGGCGAAACGAGTTTAATACTAAATTTTCTTCGATCATCAAGATTTAGGTGACAAAAATTACTATAGCTGGCAACTCTATTCTTGTTTCAACTCTATTCTACCAAATCTGGCTTAAAATAAGGTTCAAGTATATTGTCAATTTCGTTAAAGAGAGTTGGCTGAATCGGAAGCTATAGAATAAACCCATTTTTTTGCAGTGAATTTTCAAGATTTCACCTTTGCCACAGGGATTCCTGCATTTTAAAATCAGTTCTATTACACTTGGTCCTAGCTTATACCAACATGTCCTGTAAATTTCATAATGATCGGATAATCCGGTCGTCAGTTCTCGTGAACAGAACTTTCGAGTGCGGAAAATACAGGTAATTTCGTGATGGGCTGCCATTCTTGTGCAATACAGAATTTTTAAAATATCAAACTGACATGTTGGACAAAGTTTAGAATTTCTCAATAATTGGAATTTTTAGTCAAAAAGCAAAAATGTTCTGGAGGGCCGATGATTTGAGGGATTTTGTTTTCACGTGCCTGCCTAAGCTACAGTGTTTCCCGCACATTTTTCAAACTTTATCTGTGTATAGTTTTAGTTAACATCAATATGCTCTGCAAATTTCACGACGACTCAATGCTATTGTCAAAAGTTATGATAAATCGAAATTTGAAAAAAAAAAATCCTTGCATACTTTTAGGCACTTAGCGCCCACATAGGATTTTACTTCTTACTTACTTTTTTTTTACTTGCTTCTAACAAAAATTTTCACCATTAATGTTCTACGAGAATACCAATTTGGCTTTAGGCCAATGCAGGGGACGTAGCATGCGATCTGTACTTATATCTGTGTATATGTACCTTTTTTACCGCAGTTTCCAGGTAGTGGATTTAAATAAAATCCTTCAATTTAGCTAAATAGCTTTTCACAACCGAGTCCTCGGCCATTCTTTCATGACTTTCGTTCATACTTTCTCCAAATTTAGAAGTAATTTGATATCCCTTTGATTAATGAACCAGTCATTGTTTTAATTGTAGTATTCGGAATAACAGTATTTACTTGTGAGGTTGAAGGGAGCGTGCAAGTCGAATTTAATTGACATCTATTTGTTTCATTGTTTGGATAATTTGGCTCATTATGAAGACAACTACTAATGTTAAGCCACGTGGCTAAGCTATAGTTTCAGTATCTGTCGGGCATTCAGCAATCACTGACTTACAATATGAATCGAAAATCGAAAAATATCTGGTGGATATCAAATCCACCTAAGCACGGAAAGGAAATGAAAAGATCTTTTCGCAAAGATTTGGAATATTGGTTGACGAATTGTTCAATGCATTGTTACGGCAAAATTGTAGAGCCTGGACTTTCTCGCGGTGAAAGGTATTTGCAATGATGAAAAGTTTTTAAGAAAATACATCAAATCGCTTACATATCTCCAGGTTTATTTGGATTGTTGCGCATTTAACTGCGTTTTCTACCCTAGCAATTCTCCTGGTGTATTCACTGGATCAGTATCACAAACGGCCATTAGAAACAGATCTACATGATCCTTTGTATCCAGTGGAAAAAATCTCGTTTCCGGCTATTTCAATTTGTTCCAATAATAGAATAATGAGATCTGCTGCCTTGGATTACGCGAAAAAATTGTAAGTATGCATGTAACATCCGTATAGCTTTTCACCCAGTCCAGTTCCATTTGCATTGTCCTTTTCGATTGCATAAACATTTGCATTTTTAGATCAGCGCTTGACTTGGAGCATAGACCCATTTCAAGTTTTATGACAAACATTCATCGAATGAGCGCGTTGTATGACCTTGACGTGACTTATCTGAAGGAAATAATCAGTTTTCAAAATTTTCTCGACAAGTATGACGTGAACTCCAGCACCTCTTCCTACAACACTAAACAAAGAATGAGATCGGTAAATTTTGCAATGCTACATATCGTTTCATGTTTCAACGCACCTGCCATTTAGTCTGTTTTATGTTTTTATATACGTGCATACTTTATAGTGACGTTAATGCAATATACAGTAATCCTGGCAAGCGTTTTCTTGATATTTCAGTTGACACCGCCATGCGCTCAGCTGCTCCTGAAATGCAGAAAAGCTGGGCAAACGGTACCGTGCCTTTCAACGGCGATGTTTAAGATGAGCATAACTCATCGTGGATACTGTTGCTTGTTTAATGTTAATGATACGGAATCATTAATATCGTAAGTACTCGTTTCGGACGAAATGAATAGCTATTTTAAAATATGAGAACTCGTTGACGAGACTTCGAATGAGTGCTTGAAGAGTAGATATAGTTTGTTGATTTTTCGTGGGGCATTCGGATAACTCAATTTTAAGCTATGACCGTGGGACCTTTGATTTGTGAGGTATAAACCCTTATGAGTATAACCCTGAGCCTTCTCAGAAAGATTATTTTAAAATACATAAAATATGGATAGCATAAGTCATACAAAAAAAAAAATTATACTAAGAAGCCGACAAGTCATGGTCTTTCTAGGAATCATGGACTATATTGACCACTAGTTTTACGATGCCTTTGTTGTTTTCGAACCTTTGCGTTGGTTGTTTCCCTGGATCTGATTCAAGAACATGATGCTAGGTATCAGCTTCCTGAAAGAATATCTCAACCTGTGCTCGTTATGGCTTTGTAACATGCGTAAGAGAGGAGAGTGAAAGTATGGCTTTGTACGAGCGAAAATAATATTAAAAGTTGCCCGATATCTACAAGCAATATCGTGATCGCAGAAAAAAACTGCGAGTTTGAGATACTTGAAGAAAGGACATTGGACAATTTGTACAAAAATATTAATCGAGAAATATTCTACGAATACAAAGGGAAGGTAGTTTCAGGAATAATATATTTGTGTAACAAACAATGAATCAAATTAAATTGAACAGATTTAATATCATCTAATGCCGAAAATACATATTGGCCGAGCCCAGGCGAAAGCTGGCGAGCCCGAGTGTGTGGACGGTCCAGACAAGCGACTTTGACAGGTCTGGCCTCAGGCCTGGCCTCGGCCAATATGTATTTGCTACATAACAAGTGCTACATAACAAACTAGGGAAGTAAATAAATGAGCATATGTACAGATATTTCAAGAGTGACGTAAGCAACGTAGTACAAGTTTAGAAGCCCTTGAAGTAATGAAGCGTACAGTAAGTTCCACAAAAACGTGTCTTAAAATAACAATAGTTGTAAAAAACATTAATAATTAATTGTTTTTCAATTTATATCTTAAAATATATCTTATTACAAGTTTCGTAAATTATCTCAATACGGAGTCCAGTCGCCCTTATTATTTATAATTGCTTCGCATCTTCTGCGACAACTTTTTTTTGACAATTTTAGAGCATAATCTACACTAAGATGTCGCTAAATATGTTTCAAGGTGTGTATAAGCTGCCGTTTACTGGATGTTTGTCCCCCTTTTAGTTTAAGCCTCATCAGCGACCATACATTTTCAGTGGGACTCTGGACTCTGTAATGGCCAATCCTAAGTTTGTATCTCGTTGCAAGATGTGCAGACGCGACTTCGATGCTTGCGATTATTATCCTCTTGTAGAATCATGTCATCGTTTTCAATTCCCTACAATTTCTCTGCAGACTTCTTTAGCCCTTTTTTATACAAAGTGAGCATACATTGAGCATCCAAGTCTTTTTTCTGAGAAGCAGCCATAAACCTGAACCTTTGCTGGGTTTTTAGCCGTACGCTGCAAAACATTTTCTCCATTTTTAATCCAAGTGTTCTGCCAGTAGTTGTAGACAACAAAAGATGATTCGTCGGTAAATATTACTTTGCTCCAATCACGTTCCAAATAAGAAGTTTTGCTCTGGCCTGCCTCATACTAAGCGCTGGGTTTTTCCGAAACATCTCACAAATCACTTTATCAACCCTTGTCGAAGTACCTCTAGTACAGTACCTATCTGGCTCATCATTCACATTCCCACATTCTTTATCTACTTCCTCACAAACGAAACAAATGTTTTCGCACATTTTGCTGTCTCTTTTAAACTCATTTTAGGACCTTTGGGATGAGTAACTAAAAATACAATTTTAAAACTCTTCTTGTACGCGGTACTTTTGTTTTAAATATGTTATCTTTACGGAAATATAATGGCAAAACTAATATTGTGTGAAATTCGTATAAGTGTATTAAAAGTAATTTACTGTTACACGTATGTCTGCAAACACGAAGGAAAAAATAACATGAGTCACGTTTTTGTGGAACACACTGTACATCAAGATTTAATTTGGGATCAAAAATAATGGGATCAATTCTTTGTGTTGGTCTACATCCAGTAAAATATCGCCAGACAGAAAATAGCAAATTAGGTTTAATGAAGAAAATCATAAGAAGACATTTTGAAACATTAAGAGTGAAAAAGTATCTTAAATGCCACGTAATTAGCGCTAATAGGTCAGACTGTAATGACCCACAATCATTGAGAAAGGATACATCTCTGAATAGTTTTAGGTCGTCAGCACACTGGAAGGAATTGGTTGCAAATACTAATGAAAGGTCCTTAATGAAAAAAGTGAACAGCAGAGGCCGAGTATGGAGCCTAGCGGAACACCGGAAGTGAGATAAAACCGGTAATAAAAGCAATCATTTAGGGCAACTTTACAAGTGCGACTAAAAATATATGATGTGAGCCCAGACAAAACAGTGCCAATTTTCAAGCAGAATTAAGTGATTAACCTTGTGAAAGGATTTCGAAAAGATAGTGTAAATTAGGAGAGGGAGATAGTGTCAAGTGTAGGAGCCACAAAATCAACGAATCTGACTAAATTAGTCGCATGCATGCACTACTGGCAGCACAGTAAACTCTACTGTGAAAAGTTCCCTAAGTTGTAATCCAAAAGTTCGGGAAAGTTAGATAGGAGTGATATTGATCGGTAATTTCAAACATTTTCAATGTCTACTGACTTCAATATTGAGAAAACATTAAAAGTCTTTCAAATCGAATGGAAAACACCAAGAGTTAAGCTATGATTGAAGAGTATAGACTAAGGAACACATAGAGAAAAAGAAAGGGAATGCACCAAAACATTTTGTACGCCATCAGGACCGCTGCAGCCATAAGAATCTGGAATGGATATTAATGTCTCAACTTCAAGGGGATTTGTCATAAGGAGATAAACAGGAGGAAGTACACATTGGATTAAACTTTTTGACGAATTGTAAGAAGAAGCAAAAGATGAAGTAAATAAATCGGCAAGCATATCTTGAGGACATGCAGGCACATTACCTTCAAACAACTCTTTTTCAAGGTATTGTTTTGCTGTTTTTAGAGATCGAATGCAAAACCGCAAGCATTTAAGATTGTAGGAAAGGAAGGATGACTCTATTTTCACGAAGTAGTAACGTTTAGCCTCAATTATTACCTTCTTCGCCATTGAGCCTAAAATTACAATAACGCTGCCATACATCAACTGTACGAGAGCGAATCTTTAAGTGCTTTGCCTTTATTGAAAAGAACATTGCAAACAGCAATCGAAAATCAGAAAGGATGGTTTCGACGCTAGGGATATAAGCTCCTAGCTCATTCTCGGACTTGTATCTGATTGTACAAGACCAACCTTGTTTTCCTTCGGAATGTAAACTTCACCCTGAAAGCAAAAGTTCAGAGGTTATTATTAACATCAATATCGCAGTCCGTATCTGAAAACTACGCAATCAGCTTTAAGTTAAGTACTACTTTAGTAAGCACAAAACTAAATAATAAAATATAAATCAAGCTAATCTTCAACGGTACTTTTTAAGAAAAACAAGTTATACGAGAATTATACCTGCAACGACCGGCTTTAATTAAATTCGATTTAACGTATAAAGCTAAGCGATTCAATTATACAGATTTAATATTAAAAACATACTAATTTACGAACTTTATTATTCACTCTACAGATTTTCAGAAAGGCACACCGCAAACTACCAAAGATCTTCCGGCTCTGAAATGGGCATCTCCGTACTGCTTAACGCATCAACCCACGATTACTTCTGGCAACTGTTCGAATTAAATGGATTTATTGTAAGTGAGTTCATTCATAATGAATCAATGCTCTCCTTCATTCCCATCGCAGCTACATGTTTTCGATCCCAATAAATTTGACGATGTCGCGTCTGGTGTGGTTGCTGAAAGTTTTATACCACGAGCAGTTGAAGCGTTCGTTCGAGTGTCGGCACAAGTAATGAGGACCGATGACGAATTACGATCATACCCAGTTACCATAGTAATAATTGCATCGTTAATAAATTTTAATCAGTTCGAAAACTCATTTTTAACTACAATCCCGGCAGCGCCATTGTGTGTTTCGCGACGAGTATCCTAGCAGGTATGGTTCGCAGTACAGTATGAGCAATTGCATAACGTTCTGCAGGATTCGAAGCATTTTACGATTGTGTGGTTGTGTTCCATTTTACATGCCCAAGATAATAACGACTGTGGACTCCAAAGCACCACCATATTGCAATTTGCATCATGTTTCGTGTTTGAACAAATTCAAGAGTAAGTTCGATTTCATTTTGTAAAAGTCATTTGCCACAAATTCTGGACACAGAACAACACTAGTGAATGTTACTGCATGAAAAAGCACACTCAAGTTGGCTCGAACGATCTTTCATCCTCCAATCATTCATTAACTGTGACCCAAACGATCACGCAAACATTTCGTATCGCAAGTGCACTAACCCACGTATGAGTGCACTAACCCACATATCCTTTCAGTAAAATGGATGTCCGTAATCTCTCATCGCGAAGATATCGACGAGCTTGATAACGACCTAGATAACACGCTTTACTGCCCGGAATGCGTGCCGCCCTGTGGCTATACTCGTTACAAAATCAGAGTCAACACACTACCGCTGAATAGGTACAAAATCAAAGGAACCCAAATTATGTACGTAATTACATCAGTTGCTGCTCTCATAATTATTGCAAATGCTTTCAAGGCTGATCGTTTCGGTTTTCAGGAGCGGTGTGAAAAACATGTCCGAGGTGTCTCTGGTGAACGTGTACTTCGGCGAGCCAACGTCGTGGTATTTTAAGCAGAGTGTACGCAGTCCATGGTACCAGATACTAAGTAAGATTCGCTTCGCAGGATTAATTAGGCCACTGCATATTAAATAATTTGTTTCATTTAGGTAACATTGGCGGTATATGCGGTGTGGTTAAAGGATTTTCGCTTGCAGCCGTTTTCGAAGCCGTCTATTTTATTTTAAGTCAGATTTATTACGCTCTGAGGAAGTCCTATAATTCAGGCAGACCCAAAAAAGTTCTTATTATTTATCCCTAAGTCTTTGCCGAAATCCCAAAGCAATAAACAAGTCTTATATGTTTGAATGCAGGAGATTTAAATTCGAAAATTCAGTTACCTTCCACCAGAAAAAAGTTAAGCTGTCCAACAATTGTTTTGATTGCCGAGCACTCTTTCACAAGCTGTGATGATTTAGTAAGTGCACCCTGAATATGCAACGGGTCGTTTTCACACCCAACAGCCTGATCGCCGGTCAGAAAACTCATAAATCAACAATAAATTTGGTACTTTTATTACGTCTCCGAACATTCATTTGAGCTGCACTTTTCAGCACGAACCACGAAATGGAGTACTACGTTCCTACCTATCATACACTTATTCATCCATCCGTCTATCCAACAAAAATGAATGATTCCCAGTTATGTGTAGTGTCGTCATTTTTCATTTAGGTTTCCTTATCGCAATGAATTTATGGCAGTCTGTTATCCATGCAATAACTTTGATAAATGGGCTAAGCGGTGTTTCATTGCCAGACCTCGTATCCAATCCAGACGGACGATATGTATTGCCCGATTACGCCACCACAAACAACAGGCGAATCGGAAACAAGTCGAGCAAAGAAACCTTCAAGTCGAGTAGATCTGTTGTTGTCTTCAAGTGACATATTAAGATGTTGTGTGTGGATACGAAGGATTCAGCGGAATAATGTATTACTCGTATGTTGGATTACACAGGTACAAGCACGTGGAATGTCTTCGTGTTTTTGGAATCACTGAGATATTAGGAGCTTCTCAAGAATGTTTGCGGTACAGTACTTGTTCACTTTAATTCTTTGAAAGCATATGTTGAATGAATTTTATGTGATTAAATTAATATGATAGACGTTTATGCATTCGTATGCAAGGTGTACCATGGTTTACATCGTTAATTGGTTCCACTTTGTAGGCCGGAAGTGTTGTAGGCTAAGTTAATCCCATAAAAGTTCAATTATAGGACTGCATATGGCACCTCATTGCTTACCTTAATGTTAAGTTTACTCTTATTACAATTTAAAAAATGCAGAGAATTAATAACAAAATTTAACAATTATATTAATGAAAGTTACCGGTCTTTAAATGTCCATATATTTTATGTAACGAAATCTGCACAATTCCAAAATGGTCATTTGATAAAATCCTTATCGCTTTAACTATTTCTTATTACGAGGGGCAGCATAATATTTTTAAAATCTGCTTTTAAATTTCATGCAAATAAAATTCAACCGAACATGCAAGTCTATTATTTAAATGCAAAATAACTGTAGGATATAAAATTCATGATCTTATTGTTAAAAATGCTCAAGTTTCCAAATTAAAACCAGTTTATTCATATAAAATAGTTCATAGTGTAGCTGCTAACAGCACATATGAATAATAATTGATCTTCATAGAAGCTAGTGCAATAAAGAATATGAAAATAATGAAAGAAAGAAAGAATTGATGAAAACTGTGTTCTCTTTTACAATATTCTCTCGGGCCAGAATTTTTGCTTAATATCATGGCATAAATCAACTGAGTTTTCCGTTTCATTTTGTTTCCGTTCCCTAATATCAGTTGGCATTAACGATTTTTTTCATTTCGTTCTGGGAAAACATCTTCCGCAATAGCTAATTTCGCAGATTTGAGTTACCATTTACCAGCACCAGTGTTGCCGTCAAGGAAAAACGAATCTCCCCAGAACTGTATCAAAAAGTCGCTAGATTTGTTAAAAACTCAATGAAAAAAATCCGCTAGATGTCGCTAAATTTTTCAAATATGTGTTGACTTGATTTTGTTGCCATAAAAAGCAAGTTACTTATTTTTATTGTTTATTTTACGTTTAAAATTCTATAAACGGCAAAATAACATCATTGTAGCTATCATCTTCGTCGGAATGTCCTAATGATGTCGTAGAAACGGGATGTGCAGCGGAAGTTGATGATTGAAAGGTCGAAGCCGAAGCGAATGGCGCGCTTGTACTTGTCTCTTTAATTGTTTTCGAAATGTTGCTTAAAACATCCTCAGGTATGTTGTAGGAGTGACAATTTTGCTTTAAAATTTTAAGTTGGTTTCGTATAAGTAGAATGGAATTTAAAGTTTTTGATGCCATCTTGTTTCGCAACTTGGTTTTTATTATGCTCATTTGACTGAACATTCGCTCGACTTCTGCGTTTGAATGTGGCAATGACAAAACTGTGATTGCCAAGTCTGGTATATCTTTGTAGGTATTAAACCCTGCGGCGTCTTTGTATTTAAGAACTTGCACCCAAAACTTTACAGTATCTGTTGTTTCGTTCCATTTCACAAAATGAATACAGTGCCATTGCTGTAAAATCTTTTCTATTTTTTCTTCTTTAAAATCAAATTCCACAGCAAGTTCAGCAATAGAATTGTCTTTTATTTGTTTTAAAGTATTTTCTACAGACAACTGGATCATTTTTTGAAGAGCCATGTAATTATTGGGCAAACGGTTTTGTAACTCTTTTGCCAGTTTTATGGTGAAATCAATACACCCCTTCCTAACTGTTTCTACTGTTTGGGGTGGCACACTAGTATTAACAACATGAGACTCAAACATGTACCCTAGGTACGGCACTGGGTTTAGATGCTTTTCAATTTTGACAGTCAAATAATCTTCGTCAGTTCTTACAGCGTTCGGAATCAAAAGTCTGTTGCATACTGATTGCAATAAGTACATTAGCGAAGTAAGCATTTTGACAGGGTCAATATTCTCTCCTTCAAAAACTTTAATTGCCGTTTAAACATCATTTAAAATACTTTTCAGGTACAACAAATGCAAACGGTTAGCTTCGTCTTTGTACATTTCACTCAACAAATTTGCTGTGTGGCAGTCGTTTTTACTAAAAACAAAATGTGTCTTAAGCTCTTTCCACTGTTCCAAAATACGAACAACAGTCGGTTCTATAGAGAGCCAGCGAATATCACAAACTTTAAGGATTTTTAGAGGCTCTTCTCCGCAGTTAATCCGACTATATATTTCTTTATATTGCTGTTGACGCTTTGATGAAGTCGAAAACCACTTATAAGTTTCCCTTATCAAGAACTCTATATGTTGTGGCATAGTTTGACGTGATGCATGACTGACGGCTAATTGTAAAGAATTGCAAATGCTTCTTATGAGGACTAAATTGGGCAGACTGTATTGCATTTTTAGTATTGTGTAAACGCTATTGTAGCGCCCTGGCATTACGGCAGCGTTATCAGTTCCAAGTCCGACCAAATTGTGTAGAGGTAAATTATGAGCTTTTAGGGAATTCACCAAAGATGAGACGAGGCCATTTGCATCAGCATGTTCCACAGGCTCAAGAGATAGAAACGCAGACACTATGGCATTTTGTGAGTCACTGAAATACCTAACAATTATCCCCATGAATTTGGTGATGCTAACGTCCGTCGATTCATCTACTATGACGCTATATTTTTGGCTACCAATGTCATTTATTAAATTTTCTCTGAAATGTGGCGCAAGGACTTGATTGATGACCTGAGTGCATTTTGTTCTATGTAGTTTTATGTCAGCGGATTTTGAGTCTGCGAACACATTCTTACATAGATCTGTCAGATGATCTATTTGCGATATGGCACTATGTTCCGCGATGTATAAAGCGAGCTTACCTTCAGCTTTTTGGGTACATCTGTTTACTTTAGTGGCTGGTGCCAAGCATATTTGTTGGTTTTTTGAAAGTATTTCGCATTTTTGTTTATGTTTTTTTGTACCTGCATGTTTTTTCAAATCGTTCAATTTAGCGAAAATTTCACTGTGGCAAAACGAACAAAACGCTTTGGTTGGATCACTCATCACAGGTTTCAGCCACATTTTGAACTCTTGTTGTTGCTCCCACTCCGTTCTACGAGTATATTTTTGAGCGTACACCTTTCTTTTAAGAGGAATATCCATTTCAAACACCTAACAATAATTTCAACTATAAATTCAACGATTCAATTTAGACTTAATTCTCACCTCACTAGTTCTCACTTAAGTTTTTCTCCGTTCGGAATGGGTCACAAAACTAATATCTACGACTTTCGGCCGTAGGCGATTTGAAAGTATATATAAAGCACTTAATTGCCGTGATCTTTTTCTACTAATTAGTACTTGCGAGTACTTGGTAGTAGATCATGAAAAGAGCGCTATTTTCCTTGGCCGAAGTATATTCTAAGCAAAGATTCCAACCATAGCAGAGATTCTGCGTTCACGAACTTTTCAATTAATGCTAAAAGTGGTGCGTAAAAATTATCACATTCTATAGAAAATGTTATGTCAGCATACAGAAAATTGCCTAATTTCCCTCTCTTCGAAATTTCTGAGCTTTTTTGAATTTTTACGTAGCCAGATTTTTCAACATAGCATATAAACAATCAAAGCCATCTATTTTATATAATTCACCACCTGGGGCAAAAGACGGTGTAAGTACAAGGTATCTACTCGGGAACAAAAGCATGTGTAGATTGTAGTAACCAAAAGTACTAGTGAGTACTAAATAGTATGAGTGGAACACAGGCAATAAGCGCGATGCAGTGACAATGTGGATAGGGAAATTCCCGAAAATTGTCTCCGCTTAGTGTAAAAAACTCATGCAATAATGACTGGTGAACAATTCCGACAGAGATGGTGATATGTGATCAACTTCGGGATAAAATGGTAAAGAGAAATGTTTGAAAAATCGTGGGGTTATCTGATGCTCTTAATAGTGACTTGTAAATTAGTGTTAAGAGTTTAAAATATCTGAAATCACTGATTTTTTTGTCTAAAAGATTGGTTTTAAACCACTTAATGCTGAGCTAAGTCTAAAACTTGAAAAGTCCCCAAAAGTCGTTAGATTTTATTAAGTCGCTAAAACGTAAAATAATGTCGCTAAAATCAACAAAGTACCGCTAGAACTAGCGACAAAGTCGCTAAAACGGCAACACTGACCAGCACATGTCATTATTTTCTAATTTCGTCAAAACGCTTCTTCCGATTTCCAGCGGTTCAAAAGAATTCAGTAGCTTAACGCGGTACTATCACTGTTGACGAATACACTCACCTTCCCATGATAGTTCCATAACTGTTTCTGGTGAAGTAGCGATAGCAGAAACATCAAGCAAAATGTATGTATGTACATAGTAGTTAGTGGTGGAAAATATCTTGGATCATTAAATAGCAGCTATTTGAAACTCAAATGTTAAAAAAGAATAAATTTTTGCAAGAAATTTGAAAAAGTTTTTATGCAGATTTATTCGCTAAACATTTTTATTTAATTGAGAAACAAAAACTAATTCATTTAAATTATTCATTACAAAGCTATTAGCTAAAAATAAAACAAAGTCGACAGTTTGCCTCCAATAAAGTCTTCGTACACTTACGAAACAATTTATGAAAAATCTTAAAAACTATAGATACATTTTTTGTTAATATTTAGTTGGGTAGTGTTTGTTTTTAATCACGGCTTTAAGGTGGTGTGGCATCGATTCTACAAGTTTTTTGCATAGCTTGGCGCTATTTTCGCCCATTCCTTCTGAAGAGCTTGTTTTAACTTAGGTTTCGAGCTAATATGATGAGTCCTGATCCTTTTTCCCAGCACGTTCCATATATGCTTAATGTGATTGAGGTCAGGACTTTGCGGTGGTGTTTTAAGTAGATGTGGAGTTTTGTACGCCAAGAATATGCTAGTATTATGAGGCATGTGCTTAGGATCATTGTCTTGTTGAAAGTAAAAATCCTGTGATGGACCCAATTTTTCAGCACTTGGCTCGAAATTTCTCTTGAGAATTTCAATATATGTCCGATGATCCATGATTCCTTCAATTATTTCTAAGTTTCCAACGCCGCTGGCAGCCATACAGCCCCATACCATCACGCCGCCGTGCAGTACAGTTTTGTACAGTTTTGATGGTGTTTTTTGGGTTATAAGCTTTCCCTGGCTTTCTCCACAGTCTTAATCTTCCATGAGACCCAAAAATGTTGTGTTTGGACTCATCAGAAAATATAACACTGCGCCAGAGCTAGAGAGATGCATTTTGGTATTGCCGAGCGAAGTTTTTGCGATTTACTTGTACGAGACTTAAATCTGTAAAACACGGTGACGGCAACTTAATGGTATGGGACTGCATGCGTTTAAAAATGTTTAATGAATAAATCTGCATTAACACTTTATAATGTTTCTTGCAACAATTTATTGTTTTTTATCACTTTAGTTTCAAATAGCTGCTGTATGAAGACATTATTGGTACACTGTTGGGTAATGGCCGTGAGCTTACGACAACTTCTGCTTCAAATAGAAAAGTTTGCGATTCCTCTGAGTTTGACGTTGATCGTGTTATCGTTATTTTCAAGACATTCGTGTCACTGCTCAATAATTCCCCATAAAATACACTCTACCAAGGCACTCTTTCAAAAATTAATTTCCATTTAATATTTATATTGCTCGAAAACGCTTGTATGAACTGATTTTTTCTGAATCCAACAATTTTCGTTCTCTATTTGCCCGTTTGAAGCGTTTTTGCATTGTTTTAGGAAATTATTTCCAGTTTAAAACCTTTTGGCTGCCAACAGAAAACGCTCAGTCGTTAAGTCTTCTTACGAGTTTTAAGTGTATGGCCCATACAGTAGCGTAAGCAAACCTTCTTAGTTGCATCATCCTTACCAGATGTATTTCAAATCACCAAATTTCTTGTAGTCAGTCCGCAGTCTTACTTCGGCATCAGTCTTACTAGGTATTTTGTAGTTGGCATTTAATGGGGTTTGTTAGCTTGACCTAATCTAAGAACAATAAGTTGTTACAGAGCACCGAACAACAGTATAACAAACATTTGACTGCTAATAAAAGACTCAACGTCAGTCAGTCGTTTTTCAATGCTTCTTTGATGTCATGACGTAATATCAACTCGATAAGAACAAAAACTTCCCCGAAATTTAACATCTGGTTCACTCATAAGCATATGCGAAGTATGCGAAATCGAACTATGTGCATTAAAGTGCAACATATCAATTGTACACTGAAAAAAAAATTGCATAACACATAGTCCCAACTACTATGACTATGATAGCGACTATGAAGCTAAATAAAGCTCATGTAGCCTAGTGTGTAGACTGTTGGCTCTTAATAAATAACGTCACGGCTTTGAATCTGGGTTGGATCAGAATTTATATAAGTAATAGTTTCAATAGAAATTTCTATAGCATACAATTGTTAAGATCCCAATTTGTACGAAAACGCGGAAAATTTTGTTTATATTTTGCTTTTCATCAGAGCTCTAACTGGATTTAAATGGGCTAAATTGATCAACTCAATATTCGGGTTGGCGGATTTTTTCACTCGTATCCGTTATCAATTTTGTGAGTTTTTTTGAAAATTAAATAAAATTTCTGATTATCGATTTAATTTAAATTTATTACAAAACGATTAAAAGTACCCAACTCTTTTCGCTCTACCCCAGCTTCTAAATACTCGAATCGAGTTGAACGATGTAAAAGGCCTAGGCTAAGAAATGAAACATATATATAAAAGCAGATACTACTTTTGGTTCTTTTTCTCCTTTTGTTTTTCAGTTTTTATCCAAAATCTGCTCCTTTACTTCTTTGGTTTTCTTAGTGGTTTAGATATGTCTTGTATTCACCGTATTTCGATATCTTGCACACAGATTTTCGACTTCTATTAAACAAATAACTCGCCAAACAAATAACAAACATCTGTGAGTATAAAGGGAAATAAGCAAAAATCAACTTTTGACAAAATGGCGCCTTCTCGAAACATTTCGATTTTTACTAGAAGTTTGGGTTATATTGTTTATAAAACCTAAAATATTTATCAGTGATAACAATTTACAAGCAATCACTAAAAAGTGTATTTATAAAGCTTGTGTGAAAGTTTCAAACTGATTTATAAAGTGTTTTCTGAGAAATCTCACTCACCGAATCAAAACAAAAGTTTTGAGAAAAACGCGTTCAAAGCTCAAAAGCACTTTACAACGTTTTTGTCATCCTACTCCGATTCGTCTATTCTAGGACCATATAATTAGCCCTATATTCTTTTGACAGCTTCTACTAGTCCGATTTAAACGGCCCACAGACACGGAGATCTGGTCGTCGACTGGATCTCAATTGATTTGCCACAGACACAGAAACTCGAATTGCAATCTCATTCGAACGTTGTTTTCGTTGAGGCAACACACGCTTTGGAATGGGTGTTTTCAGGTAATTTTCGTTGTAAGAAAATGGAGGACATAAATTGTAAGCATTGTTAGCAAATGATGTTCTACATAATGTAATTTCGAACAGGTATACACGGGTATATGAGGTATTTGTACTTTCTGCTTCAAGCATCTGTAGCCTAGTCATAGATCCCTCTCAATAATTTTTAATTGGCGGTAATAATTTTTAATTGGTGTATTTACTGATTTTTGAAGAAAATTATAAAATTGTATGTATCATGAGCTGGCAGCATTTGTGCCTTAATAGGGTTTAAAATTATGTTTCACGTAAAGTTATTTCGAACAGGTATGTACGGGTATTCTGGTTCAGGCACATGTAGCCCTCTAAATATTTTTTAATTGAATTTTAATTTGCGATCATCATGCGCAGGCAGCACTTGTGCGTATTATATATCCGTTAAGTGGAGCGTTAAAACAGATAAACAAAGCTAGTCAAGCTACTTTGATAAATCGAAATGGAGCACAAAAACTGGATTATCTATTATTGCCCATGCCTCATCAAGAACGATACTAGATGGAGTGCCATCAAGAGATATACTAATCCTATGAAATAAATAAATCAATACTGGTCCAAGAGCAACAGGATCTTTTAGCAAGCTAGCCATCGCAAAACCAAATACTCTTGCTCTTCTTTATTATCAAATATTGCAGCATGAGAACCCTTATTATGCTACATAGATATTGCGCCAGCTAGAGTATCAGATCCTGCAAACCCTAAAATGGTACGAGGTTTCTCAAGAATCTGTCTTATTTTCTTAATTTAAAATTTTCTTCAATTGCATCATTAATTCATGTAATATCTTCTGAAGTAAATTTATCATTAGATACCAATTTAAAGGCTTTATCGACTTCATTAAAAATATTCTATTAGCAGAGATTCAATCGCAGATCACTAGCTCCAAAGGATACTGAAATGGACCATATATTTTTGTTTCACATCTATTCTTTTCGTTCATAAATATTTCCTGAAATATATAAAGCATTAACGGGACCATGAGGTATGCTAACTGACTCTTGTTGAGCATATTCATACGCAACTCAGTTCGTTAAACCAATGATTTCGAATTATCTTACCACTACATTACACTAAATTCAAATGAGATCTCCATTCTAGTCTCAAAATCACAACAGACACAGCAACGTGGTCGTCGACCACTAGCTCCGCCCACCAAATATCAAAAAATTTTGATATTTACTGCAACCGTTGCAGAGACTAAAAATGCAACCTGAGACTAGCCCACAGACAGAGATTTTCGTTGCAGATATCGCATATTGCAGATCTAGTTGTCGACCAGATCTCTCGTCTGTGGGCCGTTTTATTTTACCTGCAAACCAGTCTTTCCTCTGGTCTTCTCTCATGCGCTTTTCGATCAGATATCTTAACGTACTGCGCATCCTCTGCATTGTTCCGAAAAGTTTTTACAAATATCTGTGTA
The DNA here is from genome assembly GCA_947369275.1 of Nemotelus nigrinus. Lineage (NCBI taxonomy): Eukaryota > Metazoa > Arthropoda > Insecta > Diptera > Stratiomyidae > Nemotelus > Nemotelus nigrinus. The sequence goes on along the minus strand of OX376374.1, from coordinate 29,728,293 downwards.
ACTTGGAGAAAATTTGCTAGATTTTTTTAACATCCTGATTGCTTACTACCCCTTAAACTTCTGTTAGACTTGCTCCTATTGAAGACCAAAGGATACTTTGGCCGGTCGTCAGTTCTCGCAATTTGTTAACGAGTTACCGTTCCTGTGGGTGGAGATATTTCATAAATTTTAAATTGCCTATATTGACCAAGCATTGAATTTATCAATCGTTTGTATTTTTTTCTCAAATTAAAAAAAAACCTAGAGTATCGATGATTTGAAAGATTGCTCGTGTCGTGTATGCCGTTGTTTCGGATTCACATTCATCAAAAATCACAACGATCCATTTCTTATGAACAATAATTAGTAGAACTTCATAATGATCTGATAACTCTGCCAAAAGTTATCGCAACTCGAAATTTCGCAAATTCTCTATGTCTACTTTTAACCACTCACTGTCCAAAGGAGTTGAAAGTTTCCAAAGCGTATCAAAGCCAAGCTTAAAGCATAATAAATTTTGATTATCCGTATTTCCCAATGAAATAAAATTCACTAAATTGTCCTAATTTTAACTTGACAATATGAATTTTCAAAATATGAATTTTCGGGCTAACGGAAATTCTAATTTTCTTCGAAAAACAGTAATAATGAAAATCTATTAAAATTTGTATTTAGCTCTGAATCACATTTCTGAAAACACGCAGCACATATATATATATATATAAAAACTGTTGACAATTTACAATTGTTTGCATCAATCTGAAAAATTTACAATAGTATGCATCTTCGTATGATTGCACTTCATTTAAATTAAAAACAAATGTTAAATTTTACCCAAAATATTGGACAGCGAATCATATTATTCCCATAGTTAATTAACAAAACCAATAGAATAGATAAAAAATTATTGTAACTATGGAAAATCTGAGTATGTGTCTTACAACTTTATGTGCAGAAAGTGTATGAACTTTGTGCTTCATTTATTGCTTCATACCGCACTTGTTCAAAACTAGCTTCACTATCCGAAAAATCAAGTGAACGATAGAAACATTTATAGCCACTTAACAGATACATCGTCAAGTTTACTTGATACAACAAACGGACACTTTGTGGTTTAAGGACAGTAATAATGTTCACACAATGGCACTTTCGTCCCATAACAGAGTGTAAATATTGGTTGAGAGTTAAGGAGTTGCTCTCGAAAGGGCACGCACTTATCTGAAAGGCAAACCGATGATGACGCTACCAGGATGGGATGCTCTTAAGTATTCCACGATTTATAGACACAAAGTTAGTTTGTATACCCTGTACCTGACATTGCTCAAGGGCCTTCATATGGAGCTAGGATATCATTCTAGTCCTGGGAGATAGAAATTTAAGATTTCCTATAAAGAATGTTCTGCTTGAATGAATTATGTTAAAGTGTAGGTATATTTGGCAATAGATAAAATGGTAGTAAACGATAGTATATTGTTGAAAGAAAATGATGAGGTTTTGCGATGATTAGTTCTTTTAATTGTTGCAAAAGCAAAATTCAAAGATTTACAAATGTCATCCGAGCATATGTCATACTTTGCAAAAACTCTATGGTAGAAAACATCGCGTGGAGAAATTCACATTTCAAGTTCAAGTTAAATTTCATTTAGTATGTATTTTCTTTTACATGGTAAACAATCTTAATTTAGGGTTTAGATTACTGGCTTTACATCTATGGTGTATGTAATTTTGTAAACAGTGCAATATAAAATGTAGAATATTTAAAATTATTTATTTATTTAAAAATATTTAAAAAAACTTTGCAGGGCTAACTAAATGTAATTAGAATCGACTTTAACCTAGAAGCAAGCTAACTAGTATGGATGCTTAAAAGAAGGATTCAAAAGGTGCTGTCATCTTGCTATCAAACTGGAGGCTATTTTTTCGATAAGTGAGCCTACGAAAGAGACATCTGCTTCTTAATGCAAAAGATTGGTAGGGTAGTGGAATGGCTTATTGAGTATAATTTTGAGTGCTTTGTTTTGGATAACTTGCAATTTTCTTATATGAGAGACCGCACAGTTTTTTCGAACAGAAGCACCGTACTGCCCTGATTCGCATAAACGTTAACGTCCACATTTTTGTCATTTTTGAGTCCACATTTTTGTCATTTTTGAGTTAACAACGGATTCAAAAACTGCATGCTCTATACATCATTCTGCAAAATTTGAAAAACTTATCTTTTGTAAAAGTATGTTAAAGTCAATATTCAATAACGCACTCTCCATATATTTCCATATCAAAACACAAATCATTGAATATCTCGAAAGTACTAAAATGTACATAGAACGTTTATGTGAATCAGGGCAGCATAGGTGATGATCGGTTGGCTAATCATTTTCCAAATTATTAATTTGGTCTCAATTGACAGCTTAGAATGTTTATTTATAAGAGGGTAAAGAGCAAAGCTACACTCAGAAAAACGTCATTTAATAGAATCAAATTTAAATCGAAAGTTGAAATTACTTTGAAATAAAAAGCGAATCTTATTTGAATACCACTTTATTATGAAAATTTTCTTTTCAAATCAAAATTTTTCATCATTTTATTAAAAAGAAACGTATATGGAGCCAAATCATATTTGAATATTTGAATCAAAAATGTTCAAATATGATTTGGCGCCTTATATGTTTTCTTTTTAATTCAATGATGAAAAATTTTGATTTGAAAAGAAAATGTTTATAATAAATTGGAATTAAATTAAGATTCGCTTTTTATTTCAAAGTGATTTCAACTTTTGATTTAAAGTGATTCTAAAAAAGTGTTAAGTGGTGAAATTTTTCTGAGTGTACTTTTGTTTGCTTTGAAGTACACAACGTTCGCGTGATTCTGGAAAGGGTAGCCGCTTTCAAGGATTTAATTTTCCAGCAGTGGTAATACTGATACAAGAGATCAAGATGGCTTTCAATAATTTTAATAATTATTTGATGATCGTTCGAGCTGCTGTAAATTCCAGTATTATCCGCATACATAGCTAGCTCGGAGTGTCCAGCTTTAGCAATATTTGACAGGTAGATATTAAATAATGTCGGCCTAAGACAAGAGCCCTGGGGTATTCCGGTGGGAATCAGATGTTCTCACGACGAACGAGCGCAGGGCCGGGGCTTCCATAGGCGCGTATGGAGCAGTCGCACCGGGCGCTGGCGAAAAGGGGGTGCAACTAATCGAAGATGAAGATTTACTCTCTCAGCTTCAAAAATTTGATCTTAAGTTATCAGTCTTGCTTATTAACTTTTTCCGTTTTAAAGAAAATATGTTCGAATTTTTCTTTCTATTTTAAAAATCAACTCTTCTCAAAAAATAGTTTCTTCTACCCCACAATCCCATCAGGAAGCAAAGCAATATATGAAATCACCATACATGATACAATGATTACCTGCAATGCAGTCGTATAATAGTTGAAAGCTGTTTTGCTTAAAGTTCATGATATATGTACATATGTATGTAAATTACTTGCAGCAAACCCTGCCTTCACATGCAAGAATAAAAACTGCCTACACATTACAGGCAATGCCAGAAAACAGTATTAATTTTCCCACAAAAATAATTTCCCTTATCAGCCGATGACATCTTTCGATAAAAAAGAATAAAACTAATAATATTGCTGTAATATTTCCATCCTAAATTGAAAATTTACATAAAATACTCTTGGACATTACTTTTCTCGTTGGGATTCGAATTAATCATTTATACCCGTACGCAATGGTGCACTATTTAGCACCGGAACATTTTGCTCCTAGTCAATTCCATACGAGCACTATGCCTACAAAAATATGTATCGGTCGATCGATCAGCAGCGAATGGTGCACTGGACGAAGTCTGCGCCACAGAAGTTTTTTTTTATATGAAGTTTTCTACATGGCGCGAAAATGTCATGAAGATCGTATACGTGGGCATGGCGCAAGATCCCAATATTGCTCCATTTACTATGGTATGCCAATTCAGGCGATTTCAGCAAGTATTTTGTGATGAAGAGCTGTTTCGCTAAATGTTAATGAAAATTTTAGAAATGCATATTGATTTGTAAGTTTAGTAATAAATTTTGGGGTTGAATATTGATGCATTTTTTTCAATGATTAAGATCAAACTAAAATATCTATGTGCGGAGTATATATGAAAACGGGAGTATATTTATAAAAGTTTTCTGTGTAATAAATTTGCTTTTCATTTTTCTGATGTTAAGTAACGGTATTTTGCAATGCCAAGAGTATAGTGTTATTAATACAATGTTAAGAGTAGTGCTTGCATTAGCTGATTTTTCTGTACAACATTTATTGGTAAGTTATTGCCTTTGTAGTTGTGTTGTTTTGTTGTTGTATTTTATATTAATGAAAGATTAATTATCTACTAGAATGACATCGATTGTTAACAGAAAATTGTCGGATATTACAAATAGGAAATGAAACCGGCTCTTAGAGCAGGTTTTGAAAATGTGTATAGTGTCGCTGGCCTTTAAACCATTGTGCAAAACGAGATGGGAAAGTAGAATAAATGTACTTAGACCTTTGGCGTTTAATTTAGGCAAAGTTTACGAGGCTTTTGTCGAACTTTCGCGAGGCGATGATGTTAAATTCAATCACACCGTTGAATGTTTAGGTAATAACATTATAGAATTCCAATTTTTCTGTTGCATTTTGATCTGGTAGACATTTTAAACAAAATAAATATTACAAGTAAATGTTTGCAAAGTCCTGAAATTTGCTTGGAGACAGTAGTTGAAATATTAAATTCTACAAACATGTTTTTAAAGCAGTTACGTTCAGAGAATGAATTTGTAAAGTTTTCAGGTAATGCAAAATCAATTGCTTGTGACTTGGATATTCCTTATGAATTTCAAAGTTCATCTGCATTAAGATCAATGTGAAAAAGACCTCTTTTTCATTACAAATGTAGAGATGTAGCGGTTTTGGATCCTCAGGAATAGTTCAAAATTGATTTTTATTTTAAAATACTGAACTAGGCAATACAATCATTTTCTGAAAGGTTCCACCAAATAATTGTACAGTTGCTTATATAATATTAGGAAAATTCATTGCACCCCAGATATTATTTCCCAAGACTGTCAGTTTGGAGGAAAAATTGAATTTAAATAGTCAATTTGATATATGTAAGTGGATCTGAGCTTTTTGAGGAGATAAAAATGTTTTCTGTAGTTATGCTTCCTAACAATTCACCAACCAAAGTGTTGTCTTTTATTTTTGATTGACATTTGGAAACAATGTGTCGAAATGGAGCTATAGCGTCGACAATATTTTGGTGCGCGTAGTTTTTCTAAGTTAAAGCTGATCAAGAATTACATGAGGTCAACTATGTCTCAAGAAAGATTAGTGGACTTAGCAACAACAGCCGTAGAAGAGGATTTGTTGGAGGAGCTAAATTATGATAAAAACATAGACCAATTTGCGAAAACGAAAGCGAGAAGGGTACAGTTTAGCTAGTAAGAATTAAATTAAGCTTTTCTCTTATCATTGACTTAAGGTCAGAATGAATTTTAAATTGGGTCTACAGCTCCTACGATTCTTATTAGCATATGTATGTAAATTTATCAAAAATTGAAAACATTCTTTTAGTTGTGTTTTATAAATTTGACTTATTGTTAAAATATTTATTTTTGTATATATTAATATCATGTATAACCTTATGGGTTATGCGGACTAGGCCTACTGGGGAAACCTCTAAACGTGTCTAATGTTCTACCTCCTGTGTTGTGGATATTAGCGCATATATATATATATATATATATATATATATATATATATATATATATATATATATATATATATATATATATATATATATATATATATATATATATATATATATATATATATATATATATATATATATATATATATATATATATATATATATATATATATATATATATATATATATATATATATATATATATATATATATATATATATATATGGTTGATTGACCACGAGGTATATTCTTTTAGGATTCATTGAATGTATTGCATATGCGCAACATCTGGCTTTTGCACCGGGCGCAGAAATCATTTGCCCCGGCCCTGAACGAGCGGCTAAGTACGAGTGACGCGATTATTTTAGTTATGTATGTAAGTAAGAAATCTGAATTGGTTCACTTTGTAAACTAAATCTCCATGCCAAACCGAATCAAACGCTTTTTCAAGATCAAGCTTAACAAATCCCGTGGACAATTAACTCAGAAATGATTGTTTGATATGTTTGCATCCTTGAATTAGGTGATGGGTCGTTGAAATTCATATTGGTGCTGTAGAATATTTCTGAAAAAAGTGCGCACGTAAGTTTTGTATTACAGATATAACGAGTGAATAGTTTTCCGCGTTATCACCTACTAACTAACAATTTATAATGCTTATTTCTATTTATTATTTTTATTGCTTATTTCTATTTTTTATTTTCAAAATAACTCGACCAGAGATGAGCTAGTGAATAGTTGTATAAAAATTACACAGCAAATCAATTTGCGAATCTATTTACACAGGAAATAAGATTTTCAAAAGAGTTGCCAAACGGCAGCGAGGAAGAGCTTGCGTATTCTGGAGTGATGGAGTTGATCAGGACGCTCGGAACATTGACGTACCTAACTGAGTCACATTGGCTCAAAATCAAGTTTGGAGGAAAGAATTGTTGGGAAAAGTCAAGAACGGACGACGTAATAATGTGAATGAATGCTGAAAAACGAAAACATTCGCTTTCTTTAAGTTTTTTTCGAATCAGAAGAGGTTTTTAACCAAAGAAAGTGACAAACAAAGTTGGTTCTACGTTCTCTACAGAAGATTCAATGGGTCAATTCTTTTCAGTCGCTGGAATTTACAATGGGCTAATATTCTTTTGGCCAGCTGGTTGTGATGGTGAGTAGGAGCTGCAATATATTTTCCACTGCAGTTCTTAATTTTCTCTCCAATCATCTCGGTATTCAGGTCCTTGTGGAAATTAACGTTACGGAAGTACCACGGAGCTCCGGTGACAGACCTAAGTATTTTTGATTGGGTCCTCTGAATGATGTTTCAGATTGGCTTCAAAGCAGATTTTTAGATGAACACTTCAGAGTCGGGAGAAAGCTTTGACGTGCCATTGAGCATCCATTTGAAATTGTTGAATTGAATCAATTGCTGATGTATCGCTTCAATATGCCATGTCCAGGTGAGTTTCCCGTCAAGGTGCATTTCGAGATAATTCACTTCGTTGCTTTTAAGTATTGGTACATTATTTAAATATACTTAAGGATAAGTTAGTTTTAACAATGTGAACGTAACGTGGACGCATTTGATTTCGTTCATTCTGATTCTCCATTTCGCTAGTCATTCTTATGGAAGTGAGGTGTGGGCTTGCAGTGTTCGGGATACCATAGCTGGTTTCGAATCAGTGCATAAAATGGCGATGCCGTCCGCAAAAGTAGATGCAATTGCTTTTTCGCCAGATTGGAGAGCATATGTGAAAATTGTGTAGAGTACAGATCCTTACACACTTCCTTGAGTTACACCAGCTTGTGCCTGATATTTTGTGGCTGAATAGCTTTTGTATCTAACCTAGAATGTGCGGTCGGTTGAATAGGAAGAAAGTATTTCATGGAAGCAGTGATTTAAATTTAAACATCAATCCTTCATGTCAGACTTTTTGGAAGGCTTGAGTTACGTCTTCGAAAATTGCTGAGCAGTACTTCTTGTAAGATATGAAAATGCTATTATTAGATTGTGTTAGATACTATGCTTGTTGTTAGATATCAAAATGCTATTTTAATATCTAACGCGATTCGGTAGACCTGTTGGATGGTTCTGGAATTTTCTTTGCATCTTAAAGTATTTCAGCAGAAGTAAGACAAAACACTAATAGGTATGTATGACTTCACTTGAGAAGAGTTTTTATCAGGCTTAGATATCATTATGATCTCGCCTGTTTTCCAAGCTTCAGCAATATATCCAATTCGAGAAATAACGTTGAAGAGAGGCAGCCAAAAGAATAAGATCGGCGGCAACAGTTTGAGCAGGTTTTCTGGATAGTAATATCTTCCTCATCCTTAGCTGAAGTTTTGATTGTTTGTGAGTCCTAAGCGCTGATAATAAGTGTAAAGTTGCATGTTCCTATGGTGACATGTTTGAAAACCTGTTCTTGGTGAGCCGAAGGTTGTGGCTTTCTTTGCGTCACTTGTGGTCCATTTCCTGTTAACAGTTCTTAATGGGGCTTCCTGATGGTAGGTTTGTTAAATTTTTCGTCCGCTTTTCACAGCAGATAGTCGGTATTTTTAGGGGAAGCGAGGCTCTCCAAGAACGAGTGAGACTTTAGGTTGTTGTTCATTGCAAGTGCCAGCCAGAGATAGCTATAAACTTTATTGGGCCGTATTTTAGTTTGGGGTGATCTGCGCAGCTACCAGTTTCTTTGTATGTGCGTTTTTTCTTTCACTAGGATTTTGATTGATGAAGAGTAAGTGTTTCTGCCATCAAGACATTATCGTTAAAAATGAGAACTGCAGAATTGACTTCTTCCGGTGATTTAAGCTATGCTCTTAGAAATATTAATATGGTAAGATATCGTCTGAATGTATTCCAATTACTTTTATTCGAATATATATTCTTGCCCCAAGCAAAGTGGGGTGTCATGCCCAGTGTAATGATAACAGGAGAGTAACTGAGGAAGATATCGAAAACTGCTTCTGATTTGACGGAATTCGGAGCCCTTCAAGAACTCGAGGTCAATAAGGTCCAGAATTTTGCTGATGTCCCACGGCGAATACATTGGCTGGTCAATTTGAATATGCCTCAATCCGTTGGTTTGTAGTGTTTCGAAAGGTACTTTCCCTCTAGCAATAATGAGTCAAAACCTCCAAAACGTTTGTTTTGCGTTGAAGTCGCCAGCCACGATGAATTCAGTTCCCAGCACTGAGAAGAAGTTTTTGATTATTGCTTTTTAAATGTTGTGTCTTCTGAGGGCAATAGACATAGACTGCTGCGTCGACAAATTGATGTTGCTTGTAATAATCTTCACCAAATTCTTCTAAACAATGATGGAGCAGATGTTTTTTAATGAGTATTATAGAGCCGCTTCTAGCCTTTGGCCTCTGGGTCTCATTTTAAATGTTTATTATTATTTTTGAATTTGTTTTAAATTATTAATTTTCCCGTGAGGTAGGTTTCCGATATAAGGAGCACATCAATATCGTGAGATTATGTAAAGCGGGCTACTTCTGCTTTAGACTGGACAATGCCATTCATATTCCAATGGCCGATCCTGAATGAATTCATTTGCTATTGATAAGAAATTGGAGCAACTTATTTTGGTTTTTAAATAATTCTTGCACGATGTTATTCATCACCGTCATGAATCGATTCATGCAAAATTTCCATTAAAAACTATCAAAACTGGTTAAAATGAAAATCAATCCACAAAAACTTTCAATTTCGGAACACTTTTGCAGTGTAAATTGATAAAGAAGTGTCCAATGGATGTTCAAAATAAAAATACGTTGAATTTGTATGCAACATATCTCTTAGCTTCTTTGCAAACATTCATAGAAGATTTATTTGAAATTTTTGGTGGAAATTTGTGAATCGAATTTAATAACTTGTCGAAAAGCATTTGAAAGCCATGATATCATAAATTTGAATAATATGTTACTAGTTCTTTTTCAACAAATCCCTGCCTAACCAACAAAAAATGAAACCGATTTTCTTTCACACGACCAGCAATCTATCCTAAGGTACGATTTATTTCTTACCAAATATCCAAAGACTTTATAATCAAGTAATTATTACAAAGATTATTCGTGTTTTCCACTGTCATTTATAAAAGTCATCTGACTACTTCAGCTAAACTCACACCAAATCCCCAAGGACCACAAGCTTTCTCAAATCTTTTGCATTATTTGGACAAAATACATCCGTATTGGGCCCTCGGGTATAGTTCCATTCTCAAAAAGGGCTCTACAAACGGAACAAAGGACCACTCATCGAAACTGCTTTATCATCCTGCTGAAGTGAGCACTGGCTCTTCAATAAAGTGTTATTACCGCTACGAATATCCACTAGAAACTTTCGGAATACAGCTCCGATGTATGGAGTTGTTCTTTAGTTTCTTGTACGAAATGACACGAAAAGACGGACCATTTCAAAGTGTTCCGTTATAAATGTTTCCGTTGGCGAACACAATCTGCTTAGTACTTGGATAAAGACCGATGTGCTACGTGCATTTCCTACTAAATTACAGCTAGTACTAAAACTTTCTACCCTTGAACCCGGAGACCGAATAAAAAATCATCCATTACATTTTGTCCGGGTACTCCTCCCAACTGTGCAAAGTACGTTTGAATATATGTCCACTCCGGCGAACGATTTACCCGTCTGTTTTCTTGAGTTTTTTTTCCAGTCGGTTGAAGGACGGAAAGGATGTTTGCTTTATGGAACCGAATCGAAAAGCTTTTTGGCTTTAAGGCTTAATCTTCCAAACTTTACATGTCAGCTTTGTTCTGTTGTGCACGTCTTGCATTCCGGACCTGTAGTGTTTTACTTTGCTTACAGGAAAATTCTGAGATGACGGCATAGGTTTTCGTTGCCAAAATAATGAGTACAAATGTAGGATAATCAAAGGAAACTTTTGATTGTGTCTCATCGAAAAGAAATGTACAACGAAAAATATTAAAGTGAAACATATTCGGGACTCGAGAATAAACTCCCCATAAATTACCTCACATGCACTTACAAATCATGAAAAATTGTATTAGTAACCACAAGAAATGTCACAAAAGCCTCCATGTTTAAGAAAGTTTCATTTAAATCATAAGAAAAGTATCAATATACCGCTCTAGCCCACTGTTCATACTTTGCGTCCGTAATTCAACTTAACTTGAATAAATTCATTGTAAGTTACCGCCTTCGAAAACATCAGCAAAAGAAATTATCACGTCATTTGTGGCTGTCAGCTCCTTTGAAACATATCATTTTATAGTATCAATACTTACCCTGGTTGCAAGTGTTCATTATCCAACCAGCAGCTCTTCGAGGACTCTCGATAAGGCCCGACTTGTCTAATAACAAGGACAATAATGACCCCAAGAACGAACTCAGTTTTTGAGGACCGCCTCTTATAGCTGAGGCACTTCAACGAACCATAGATATAAAACATGATTATGAAACTGGAAGGATAATCGTACACAACAATCCAAGTGCTGGCTTTCACTACTTTCCCAGTCTTAGCTTCATTTTTCTTCAGATCCAGGAGCAATAGCTAGACCGTAACATATTTTACGATTATTATGATGCTTACAATGTTGTTTTGTTCCATCAAGGACATTCCGCAAAAGACAGAATAATTCATTGAAATTCTTCGTTCTGCTGTTTCAACGGGTTTAGTTAGTTTACTGTGGATTGCTTAAAAACGCTTGAGAAGAGAAAGAATAAATACATTGTCGAAAGAAACCCACTTTCAATGTCGATCCGACGACAGAAAACAGTGCACATTCTTTTTGCGACATAATAATAACGGAATGAAAAGAATACCAAAGGAATCGACCAGACCAAAACATGAATTTCATCTCCTCATTTCTTTACCTTTCCTTTTTCGTTCGTCGAACAGATTTAATCGCAAAATGGTTGAGAAATGTCGGCACATATATTCCTTTATTTGGGCTTCGGCTTGATCTCAAAGTTCTTTCGGTTGTCGACACTTTTACTTCTTCCTTGTTCCGTTTTCCCTCAATCTTGGTCGAAGTGCTCAACTGTATCTTGAAACCAAGAAGGATTTGTTTGGGCGGATTCTTGATAAATTGATTTGATTTCAGTTGACTTTTGTTACCGTTCCTCTATCCAACGGCTTTGCTGCACGGGCTTCTTAATCTGGATCAGAAACTTGAGCCGGACCACCTGAATAGATGAATGGATGTGAATGGAATGCTAGGAATTCTCGAAGAAACGATAAATAGCGTAATGCTAGTTTTGAGATTATTCGAAATATGTATAGAAACACAAATCAGAAGCTTACGAATCGATGAATAAGTACAGAAAGAATTGTTTGGGTTTGTGGGAGCATTTGATATTTTTTAGAATGGAAGTTTTTACACTGTTATGTTTGGGAAAATATATTGAGCTTATAATAAAACAAATTTTTAGCCCGTTGAAGGTATAAAATCCGTATTGAGTTTATTTAGTTGGATCCGTTTTGTTATATTAATCGATATGCATTGCAATGCGGGTTTTGATGGAAGTGAGGCATATCTTGTGAAGCGGATAATGAAAATAAGTCGAGGTTCTAGATTTTGTTCCTATTGTGCATAATAGTACTTCTAGAGGAAATGAACGTGGATAAAGAGTTTTTTTCTATGAGTTTTAGTTGGGCTTCTGAAGAATTGACAAAATTGGTGAAAGGTTTTTTCGGAAGCCGATTTTAAGATTAAAAAAAAATTGAAAAACTTTTAACATATCATTGGTATAGAAAATTAACTATTCTTTTTAGTTTTTAAATTAAATTTGAAAAAAAATGATCCTGTGCAAAACCGAAAGTAATGATTTTTATTGGAATCATTCAGACCAGGCAATTTTAATTTTAAAAATTAGTATTAAACTCGTTTCGCCGAAAATTAATATTTCTTTCTATATATATATATATATATATATATATATATATATATATATATATATATATATATATATATATATATATATATATATATATATATATATATATATATATATATATATATATATATATATATATATATATATATGTATATATATATCAGCAAAATGATTAAATCTGCACCACAATAGAGCTGCAACGACCAATCTACTTCGGTAGGGAACGTTGACATCACGCTGATACAGGAGCCGTTTCTGTATAAGAATGCGGTTTGTAATTTCGGCGCGAGTCTTAGTGTGTTCCAGCTAACTGGTAGGAACAAGACAACGGCTTGTACTGTCACCATGAAACAGGTAAATTCAATCTTCCACAGCTTTGTGATGGAGATACAACCAGTGTGTGGTAGCGGCACACAGCGGTGACTTACGACATGGATCTTACGATATGTGACCTTACAACATGGGTCCAATCACACCTGGACTGAGAAGAGTTGCAGAAGCGGCTATGACAGTCGATGCTGCCACTAGCTGTGACGCAAAGCTCACCACGAAACATGAGGAAGAAACATCATAAATGACACAGGCAGGTGTTTGCTAGAATTTCTAACGTCAAACAACATCCATATCCTCAGTATAGGTAACAAACCTACATTTATTACTACGACCAGGGCTGAGTTATTTGATATTACCCTGACAACTCCAATCATAATGGATAGTGTTCATAGGTGGCAGGTTTCTAACCTGCCGTCGGTCTCGGACCAACAGTGGTTATGCTGGAATATCGGTAGTTCTGGTATCTCAAGCAAAAAAGTACAGAACCCGAAAACAGCATAATGGGAAGCTTACTCAAGGAAAACAAATAGACATCTCAGAGCACTAGACGATCTGGATCTGACGAATCAAGGACGATTTAACGAGCAGGTGAACCGATTGATAGGAATTTTAGTGTCAGATTTAAAAGACGTGTGCCCGGAAAAGCCCGTAAGGAAAAACGATACCTTATGGTAGAATGGCGAACTTACAGAGGGTAGAAGTCGCATACGAAGGGTGGTTCGAACACCACAAGGAGGGACTATATCTTCACTCTTCTGCATCCTGACAGTCAACGAAATACTGGAGAATTTAAGGGCCAGCTGCTTTGAGGTGGTGGCGTATGCCGATGGCATTGTGATACTTCTGAAGATTGCGTTCATAAAAACTTTGTCGGACCTTATGAAATCGGCGCTGGACCATATCCAAATCAATACTAAGAAAAGCGGTCGTAGAGCAAACCCGACAAAAACCGAACTTGTATTATTCACAGAAAACACAGGGTGCCGGCTGTTTCTAGCCTCAACGCAATAGCATTGGAAACTGTTGACTTTTTGCGTGCTGATTTGCCTACGCTAATACCTCTTGAACCTACGGTGGCCTACTACATATTCACATGTATAGTGAAGCTGATTTTCAACGGCGATACAACCAGAGTTCGGATCTGGGCTCTCTTATAAAGTGTCTTCATCGAACCGCAACGGTTGATAACTAGTTAGCTTACTGATCTACGCCATCCTTCCAACCTACACGAGGTCTCTTACGCTGTCGTGTGCCACACAATTTTCCGAGCTGTCACGACTTCGCTCGTACAAGCTAGTTATGTGCTCAACATACCGGAATCTACCCAGCTTGTTCTTTGTGACTATATCTGATTCTAGGTAAATTACCTAGAACTGTAACTTCCCCAGAATCATTCTTCAGATATTCCGCTTTTCTGATGTATGGAGCAATCGTGTCGTGGAAGGCAGTGGAGAGTAAAATCAACATCATGGAGCTAACAAGACTGCAAAGATTAGTTTGCATACGTATTACGGGCACTTTAAGAACCGCCCCAACGGCTGGGCTGGAAATGATTCTGGGATTCATGATCCTAGATTGATTCGTCTTTAGAAGCGCAAGCTTAGCGGGAATACGCGTTAAAACTTTCGACATGTAGAATTATTCAAATCAGTGGGCCACATTGGTATTCTTACAGAATGCCGCAGAAGATTTGGGCTCGCTGCGGAAGACGCGGACCACATTAGCAAAATAATACATCTTAGCAGGGATTTCCAGGTCAAGATACCCACAATGGTTGTGTCTGGATTTATACAGACGGGTCAAGGACGGACACAGGAGTTGGCTCGGGCGTTTTTTCTACGGATTTGATTTACCACAGGTTATAGACTGTCAGACCATGCTACTGTCTTTCAGTCTGAAGTACTCGTGTATGTTATACACATGGCAGTTGAGTCTATTACCGCAACATCGACCAAACCAACGACGATTTGCGTCGAGAGCAGTGCAGCCATTCTCGCTCTTGCGTCTTACAGATGTTCTTCAAAAACTGTCAACGCTGGCAGAGTGAAAATGCAAGGCTCCTATCCGGATTATGTGAGTGACAGGGCATAGTAGGGTCAAAGGCGACGAAAACGCCGATGAATTGGTGGTGAAAGGTTCAAGAGCAAGTAATAGTCCCTGTATCACTGTACCACGGTCAATTGCTGACACCACAAGCAAACTAGATGCTGCCAAATGATTTTCGATGAAAGAATTCATAATGCTTTTAGTCACTTATTTCCTAAAGAGCAACATGGATCTATTAAGGGGCTTTTTGCGACTACTAATTTAGTCGAATTCACCAACATCGTTCCGTGTACTTTGGATAATGGTTTACAAGCTGATGCTATTTATAGTGACTTTGCGAAAGTATTTGGCAGGTTAAACCATTCAGTGTTATTGGAGAAGGTATATCGTTTCGGTGTTTCCAGTACCCATCCTGGCTTTCTTCTTACATTCATGATAGCACCTGTTTTGTTATTTTTAATGGGCCATTTACATTGGCGTCCATGCGTCCACGCGTCCATGCGATCTAGCGTGTTTTGCTTACACGAGTCAATTTGATTTTGTTTGTATATTCGGGTCTAAAGCGAAGGAGGTGGAGTATGCTGATTCATGTACAATACATTTTAAAATGATTTCTTTCGCTCAGCGGCATGTGTGGATGATTCGTTGGTGATCATTTAAATATATGTTTTGTGGATGATTATTTTCTTATATAATGATGTGGATAATATATATTTTGCATCCTTACGTGCATGACTATTACGAAAACAAATTGAATGCATCTGAATATCTAGACACAAACATATATATGTAGGTATATATACTCATATGGATAAATACATACAACTTTCTGCTACCAATATATTTGTACGAAGCAAAAAAACATCATCATAAGCGTGTAAAATCCATCCACTTATCGCCTTAGCCCCGCCTTCAAAAAACTGGATTTGAGTTGACTTGACTCATGTAATCTAAAAACGCTTGGACGCGCGGATGCATGGACGCTTGTCTAAATGGCCCATAATGGTTTTTCTTCTTTCCCTTTCTATCCTACCTCTGGCTTTCCCCAATCTCCAAGTGTTTCGTGATGCCTTTTTCCAACAAGACTGCTCCCATTACTTTTGACTACTTTTTGCCTGGTAGTCTTTTGGAGCACATAGATCAACATTAGGACCTAGATCAACATTAAGACCTTGGCATCATTTTCGATAATGTTAAAATCTGATCTGTACAAGTTTGATGTCGCTTATCGTCCTTATGATGACCGTTTGCTTTTCTTAAATCGCCACACGCTGAACATGCTCGCCAGTACTCGCCAGTACTGCTACTTACCATGGTTTATTTTCCTCGAACATTTCCGTGTCTTACTTCTTGCGTGTGTCTAATCGCCCGATAAAAACGCATTCGCATTTCAATACTCTTTTTATTCCTATTCTTGTTTGTTGGTTTCATTCTCCTACACATAGAATTCTAAGAGGCCGCGATGAGCACCAGCTTGGCTCTCTGTCCATGTCTTTTCAGCCATTTAAAAACCATGTTTTTAGCTTAAAAACTACATTGTGTATATTTTTTCCTCTTATATTCTTTTTATTTATTCTTTATGTTGTTTGTTTTATTTTGATGTTTTCTATACTATCTCAATTGCAAATACGCATTGCTTGTAACTAACTCGTTTGGTATTATTCGTTTCATTTTCAAAATGGGTATTTAATTAATATCTCTGTACGGAATTGTTTTTTCAAGCCAAGATGAGCTCTTTCTGAAACAAACAGAATACGAAATCATATAGTAAACACAGACAGATTGAACGTTCAAAGTCTACGTTGACGCATTATAAGTAATAAACCATAATGCAGATTGGCAAAAACACAAATTGGCATCCTGGTTGGTCTTACTGTTATCACGAAGGACATACATCCTGATTCGGCTCTGACAGCAATGACCACGACTGGTTCCTGCTTGTTAGCCCCACCAGAAAACTGATGCTCACTTTATTAAATTAATTAAACATTCATTGACTTTCATGTGCACTTTACGGATCTTTTGTTGACTTTTATCGGTTTCATTCAATCATTCGATGAGATATCATATCGTATCCTACGTCGGTGGCTGATTGAACGAAATATTTTGTAAGTTTTCAAGGACAAACAGACCAAGCGATGCGATTTCGAAGGCGAAGTTGAGTTATTCGACCGGAAAATTATTCAGTTTCAATATACAGACAACATGCAACGAATACAAGTAATTTAATAAATAATTTTTTATTAAGTCTGTCTGAGCCTGTTGTGATATTTTTGTGAACTGGAATAAGCATGAAGTGATTAATGTTTATTTAACAGAAAAGGAAATGATGTTTTATTGACGCTATCATCAAGTTGCTTGAATATGTATCCTGAGAAACAAAATAATTCCCAGAATCAAATAATGTTTAGTACGAACATTTGAATGTAATATTCATAATTAATATAAAGTTTTAATTACAAACAATCTACACAGCCAATGCTGTGGAAACGTTGTGATTATACAAAGTGATTATAAAAGTTTGGTTATACAAAGTTTTTCCTGAGTGCTTTTTATTTTTGACATTCAAGAGTGACTAACTAAGTTGAAACGATCAACATGACTTTCATTTAAGGTTTAAAATTGATGTATTT
Organism: Nemotelus nigrinus; assembly: GCA_947369275.1. Lineage (NCBI taxonomy): Eukaryota > Metazoa > Arthropoda > Insecta > Diptera > Stratiomyidae > Nemotelus > Nemotelus nigrinus. The sequence goes on along the minus strand of OX376374.1, from coordinate 29,710,692 downwards.
AGATTTGCCATAGTCGCAGATACACAGAGCTCAAAGATAAATAGCCACTGCACTTTTGTGGGCACGATTAAATTAAACAACCGCCACTTCAGGTGTGTTCCTCTCCTTCTGCGAAAAATTGCAGTAGACTTTTTTTACTCTTTCCAAGTATTCCCCAACCACTTTAAAAATTATAAATTGGATTTGGAAATTGAATATCAATTTGCAAATTTAATTTACTATTCGCATTTCTTTGAACCTCATGGTAGAGTTAGATGTTGAGATATTGGATGCAAATGGGAATAAAATCAGAATAAAAAAACATGAAAAAATTATTGTATAAAAAAGGCGGCTTGTTGTCTTCACTCTCCGAAAGATTTTCGCACATAATTGCCCCGCCGTCGTGTGGCTATGAAAAATCTGAAAAAACCCCGTGTGTTTTAGTTCTTAAAGATTATAGTCTCCGATTAGCTACAGCTTCTCAAAAGCACACGGGGGTTTTTCGGATTTTTCTTTTTGCTTTTTTCGGATTTTTCTTTTTGTTACAAGTGATTAATGACCGGATATATATATATATATATATATATATATATATATATATATATAAATATATATATATATATATATATATATATATATATATATATATATATATATATATATATATATATATGTATATATATATATATATATATATATATATATTTATATATATATATATATATATATATATATATATATATATATATATATGTATATATATATATATATATATATATATATATATATATATATATATATATATATATATATATATATATATATATAAAAGGCAGAAACTAGTTTCGTCGCCAATAATGATTCGCCTGGGATCGAGCAGCAAATTTTCTTGGTTGGCTGATCGAAGAAATTCTTTGAGTTTACTGAACCAGTTCTTAATATACTGCGAAGTAACAGCTACTCTGCCTTTATGAAGTGTTTCTGCTTTTCTTAAACTTAAAGAAGGATTTCTTCTAAAGAATGATTTTAACCAGGTTCCTCCAGGACGATTATTTCTAAACGGATTCACCCTGGCATCATCTTTCAAAAAATTTTGAACAGTGTTCAATTAATTATCATGCTTTAGATGAAAGCCACATTTAGATAACTTAATGCACCATTCAGTAATGGCTGTTTCCTCCTCAGTAGATTATATAGAACTTGGATCTTTTTTGTCGCACTCGTCAGGTATTCTTCCATGCAAATGATCTTGTAATGTTGCTCATGGGATGCAATATTTAGCTGCAGCTTTACGTATGCTTAGCTTACTATTGCGATATCATTAAGTGCCATTATAATTCTATCTTTTCTGTAAGATTCTAGAGTTGGTAATATACGGCCAGTCCCGTCTTTCCCCGTTTCGTTATTCATATCCTTGGAAATAAAGAACAACTATAGAAAAACGTTAGATGAGGCCGATTACTAAAATACTCTGCATCAGTTTTCGGCCAAAGTGAATTTTCATGATATATATGGGGCCGAATACTGAATATTTTTGAGCAATACTGTATTTTTTAATAATTCTCCCTTATAGTCAACATATGACGTCATTTCGTTGGAAATATTACCAAAAGAACATTTCTAGTGAAATTTCAATGCTCGGCCACCGTGGCCGGCAACTGAACATATCGTAAAATATATGATTCAGTATTCGGCCTCCTCATATTTTTCAATTTAACAGTATTAAATCAATTAATTTCAATAAAGTTAAGATTTTAGCGTGAACAACTTACACACCAGTTGATTTTCAACACCGATCACACACAAAAACAGTAAATATTTAAGGATAATTTTATATCACTTCTTAAGAAAATATGACATTCACATGAAGTTTTTGAGTGCAGTTGACGATGCCACAAACTGAATGAATAATTGCGTTCATCAAACTTAACACACAGCGCTAGATTTTACGCCACTTCGAGACTATGTTTCTACCAATCCGTTAGAGTATTTTTTTCCTTTTTTTAGACGTTTGTTTTCTTATTTTCAAAGTCTATAGACAAAAGTGGCCGACTTCTGACGCATGGCCGACTTCTAGTGCACTTACCCTATGCAAAAGTAACTCGAACTCGTAAACACGTTCTCGTAAACTACAGATGGACGAATGCAAAAGGTGGGTACAAAGTCACTATCAGATTTACAGGATCGGCCCCTTCTGACGTCATTCCCAAGAGTGGTACATCTGATTTGGGAATGTTTTTAAATAATTGCAAAACGACAACTGGACTCATTTCTTCATTTGTTCTTTTCTTCCATGTTCATTTCTTCCATCTTTGAATTCGAGTTAGGTTCGCATGTTACGTTAATTAGGTTAGGTTCGCATGTTACGTTCGCATGTTACGTCAATTTTGTGGTGCCCGATTATTATTAAAAAAAAAATTTTCTTCGATTCCTCCATTCTCGCCATTTTCGCACATAATTGGGTGGGCGCAGCTTACCCGTCGTGTGTCCCAGCTTCTTGGGTTTTTGGCTACGAAAAATCTGAAAAAACCCCGTGTGTTTTAGCTCTAAAAGATTATAGTCTCCGATTAGCAACAGCTTCTCAAAATGTGTCTAAAAATGGTTGAGTAAACGCCGCGAACTACGAAAACGGAGATGAAGATTTGGCTATTAGCCAAATCATTCAGTTTTGAGTGGTTTTGGGAGTGCGCGATTTGGTACAAAGTACAAAGTTCTTTTAGATTTTTCAAGCAACTGTTCAATGCTTTGAGCTGCGCTTGCTTTTGAGGGTGTCTTTTTTTAAACTAATTAATTTAAAATTAAAAAAAAAAAATTTCTTCGATTCCTCCATTCTCGCCATTTTCGCACATTATTGGCTAATCGGTCCCTCCTTTTCGTAGGTTTCGCGTCGTTTACTCAACCATTTTTAGACACATTTTGAGAAGCTTAGCTGATCGGAGACTATAATCTTTTAGAACTAAAACACACGGGGTTTTTCGGATTTTTCGTAACTAGTTTTCGACACCACATAAAAATGAGGATTTCGACACCACATAAAAAAACTAGTGTCGTAAAGTAACTGCGTATACGAAGATAACATTTCTAGGAATCTGTCCAAGGAGCTAAGAGAACAACTTGTACTCTCATCCCTGGTGATGGTGTTGGTCCTGAGATCGTTTACTCCCTGCAGGAAGTGTTCAAGGTAGGTTTTTTTTGCTTAGGCTCTAGCTTTCGTGTAGATTTTGCCACAGATTCATGAGCTCTAACTTATTCTGAATGCTCATTTTTATGTGGTGTCGAAATCAGTCAATACAACCACCCTGAATACTCAGCCAGATTTTCACGGTTTACTTTCGGCTGGAACTGTACGCAAAGACATCTGACCAACTGTCTGTCACTTTAGAGCACAACGAGCGCAGCCTGCCATCTAAATTCTTGCAAAAGGTTCTGTCTGGAGTTCCTGGGAGTATATTTTCGGTGCAGCTTTTTCATATACTGAATATAATTATCGCGAAAACAATTTATAAATAGTACAACATGGCATTAGTTTCACGTATATTCGCGCGCACGCTGCTTCAGGTACTTAAACATTTGCATCGAATACGAAAGTGTTTACATAATTATCTGAGGTTAGATTGAGTATATCATTGGCAGTGTTCCTATCTTTTAGGCCTCCGCATCATCGTCAGCAAGATCTCTTCATACCACGTCGGTAAGACAGCAGGTTAGTGAAAAATCGAAAATCAATACTAACTGCGTATACGAAGATAACATTTCTAGGAATCTGTCCAAGGAGCTAAGAGAACAACTTGTACTCTCATCCCTGGTGATGGTGTTGGTCCTGAGATCGTTTACTCCCTGCAGGAAGTGTTCAAGGTAGGTTTTTTTTGCTTAGGCTCTAGCTTTCGTGTAGATTTTGCCACAGATTCATGAGCTCTAACTTATTCTGAATGCTCATTTTTATGTGGTGTCGAAAACTATTCTGATTTCATTTGCTTTTCAATAATTTTTCTTTCCGTGGAAGGCAAATTATCGCCAACAAAACTACTATTAGTATTAAAGCTTGCGAGGAAAATGTAGTACATACTTAGTTTCGGCTTCGATATTCAAAAATGATCGTCAACAATAGAATACTTAGTATTATTACTTGGCTTTGGTTGTTTGAATTTTTAATTAATATCTTGGCGAAAATAAATTATTTTTCGATTTGTTTTTACGTGCTAATACTGTTTTCCGTCGCTGATGTGGTGTCAGTATAATCGAAAAGTAATATTTCTCACGCAAATATAAAAAACGGTTTGAGAGGCCTGCTCTCTGTACATCTTGCTAGAAGGCATAGTAATATCAACTGTGAATCCGGAAAAAGTAATCTTGTGTATCCAAATTGTTACCCTGTGGCTTTTTTAGTGAAAACCCTCCGATTCTTTTGGTAGATTAAAAAAAAGTTACTTAGACTGCACACAATGCTGCAATATTTCTGTCATTGCATAAAAAATCATGTCAGATTATCTAAAAACACAATTGTAAAACCAAATGTTAATCCAACTGAACTAAACATTGGTATGATCTTGATTATCGATGCATTCCAAGAAAATTTACAGATATTACATCTAAAACGTCAGATAGATTTCTCTTGTTAATTGATTATAATGATATGAATACTTCAAATTTTGTGAATGTTATGAATGCTTCAAAATACAAAGTTAATAAAAGTGGTTAAACAGTAATTTGCAAATATCTAGACAATTATGTGTTTGAAAAAGAGCATGCCAGTAAGTGTTATTTACAATAATATGCGAGTAGATTGTAATTACGTTTTATTAATATTATCAGTCATCAGGGATTGTACCGGAAAGATTTCCCATAGAAACTTTTGACAAATTTATTTCTCTCTTATACTTAAAACCAACATTATCGGCGATACAACCAGAGTTCGGTTTTGGGCTCTCTTATAAAGAGTCTTCATCGAGCCGCAACGGTTGATAACTAGTTAGCTTACTGATCTACGCCATCCTTCCAACCTACAAGCGGTCTCTCACGCTGTCGTGTGCCACACAATTTTCCGAGCTGTCACGTCTTCGCTCGTACGAGCTAGTTATGTGCTCAACATACCGGAATCTACCGAGCGTGTTCTTTGTGTCCTATATCTGCTTCTAGGTAAATTGCCTAGAACTGTAACTTCCCCAGAATCATTCTTCAGATATTCCGCTTTCCGTTTTAGTTCTCTTCAATAATTACGTATTGTTATGTGTTTATTTATTTATTATGTCATGCTCTGTATAAGTACATAGATTTTTCATATACTATATCCTGTTTGACGTGTATTGAATTGGCTTATCCCGATACGTATCAGCCACTGTTTTCTGGTTTGTTTATCATGTTGCAAAAAAAGTGACAAAGGAATATTTTGTGATTGATACCATTAATTTTGTTGCAAAGAGGTATCTAGGTTTGTTTGTAATCTTTATATTAAATAAAATACGATTATTGAAACATTGATTAACAATTAGTCTGCTGAGTTGTTCGATCGTCTTACTGATGAAATTAAATGTTTTGGGTATGTCTTTTAAACGTATGCACTAGTGTACGTTAAACATCGATAGTTGGATGTTTCGATAATATCGATGTTTTTTTAAAAACTATCGATAGGCTATCGATAGACTATCGATGGTGTATATGTGTCTTGCGAAATTAGTAGATACACCCAGGATTCATTAATTTTTTTAAAAATAACTGAGAATTCAATTACTATTATAGAGAAACACAGATGTATAGTTTTATTAATTTCCGAAATGCTGAACATTTTGATTTAAGGAAAGCAATTCAATGAGACGCTTTGAGACTTTAAGAGGTTTCTGCGATCACTGTGAATTACACCAGTTTTCGAAAGAATTCGTTCACTCGGAATAGAAGACGCAGAAGAAGAGCAAACATTTTCTTTGTCTCAGTATTTGAATCTAACCAGTAGTCGATGGGACATTTGTCGTTTCCACTGGGAGGTTTCTCCAGGTTTTGGTATATATCTATGTCCTATTGCATCATTATTTGGGCAGCTATAAGCTTAGTCTTTGAATAGATCTTAAGGTAGAAATAATAACTCCTTGGATTTTTTTTTGGTTTCCACTATTCCTTCGTTAGTAAATTTCCCCAGTTTTTCCAGTTCAGATGCTCGTAGATGCAGCTGCCGTAATTTCATAAGTACTCTGAGCTGACTCCAGCTTTTGTGTCATCAGAAAAGAAGTATATTCTATTTGAATAGGTTGGGCAGCTATGTTTCCATCGTCTTCTTTTATTTTTTGAACCTTGGATCCAGAGTGGTGGCTAACATCATAAGGACCCTTTTTTCAAACGGTTTAATCGTTCCCGCACTGACTTGCATAAAATATTATAAATATTCTTTCCAGCAGTGTTTTTATGTTAATTTTCTCTTTCGATAATTGTAGAGTCAGCCCTCGTAATAACGGAGTTATATAAGAAAGAGTAATGTAGATATTGTTATCGTAGCCACATCAAATGGTTCTAATAGCAGAATTGTATTCGGCAGCACATTCAAATCTTCGACGAGTAACGGTTTCAGGTGCCTTCACACATTTGGCTAATTCCAAAGTCAATTCTTGCCTGATATCATAGAAACATTTGATCTTGGCGTATGCGTTATTCCAACGAGAACGGAACTGCTGAATTAGTTTCAGTTCAGGTTTGTTGAGCTGTCGTTGTGCAATTGTCAGTATGTCTGAAATAACTGAACTCGATTGAAAAGAAGTATCAATATCTTTGCACTATTTCGTGATAGAATGAAAATCAGGTGTTATAAATATTAGACGCAGTCAAATTTAAAGTATGCGCGAAGCATGGAATATGATTAAATTGAAGAAGTTTTGTTTGCATTAACATGCGAGCAGCATTATCAGTGACGATCGCATTTATTTTTGATCAAATGTTCCATTTGCTTAGTGTAAACAAGAAATAAAGAGTCTGAATATTTGTCTTTTCAACTACACCAACGATAGTATTCATCAAACAGGCGTAACATAAATAAGTTACTTCTGCCATTGAAAAAAATCAGTATTCTCTCTTTGTTTGCCTTAATACTCGCCAATGATTTCTTTAGCGAACGGTTTAATTCTATTCTCCAGGATTTTTGCCAGAATTTTGTAGGCCGTACAGACTAAAGAAAACGCACCTATTAATTGCATCCTACATTTTATTTGCTTGTATTTTTCCCTTAATGAATCTTTCACATATGTTAAAATCAATTACGAATCAAGATTCCTATTCGCAACAATGTCAAAGTGTTAAAGACTTTTTTTCATCTTCCTATAATTAGTTCTGAAATAAACTCAAATTTAATTGGTTGAATACTTCTTTTTATTTATTTATTTACTTATAAAACTATGCCGAACCAGTAAAATGAAACCGCATTCATAGTGGCCTTAGTAGTTACAAAAGAGATTTCGTTTGGCTAATATATAGGAAAACCACGAAATTATCAGATTTTCAGTTCGGATTTAGTGGATATAAATATTAAATTAGTAAATATAAAATTATTAAATATTATATTATTAAATATACAAATTATTAAATCGCATAGCGAAGAAAATCGGTAGGTCCTGTGAATATAGAAAAAGATAGAAAAAGTAGATATAGAAAAAGTAGTTAATAGGGATATAGAAAAAGTAGTTAATTGCTTGGCACCATGGGGTTCGGGAAAAAATTAATTAATTATATTTTCGTGTATTCCAAGGCTTTATTTAGCAATGTTAGTACTATTCGATTTGAATTAAATGTGCACCTTTTTGTTCTACAATTTTTCACCATTTTAAAGGTAATTTCATGATGCCTCTTTCACAGAAGTCCTGATTTTTCTTGGCAAAAAACTCAAGCAAACGATTTTCACAATCTTCTTTTGAGGATAATTTCTTGTCAGCAAGGAAGCTTTGCAAGGAAAAAAATGGCTATCGCTTCGATTCAGGTCCAGACTAAAAGTTTGATGCAGCAAAATTTTCCAAACAAGCTTTCGGAGTTTCTGACCAGCCACTATAGACATATTCGGCCTGGCGTTGTCCTATTGGAATATAATTTCTTTCCTATTGCCCAATTCTGGCCGCATATGGACGATTGATAATTTCAAAGGGTCCAATTGTTGACATTAGCGATACCAATTTAGTGATTCTAAGCAGCTCATAGCAGATGTTCCCTCTCCAGTCCCACCAAACGCATAGTAAAACCTTCTTGGTCATGAATACAGATTTGGCCACCATTTAAGTGGTTTTTTCGCACATTATTGTCGTATGTAATCCATTTCCCATTTCCAGTCACCAATAGTTTGAACAATGGCTCAATTTTCTTCCGTAAGGCTTATAAATACATCAATTTGTGTGGCAACTAAATAACGAGCTTGCTTTTGAATCCAGTTTTTTCAAATGTTTTAATAATCTCTTTTACCCGACATTGAGCTCCTGGGCAATAATGTGACTCCTAACTTGCCTATCTACTTCGGCTATTTCAGTGATTTTATCGACATTTTCGACGACGGGTTTACCTGTTCAAAGTTCAATTTGAGCATCAAAATTACCCAAGTCGATGCTAATAAATTTCAATAAACACTAATAAAACATTTTTTGAATATCATAAATAAAGCCTCACAATTTCTATCGTTTATCCATAGGCAGCTGATGTTCCTGTCGACTTCGAAACATATTTCTTGTCTGAAGTCAACCCATTGCTGAGTGCGAAGCTCGAAGATGTAGCCGGCTCAATAATGAAAAATAAAGTTTGCATTAAGGTACTTATATTATTATGTTTTATTACTTCTTAAATTCTAAATAAAGCTGTAATCTTTTTAGGGCATTCTGGCCACTCCAGATTTCAATGCTGAAGGCGAATTGCAAACTTTAAACATGAAACTTCGTAATGAGCTGGATCTGTACGCTAACGTTGTACACGTCCGAAGTTTACCAGGTGTCAAGACCAGGCATAAGGTTCGCATTTGGCAATGCAATACAATAGCAACATTTACAAAAGTTACTTTGCAGGATATCGACTGTGTAATCATTCGTGAGCAAACTGAGGGTGAGTATTCGGCGTTGGAGCATGAATCGGTACCCGGAATAGTCGAATGCTTGAAAATCATTACCGCCAAGAAGTCAATGAGAATCGCAAAATTCGCTTTCGATTATGCTACGAAGAACAACCGAAAGAAGGTCACCGCTATCCACAAAGCCAACATAATGAAACTCGGGGACGGCTTGTTTCTAAGGAGCTGCGAAGAAATGTCCAAACTTTATCCACGTATTCATTTCGAAAAAATGATTGTTGATAACGCTACGATGCAGCTGGTTTCTAATCCCAATCAGGTATGATGAAAATGTTTTGAAATATTTGAATACTTCTTTGAATCAAAATGTCATTTCAGTTCGATGTGATGGTAACTCCAAACTTGTACGGTAATATCCTCGATAATATTGCATCGGGTCTTGTCGGCGGGGCTGGTGTTGTAGCAGGTGCTTCATATTCTGCCGAAGCTGTCGTATTTGAACCTGTAAGCTAAGTTTTATTTACTTTTAGAATATTCAAATATTTAATATTTAAAAATTTTAACCTAAAAAAGAATGATTAAAATCTAATTATTAACGCTTATTCTTTTCAGGGTGCACGTCACACTTTTGCTGAAGCTGTCGGTAAAAACGTTGCCAATCCAACGGCTATGCTTCTATGCGGTGCGAAACTCTTACGTCACATCAATTTACATTCGTACAGTGACAAAATCGTGAATGCTATTAATAGCGTCTTGGAACAAGGAAAGGTGCGAACAAAAGATTTGGGAGGCCAATCGACGACACATGACTTTACTCGGGCTGTAATGGCCAATCTTCACTAAGTGAGGAGACAATAAACAAAATTCTTTGCTACTGTTGCTGTTGACATTTAGTAAATTCTTTTGCGTTTTATTAAATAGATAGTATTATTGTTTGCGATTAATTTTGTCCACAAATTGTTATATTTTTGGTTTTACGCCGTATTAGATGTAAAGCAACGTAAGACGAAAGCTATTTTCGGCTCTCAATATTTATTCTGAACAAATAAAAATCTCATGTTATGAATGCCATAAATGTGTTTTGTTTCTAGTAAGTGGTGTAAATTTGTGGTTTACACATTGGTGATTATTTTGTAGTACGTAGCAATACCGTTACTAAGGAGTACTTAAAGAAATATCTGCAAAATGAGAAAATATTTCTATTCTTAGAGAATTCTTTTCACAAAATTTATCTTGTATCTAGTTTGTACCCATAGTAGCCAAAAAACTGTGAAGATAGCTCATCCTGACTTAAGCTTGAAAACTTACCGGGCGTTTGAAGAAATACCTATAGGGAATATACATTTTTCTATTTCTATCTAGTTTGTATCCATGATTGCCAGAAAACGGTGGAGATGACTGATCATGGATTAAACTTGAAAACTCGTTATGCAGATAAATAGGTTGGTTTTGGGTTGGATGCCACCAATAACTATATTCGATCACATATTTTGACATCAATGCTTTGAAATAACTGATATCCTTGAATTCTCGATCGGAGACACCTGAAAATATTATATAATCAATCACAAAAATCTAAAGTCAATAAACGACATAAACCTAAAATTTCAAGCACCATCCAAAATTTTGCTGTTAATTAAAAAATTTCAAAAGACTAAATTTTTCTTTCGTTATTTTATTTTCCACATGTAACGGAGACCTTGAAAGCTCGGTCGAAAATTCTTGTGCATTTTTTTAAGTCGTATAATTTTTTCAAGGCATGAATTGCCAGACTGGCTTAGAGCCGCCCAGAGATCGTGGTGATCATTATGATCATGGTTGCCAAAAACCTACTAGGAATCTCTATGAAGATCTGTGCACAAAATTTGGAAATTTATATAAGAAATGGAAAAGAAATCAGCCTAGGCGAAGAATACAGGAGCTCGCAATACCGAAATATAGGAGAGGCAAATATCGGCCAGAAGTATTTCATCGTTTTGGACGAGAAACTCAAATCATTAGAGACGATGTATTGTCGACGAGATCCGAGCAGTTGGCATATAGTCCTGTAAGGTACGTGGTATTTCTTTGTTTTCGGTAATTTAGTGGGTCTTATGGCATACAATTAGGGATTGTAATTTGCAAGACACTAAAGAATAACAGAAACAAATAAGAAAATAAAAATATGAAAATTAAAACGGCACAAGAAAATCTAAAAACAAGTTTTAGAACAAATGAACAAAATGTGTTGTACAAGTCTTAGCTTAAAACTACACGTATTCCCAATAGATTAAACTTCTATTTTCACTAGATCTTTAGAATCACTAATTTTTTTAATTAATATAATAATTAATAATATAATTATTTAATAATTCACTGTTTTTTTCACGTTTCATTAGCTGCTTGAAAGATGAGCTCTAATTATTTAGTTTGATTATAGATCTAAGAGCATTAAAAAGACTGGAGACAAATAATCAAGGTTCAAAGTATCCATATATGTCACATTTCGGGGATGGCTGTGCCATAATTTTAGTAGGTCTTCCATTATTGGAGGCTTTTTTCTTTAGGAGCCTATTAACACATTTCATGCTGTGGCTACTGAGGTTTAATGATTAAAACCAGGTTTTTCCAGCCAACAGCATTTTGTAAAGGTTCTAGATATGTTTGAGTCGATCAGAATAATGTTCTAGATGTTTTCTATATGTAGAGGAGCATTTGTTGGGGATTCTTCTATGATCCCCCTTTTTTAATTCACAAAATCCATTAGGAGTGAAATTTGGATGAAATTTTTGAAGTAGTTATGGAAGAAAGAATTAGGATGCTCTTTAGTTAGATTATAAAACGGATCTCCATATATATATATATATATATATATATATATATATATATATATATATATATATATATATATATATATATATATATATATATATATATATATATATATATATATATATATATATATATATATATATATATATATATATATATATATATATATATATATATATTAAAGGTTAAAAAATCAGAGGAGGCTCATAATAGATTTATCAGTTTGAGGCAAATAGGGCTTAAAAGCGCGAGATCGTATGGCCATATCTTGGGAGTTTGTGGAGCAGATAAAGTATCCTGACACAAAACACTGTGATTTATAGAATTTTAGTATTACTGAGGAACAGAGGATCTGATCTCAAGTAGGTTGGCAAACTAATTTCGGAGTTTGTGTGGAGCTCAAGACACTTTTTGATTGCCACACTGGATATACTCTTTTAAAATGGCAATGGATGTGAGAAGAGTTTCAATTTTCGGACAAATAAGTAATTTATACAGATGACTGAGAGGTCAGTCTTTTAGTTTTTTGGTATTTTTCGTAAGATTTGGAAAGATCTACCCTTACCGTTTAGTTTGAATTGATATGCTTGCCTAAATATTGTATTCACTGAGTTAAACCATGGAAGGGATTAAGGTTCAGGAAGAGTTGTGTGAAAGAAGACAGCGGCGGGGCTGAAATCAATTTCTCATGATTCGTTTCTAGTTTGAGCATGCTACAGGTTTGGAAAAACCCACTAAGAGCAGGTTGTAAAGAAATAAGACAAGAATTAACTTTGCCTGCAGTAAACATAACAAATTTATCAGCATATTGAAGAATTTTATAGGATCAATCTAACCCGAAGACAAATTTGTGAGTGCTTAAATTGGATCTAAGAGGTCTGAAGATATCTCAATGGTGAAAAATATTGCTCATATTAAAAGAGTCCTAACCGATGCATAAGGAACAAAAAAATAATCCACAAGATATTTTTTGGGATCCTGTGAAGAATATGAAAGGCTTTTCCTTCATAATCATTCTCAATATCCAGAATAGTAACCATGGTGACCGATTTGTATCTTTTGCTTTTTTTGACCCAAGGATCCAGCTAGTTCAGGCTGGTATTAATTGATTTGCTTGCGAATTAGCAAGGAGCCTGAAGTACCTGTTATAATTGTTTACTACTCCGTTTTCAGTCATTCATGTTGCTGATGATTTTGATAAACACATTGGGCAGGGAGATTTTGCGATATTTATTAATTACGAGAGGTCTTTGTTCGGTTCGAGGAATGAAACTATTTTCGCTTTTAGAAAATTTTTCACATTTTGTGAAATCTTACCAGGTTATTCAGATCTCAGTGCAGTTGATTATAATTCTTGCGTTAATGATGTTCAGAAGGTCGTATGCTATTTTTGAAGCCTTGGGGCTGTTTTTTTTTGCTGTGTGAACTAAGCATACTTAGGAACTCCTGGCATAAGAAGTCGAGGAGGTCTGTCAAAGTCAGATAATTTGGAGATCAGCTACTGGAGATGCTTTTATTGTGAATGAGAATAAAAATGGATACTATTGATATGTTGGATTTGTTATTTTTGATATCTCTGATATTTCTTCTGAATTGACACTAATTACCTCCAGGCACCATTTTTGCAGAGGCTTGCCAGCATTTACATTTAACTGCCTTATCATGCAGCTGGTTCCCAACATTTTAGAAAGCCGGTGAAGTGATTTTAAAACAAAATAAACCATTAGTGCTCCTTTTTTCGAATACCATATCCGTTTTAAGCCTTCGTTCCTGCGCGGTTTTGGCGTGTTTTTGAGCCAAGAAGAAAACCGAGTATTTTGTGAGTTAAGAAATCTTCTGTAATGAACTCGAACAACTTATCACTTCCACCACTTTGCGACCACCTAACCTACCTGAGATAATATATTTTATTTACTATTTAAATGTATCAAAGACTTTATATAGCACCAAACTTTATTTTCTGGGAAATCGTTTTAGGAAGCACCTTCTAAGGAGTGTGACAGATGCCTGCGTAGTTTTTACAAATTATTTTATCACTTTAAATCAAACTACTACGCAGATCAATCGGCACTTGCTTTTCCGATATTTTTGAAATAAATCAGTGAAGAAGGTTACATTGTTCCATTATTTTGTAGAGACAAAAAACTTATTTTGCTTGAGGTGGCTTGGACGTCTACTTCAGCTCCTGGATGGGATCATATGCTGTTAAAAGTACTGTATTCGTCTATTTTGACGTTGTCTATTTTGTCTAAGATGGGTTCTTACAGAATTTTGTTCGTGCTTTGTTTGTCATTCTTCACTTTTCTTCCCCAGCTATCGGAGTTTATTCTAGTTTTTCTTCTAAGCCCATGTTGGTTGTTAAGTGTATTTACTCTTTGTAGGTCACATTTTTTTCTAGATTGAACGTTGATACTTCACATAATGCTAGTAATTTCGTGGCTGTGTTGTTTTGTTATGCTACGATGTGGTCGGTGGCTTATCGATTCCTTCCTGCTTTTCTTCGACATCGTTTTTAAGAACACGCTACTTTCTTCCAGCTGCACAGTTTCTTTCATATGCTCAAATCCAATTTGGGGACATCTGTTTTTCAGCAAGCTTTACTAAAAAACCCATCTTTTGCTCATTCAGTCTTGCGTTTCCAAGATATAGAAAGAATTAATCATACTTTTGATTTGAATTTTAGAAAACTCATCGCCACACGTGATGCCGTGCGAGATTTTGCGTCACCCGTTATATATGAACGATTCAATAAATATATTCATCGAGGCATGTATTCAATGTACGCTAGATTGGGAAACTCAGCGCCTCCTCACATCATGTAAGTGCAATTGAATCATTTATATATATATATATATATATATATATATATATATATATATATATATATATATATATATATATATATATATATATATATATATATATATATAAATATCCTCCAACGTAATGAAAAATTCATTTCATACAACAGAAACCCAATCACGCCGTGGTCGAAAGATGATTGGATCAAACACTCTGAAAAACTGCAGTTGCTCGCAAAACCGAAACGCATTTTCTCCCCACCAGCAATTGTAAGGCTTTTAAATAATTTATTAGACTTAATCTTAATTGATTTTTACATCATATGTGATGCATGTAGATGCGAATCAGCAAGCCGTTAAGCAGTTTAGAGGATCGAATAGAATCTCTAGCAACTCCGAAGACTAGACCAACAAAATATAAACCGCGACCTGTCGTCAGTCCTGCGGCAATGAAACATGAAGCAACGGAAAGGACTCTAGAATTGAGCAAACCAAAACCAGGACGTGAACTACCACCGAAAAAGCAAAGAACGTTCCGAGGAAAGAAATATGACGGTATAATATAAACATATATACCTTGAAAAACCAAAGAAAGCATGAGCTGGATATGCTGAAATAGGTCTTATTTTTTTGTAACTATGAAACCAAATCAATTTTCAAGATCAGAGAGGCGAAGAAACTTCGAAAGTTCATAAGTAAACTAAGCTATAGTAGGTTTTCGGACAAATGTGAATTGGCTCGTCCTCGCTTAGAATCATCCAGCTCATACTGCAGTTATCTTTAAGTTCTATTTTCCAAAATAGTAATCTTATCTTTTCTAATCAACATGAACTAACTGTTTTATATCTCTTTTAGCAACACCTCGTACTAAGGAACTGGCACAACATCGTGAAAAGAAAACGGCCGAAAGTGATACCCGTGAGAATCCGTTCCAGGTATCACCTACTGCACTGAAAGCTCGAGCAACGGAACGTGTCAAAACCCTGGCTAAACATAAAAAATATGCACTGGCAGAAGCAAAGGATCCAGGTAAAGTGTCACCGACAGCCCTCAAGGCCACAGCATCGAAACGAATCGTCGAATTAGCCCAACCAAAAAATCCAAGAACTAAAGTTGGTGGTTAAAAGATTTTTTAGTTGGTACTAGATTCATGTTAGTTAGTTCTTGAAATTGAATGTGCTTGGAGTGAAATTATAAGCTAGTTGATAATAAATTAAAGGTAAGCAAATATAAGTTTTGTGCAAATTAAAATAGCCTGTGCATAATAGTACTTGAAAGTTTTATACTGAAAGTTCTTGAGTTGGAAACATATTCCTGTTTTCGTCTGATAGCGTTTTCGGCTTTCTATCTTCACAGGCTGCAATATCTTTTAGAAATTCGGAGATCTTTTTGGCTTCCACTTTAAGTTATTTCGCTTTAAATTTTATTAAATCCATTTGAATAATTTGGACTCATTCGGTTTAATAGAATTTGACCTTGCTTTTGATATCTATCTGAGAATTCTGCAAAGACGCACTTCATTTCATTCAGGCTTGCATAGCAAGATGCAGTTGAATTTTAACAAAAAGTGTTATCATGTGATTTCAGGAATTATTACCCAGGGGCTTCGGTCTTACACCGCAATGAGTAAGATGTATATAGATTATTTCTTGCATCTTTTTTTTTACATCTTAGTCACAATCTGTACAGTAGGTCACAAAAGTAAGTATACACCTCATAATTAATTGTATTCTCAGTCTCTCAGTAAACCAATGCTTATTTATTTCAAAGAAAAAATAAAATTATTTGTTTTTGTCAAAAAAAAAACAACTCTTTCAAGATATGAACAATGAAAATGAGAAAACAGCTATACTTAAAATAAATATCTGAGCTGAACTAAAACTAAAAAATTGCACATCACAAAAATAAGTATACATTATGAATAATAAAACCACATAGTGATTTTTTTGTTGTAGAAAATAATCCTAATACTTTCTTCAGTATCCTTTGGCTTTTATAACGTCATTCATCCTCGAAGGTATCATATTGACCAAGCTTTGAGTTATATTTTGGACAATTTTATGTCACTCTAAATCATCTTTGGTTTTTATCTCGCGCTCTCTTATTTGTTAGTCAAGATACTCCCACTGACACTTAGTTGCATTAATATCCGGTGTTTGCGGCGGCTTTTTCAGGTGGCTCCGAACATTGTAGAATAAAAAGACATTCCCAGGGCTGGATTTGAACTTCTTGCTGCCCTTGGGCAACTGTGAACCACTTCCCTTTCTCCACCTCGCCCGTCTGATTCCAGCTCCAAATTTTTCAACTGAAATCCAACAATAACGAATTCAAAATTTTTTCACAATTATTTTTATGTTTTAGAATATATTATACTAATACGATAGCTAGAAACTAAAATACAATCCAAATTCGGTTATAAGAAATGGGACATACAATATCAAATAACAATACAAGCAAGATTATCAGAAACTTGCAATTTTTTTTGGTTTTTTCAGAGAGCCAACATTTATTTTACTAAATAAAAACCTATACTTGTTACATAAATACTCGCCTAACTTTTTTATTAGCAACGACCTTTCTGCGCTACAGTTGATCACAGCAATAGTAATGAATATTCGATAGGCAATTACAACATCTGGAAATTCACAAGCCAAATCGTATACTTATTCAGTATAAGGAGTCTATGATTCAAGAAATGCATAAGTGATTCAGCTTTTGCTGATTTTCTAAGATTAAAGATATATTCTTGAAACAAAACTTGAAAGTCTTAAATAATATGAAACTTTTCGAAAATTTGCTGCCCTTCCACTCCGCCCAAATATTTGCTGCCCTGGGCAGTTGCCCATACTTCAATCTGGCCTGGACATTCCTTAATTATATATGAAGTATGTTTAGGGTCATGATCTTACTGGAAGATAAATGCACGCTCATATAAGTGGTTCTTAAAAATGTTCAAATAGTCATATTGATCCATAAAAGATTCGATAAAAACCAAATTGCCTACACCACATGCTGCCATGCAACCCCATACCATTACAGACCTTCCGTAGTGTTTTGCAGTTCCTTACATTTTCCAAGGATTAAGCTCTGTATTTCGTTTTCTCCAAACCTTTTCACGTCCATCTGATCCATGGATGTTAAACTTGCTTTCGTCAGAGAATATAACAGTATTCCAGTATGATTGTTGATGCTGTGTATGATCTTTTGCAAATTGAAGTCGCTTTTGTCGATTGCCTTTATTTACAAATGTTTCTTTCCGTAAATTCTGACCATGATATCCACAAGCATAAAGCACGCGGTGATTGGTTTGGGAATTGCATGACTTGCCTGTCTCTTTGGTTATCTCTGCCTGCATTTTTGGGGCACTAACTTTTGGGCTTCGTTTAACATTTCGAACAATAAGTCGATTTTCTTGCTCCTTGAGCATACTACAGCGCCCAATCTGTAATCATTTTCTACATTGCCCTTGACTTTGAAATTAGTAACGGTCTTCTGAATGATTGCTGGGCTCCTATCTATAATTCTGGCTATTTTCCGTATTGACTTTTTTCCTAGAAGTATTTTTAACTTGGCTCTCTCCTGAAATTTCCTCTCTCTCTCTCTCTTTATCTCTCTCTCTCTCTCTCTCCTGAAATTTCAACAAATTCTTCCCCTGCACACTACGCCTTTAGAAATGACACGGATAGAACCTTAACCCAAAAAGCGGATGGTGGCGGGACTCTGTTAGCCATTCGTAAATTATTTCGTAAATTGATTCTGTGATCTCGTTGCACCTTTTTCCTCAATTATATTTCTAACAACTTTTTCCATTCTGCTCTGGTTATCTGTGGTGATTTTAACCTTCCGTCCATTAAATGGGATATGACATGTTTGACAATTGTATGCAGAAATGCAGGTTATTTATTATTAATTTCATTCTTATACTAAAAATCATCTATTGGAACTTGTTTTCTTCAACACTCCCTGCAATAAAGTCTTCCTCTCTCACTGCTAATGTTCACCTTGATCCACATCATCCTCCACTTGCCATAAATTTCAAGCTTCCTCAACCACTTCGAAAAAGAGTGTCATATCTCCAAGTTTCAACTTTTTCAAAGTTGGTTACTTACGAATTGCTTCTTAGCTTGACGCCATTAATTGGTATATATATGCTAGTTTGTCATCTTTTTACGCTATAATTTCCAACTTGATATCTATTTACACTTCCTTCTTTTCTAATAATCCGAAACGCTTTTGGTCCAACATTAATTCCCTAGAAACTGAAAAGCACTTATTGGATAGGTTTGCGATTGCCGGTGATGTTGCCTCTTTTTGCCAAAACATTTGTGAGTTATATGCTACTTGAAACAGGCTTAGCCTATAATACGTCTACAATAACGGCCACCTCAAAATCTTGAAGGACATCAGGCCCATAGTAGTAATGTTGAACTTCAGCGATCAAATAAGGACCAAAGCAGCTTTCGCGAAAAGGTTCAAAATCACAATTCCATCAAGGAATAAATGGGTGGATGGGCTACCTCCCTCGTATCAAGGAGCGGAGATGTGGTATACGGATGGTTCAAAGGTGGATTGTAGACTAGAAGCAGAGATCATATGTCTCATGAGCGAAAGGACTTATAGAAGCCACCATCTATTTGCCATACTAAGAGCCTCA
Source organism: Nemotelus nigrinus (assembly GCA_947369275.1). Taxonomy (NCBI): domain Eukaryota; kingdom Metazoa; phylum Arthropoda; class Insecta; order Diptera; family Stratiomyidae; genus Nemotelus; species Nemotelus nigrinus. The sequence goes on along the minus strand of OX376374.1, from coordinate 29,691,431 downwards.
GATATAATAAAGATAAGCAATACTAAAATGGTCAGAATTAAGATCCTATCGGATAGTCAAACGGCTCTCAAGGCTACCAATCGCAATGAAATAAATTCAGTTATATTCTTAGAGATTAGAGAGGCCCTTAATGAAATAGGGGCACAAAACAACCTCGAGTTGAAATGGATTCCCGGCCATGAGGGGCACCATTGAAACGAAAAAGCTAATACCAAACCAAAATAGGAATAAAAATGTCCTTTGCAGGTTCTTATTCATACTGGGGCTTCACAAAGGATAACGAAATTAAAACATGGAGCAAGAAAAAGATCGAAAGCTACAGCTTTAACCTTGAGATTTTGAAACAGTCAAAAATACCTTGGCTTCGATAACGAAAGATCAAAAGGCCTATGAGTCCTATAAGCCCTACGGGCCCTATGAGGAGCGCTTACAGGCTACCTTCCTTGCAAAAAGTGTCTCCACAAAATATATAAAGAGCGGGACAACTGCTGCAGATATTGTGGGGAAACGACATGGTGTGTAGAACATCTTCTCATACTCTGTCCAGCACCAGCATAACGAAGATTGGAGCTCTTTGGCTGTGCTCTTCCCTTCATGAAGAACATAACAAATGTCCCGCCAAGGAACATATCCAGGTGCAAAAGAAGCTTGGATATCCTATAGGACATAACGCACAATTCATTCAATAGTTCACAGTACAAGGCGCCTTCTGGACCCACTCCAGGCTCAATCAATCCATCAATATATGCTACTTTCTTTTCCTCTGCCTTTGTGCTATCAAACCAGTGGCGGCTGGTAGTTTTGAGACTGAGGGAAGCACAAGCAAAATATATAAGCATATAATATAGATAAGCATACTTATGAAGCGCGTAGTAAACTATACCTTTGAAATACCGAGTAAAAAATCAATTAAGTATTTTAATGCCGACCAAATTTGCATTAAAAGCGATTGTCAACAGCTTCCTACTCACTATGATTAAAAATCTCACAAAAGTTCAAGTTAATTATAGTTTTTAAAAGCAAAAATAATTACTAATTTCTTTAATTCTTTTTTTAAATTATAAAAAAAGTTAAGTTGAAAACATATTACAGGCTAAATATATGGCGAAAGTTTTTTAATAGCTCGAAGTTGAGGATATAATGCATCTTTTAGCAAATTAAATAGGCAATGCCACAATAAAAATAAATTTCTCATATAATTTGCAATAAAAGTGCCTGATATAGTTACCTTTTGCAAACAGTTAACTGAGCGAAATTATTGATCTTGGTTGCTAAAACTCAATAAGATCCTCAATGAAAAATATTACCTCAATTTTGGTTTTCTACTTTAAAATCCATATTAAACGGGTAAATATTAACTTTTCGAAACAGAGTCTATTCAATACGCTCTCACTTCAACGAGCTTTATGCTATAATTCACTTTAACAACTATTCTTTTATCCATGTTTAATCGACCGTATTAATACATACTAACAATAGAAAAAATACACGTCGAAAGAATTACAACAGGTGCGTTTTTTGCGAAGGAGGCATAAAAAAACGCACCTAATGTAAACTATAAATGCTAAAGAAAACACTTCAGAAATTCAACATAGAAAACAATAAAGTGGTCATATCACCCAAAGCACCTGAACCGAGAAACTCATTTTGCGAAAGTAAACCCAAAGCAGACTATATTCTCCATATAAACATCACAATAACTTGCACCGTACATACACCATGCGAACAAAGCATAAAAGGCATGAAATCAGAAGGGGAACAACTCGTAAGAAAAGGAGCAGAAGAGAATCTACAAATTCTGTAACGTAGGTCATGAATATAATAGAGACGCGGATGACTTTTCAGCGTCAACATAGACGTCCAAAGCAATCAAGTGGTCATTTCACCATAGCACCAGAACCGAAAAACTACGTCTTTTGGAAAGAAAACCCAGCGTATCAAGTTCATTTATTAACAAAGGTTTTCGGGTCATTCAACGGGTGGATGGGGCAAGGGTTTTTTGAATTTTTCTATCCACCAAGACGCTGTTAACTGAGCCAGCGTCCACGATGCTATTTGAGTACATTGATTGTAAACATTTTGTGGGCATCATTTAGACAAAGCGTCTAAGTAGATCTATGCGAAAACCACGAGTTTGAGCATTGAAGCAAGATCACTTCAGTATTCTATATAGTATAACTCAATGAACTGTATGTTTTGAATTGAATGGCATGTAGTGCCTGTAGTTTATAGTAAAACGTTTGAGTTTTAACTTAGAGGCTCTGTAGTTGGACTGTTATAAAATAAAACCATTTGATTCATAGTAGCGATGGAGTTTTGTCTTTTGTAAGAAAATAAATGTTATTACTTTGACTGTTAAATATTCATTGTAAATCTTTTGGTTGTTTCATATTGATTATTTAATTGATTTTGTGGATTAGCAAGGGAAGCACTGCTTCCTTTGCGTACATCGACGAGCCGCCCCTGTATCAAACCTATCAAATCTTTCCGACAGTAATACCCGCTCATCTTCAGTTACTCTTTTTGATTTCATTATGACCTGATATGTGAAAGAGAAAGAACTGGAGAGCATAGCTCATACAGGTATGGAGGTTCTAACAAATTGTATGAAATATGACAGTACACATCACGCTGCACACAGTGTAAGGGGGAAGACGGTAATCTGACTACCGATCCTGAAGGCTTTCTGAAACGGTGGGAAGCGCATTGTAATGAATTGATAGTCAGCTCACGAAAATATTGCAGACTCTGCCAATCCAAGGCGATGACCTTATACTGCTGCAGCCAAGCACAGAAGTACAAATAACCATAAGCCAGCTAAAATTCGACGCAGCCCCTGGAGCCGGTAGTGTACCAGCTGAGCTGATGAAATATGTCGGACCCACGTTGCACCAAGCGCGGAAGACGCGGAAAGGCATAATATGCTCTACAAATAAAAAAGTAGATGCCACAAAATGGAACAACTACATATTTCTTACAATATACACTTTTCTATCCTGCAAGAGTGGATAGTGCTATACGCTGAAGCCATCATCGGGCAAGATCTATGTGGCTTCATTCCTGGCAAATCTACAATTGACCGAACTTTCACTCTTAGATAGGCGATGGAAAAATATCTGGGTTTCAATAACGCTGCCTATGTCAGCGTAGCTAGTGTAGAACTGCCCGGAGTCATGAAAGAATTCGACATCCCAAATAAACTGGCACATTTGTTTAGGTTGATCATGATCAACGCAGTAAGCTCAGTAAAAATCGGATTTCTTTTCTAACGGACTAAGTTCAATATTTTCAATGGGATGTAACAGGGGGAGGTTGTAGCCAGCCTATTCTTCAACCACGCGTTAGAGAAAGTAGTCCGGGACTCTGAAACACCCCAAGTCTTAACAGAAAATGGCTTATGTAGATTATATTGAAATCATTGAAAGATCCAGAGTTTGTTACAAGAATTCTTTATACAGATCGAGTGTGCGGCACAAAAACTGGGGCTCTATGTATATGAAGGAAAGACAATGTACATGATAGTAACATCTGCAGGAAGAATACCTAGAGTTGGTCAAACTATCCCAGTAGTGGAGCATAAACTAGAAGTAATAGAATTCTTCAACTATCATGGGCCTTTAGTGGCGGCTGTTGACAACATGGCGGAACGAATACGCGGGTGGCTGGTCTAATTTTACTAAGCTTATTGCAGTCTGTCAAGTCTTCAAGTCCCAAATCTCACCCGCACCTCAAAGTTATTGTGCTAGTATTCACTTGAGAGTCCAAGACTTGCGTGCACTTCAAAAGACATTCTGACATCTTAACCGTATTTGAAAGGAACGTCTAGCGGAGAATGGCTGGCCTTATATGTGAAGAAGAATGATTCCGGAGACGCTAGATCAATGAGTTTCTAGAATACTAGAAGCAGAGAAATCCACAAACATAAAGTTTGGTACACTTCGGTGGTAAGAAGCTTGAGTAGCCTAGTGGGTAGAGTACTGGCTTTTTGTGTGTGGGGTCTTTGGTTCGAATCCAGATTCGGGCGAGAGACCGCGCACCAAGCTTTGGGCTCACCTAGCTCCAAATAGGTTGCTGAGTTAATCATAGGTAAAGGGAGTCGTGGAACTAATCACTCTGCACTTGTATTCAATAATCACTCACTGGGCTTTGTGTTAATATAAGTGAGGCGTGGAACTTATCATACCACACTCGTATTCATTGATTGTGAATGAAGTCTCTACCAACTTTAGGTCCCAGACGCGATGAAAGTTGTAGTGGCAGCTTTACATAATTCAATAAAAACGATTTGAATTAAATAACTTTCGAAGTAGATTTTTCATTAAGTGGTTTTACTCATCTTGTGCGGTAGTAGTCTTTCCAATGCATCTAAATATACATAGATGCATCTAACTAGATTACATAATTTTACGATTCCCGAAAAAGCAGTGATTACTAGCAAATCTTCATATATAATGAAATTAATTTCATGTGGTCTAGATTGAAATATATCATAACTATGTACTAATGCTGAAGCGATAGCTATTTGCGTGTTGAGATCTCCAGTGCAGTCGATCACGTGCCTTTTGTTTGGTAACGAAGCACTTCAATATAAAACCAAATTCTTATTATCTCTCTTTATAAAACCAAATTCTTATTCTAATCAGTCTATATCGCTCAAAATGCTTATCGTCCACCATGCTTGCTTGATTTAGTAATGTGTGACTTCTCGTTATTTCAAAAATCTCAAAGACCTCACAATGTTTGCTGGTCATAAAAACGTTCATTTTATAAAGACCAACAATCGCAAGCAGTCTGTCATTGCATTTGCAAGGATGTAAGATTAAGATGGACTAAGGATGTGTGCTGAACAAATGTTTGAATATCGTTGTGATCAGAAAATAAATTAGTTCCGGCCAGCGACCTCAAGCGAATTAGTACATAGTACCAAAAACGAATGTTCACCTAAATGGTTGAAAACATGATTTGAATCTTGAGAATCTGTTCTGGATCTCATGGCATTATGTAAACAATGATTCATAGATTTGGTCTCACACCTACAGAGTGTTCAAGTTCCTGTTGAAAATATTCAACGGAAATCTAAATTACTCACATACCCGCAAACACAAAACAGCAGGGGTTTCTTGCTTCCAGCAATCTGAAAAACCGAACCAACATCGAACCCTTCAATTCAAGCAAATTTTACCAGTTTGAACAAATCTTTACGCTCGATTTTATTCCGATTGTTTGTATTCCATTCACGAAATTCTCGTGCTTACGCAAAGCACAGTGCAATCGAATTGGAAATTTCATTTTCTTTAATCCAATCGCTAGCAGCATAATTGTTTGCAGTCAAACTATTTGTTCGAAAAACTGTAGAGCCACTCTTCGTTCTAATTAACAACCAATTTGATCGCAATACAGATTCCCCGTCAATAATTTTCACATAATGTTACTTTTCATGTTGCCTATGTCCTTGATAGCTCAACTGAACAGAAATTAAGCCGCTGCAAGTACGGGTACAATCAGCGCAGCTATACAATTATTATAAACAAATTAATTACGGATTCTGGTTTTTGGTTGGGCACACCAGTCAGTACGCACATTATACCGTTCAGTGTGTAATGCTCGCTACGTACAATATGGGCATATGAGCGTAAAGCTACACAATGAATATTGTACTTTGTCGATCCTGAATGCGTATGTAGCTGTAGCTTAAAAATACACAGTAAAACTGTACTATTAGATCATAGATGACCATGTCAAGCATAAAACTGCAGTTTCGCATTATTTAAAATGCACTCATCAATCAGCTACTGCTACAAACGCAGGCTGCGTACCTTCTGTATGGGTGGGTCGGACGGGTATGCTCGATGGAGTGCGTTGCCACAAAAACCACTGCCCATCCTAGCCCTCTTATTTTAATTAAAACAAATCCAAATGCAGCTCGGAAAAATCCGATGGAGGACAAAGGATTAAAAAGGAAATGAAAGGCTACACTGCGAAACCGAAACGCAAATTCATCGGACTATATGTGAACGATAGCTCTAGGTTCCGGGCTCCAGCACCAACTTTTCATTTTTACATACGCATTCATCGGTCCTTAGATTGGCTGCACAAAATAAGCACACGCATCGCCCTCCTTGCTGGCGTTTGGCTCATATGGTTGATATCCTGCCATAGCTACAACGCATTTTTCCGTTATGCGGCAGCCCGAAGATTCAAATTGTGAAATACGCATCCTTGTGGATGGGGTTTGCTGGAGGTGCAATCCGGACTGAAATTCCGAGGCATTGGTCTCGTGTTCACATTCAGATCCGGGTGGAGAGAAAGCGCCAAATACTCTTATCTACTGCACTTTCTAAATTTGAAAAACACTGCGCAATACGGGGCACTGGGGAGACCGGTTATACAGGAAGATCTGCTTTAATGGCTACATTAGTTTTCGAATGTTCAATCAAAGAATCATGTGCGGAGTGTAATCAATATATTTTCTCATTTCTACCGCCAACTTTTCTACGTATCCTAAATTTGTCAGGATTTTGTGAACTGGAATTCTTGATTCGGAATTACCCTTCCTTTCACTAACCAGGCCAAACGTTTCTTCAACCCGAAAGCAAGCAGATTTTCTGACTTCATCAGCCTGACGTGCTCCGTTCCTGAAACCCATTTCGTTTCGCTAAATAAAAGCCTAATGGCGAAAGGAACTTTTCCTTGGTTCTTGTTAATTGGCTGCTGCCTTACTTGTTTGCGAAAAAGGCCTCAACCTTTAAGCATTGCCAACCCGGCCCGGGCGCAACGTTCACATAATAATCTAAACAGTATCCTTTGCTTTCTATCCCTTGCTTCTCTCTGGCCACTGCAGTATCCATAACGTCGATCTGTCATCTCCCCCATTATTCGCAGTATTTTTTCATACACCAAACTACCTATGCCTCATCTCCATTCCGTCGCCTTCGTCATTTCCGTTCGCCAGCTTGTTCCAGTTAACGCACTCTTCTTTCGCTGATGGATGAAAAAATTTCGCATTATGCGTTTCGCTGTTGGCAAACGAACTCCCGTTAATCATATAGGGAAAAAATGCATGTGATATTTGCGTAAAAATGACGAATACGAATCGAAAATACTGGAAAAAAAGTCATGCAGAATATAAATGAAAAAAAATGTTGCGTTCCTTTGTAAATAGCGAGAGAGAAGGCCTTCATTTATCAACCGGCTCAAGCTGGAGCTTCAACTCCAGAGCGAAATCATAGTAAAGCCTTTGAGTCTTCTAATCAGCAATTAGCGATGATATCCGGAATGAAAATGAAAAAATGCAGAATGGTCGCTTTCAACAGATAAAAAGTTCATTGCACGTACCGTTTCGAAGGCGAGATGAGCAGGATGTAACGAATTTGAATCTATTTCATGCGTGTATTTGCAATATTTGCAGTGTCACAGTCACCGACCATTATTAAGTACGATAGAAATATGACAATAGCATAAGTTCTCATTCCCGTAAATGTATATTTGATTTATTCAGTCTCGAAAGCAGGTGTTGTCTTTACAATGGTGAAATTCAAGGATTGGCTAAAATGAAAATTTGAACACCCTTAATAGTCCAGTAACTTTGTACATCAGACCTAGCGTTGAATCCGGCAGTTCTGATTTTTCGCGTGCTTGTTTATGATGTTGCCGCGATGATTAACCCAAGTTTATTACCTCGAGCGCCGAACGCAACCTTATCAAAATCGAAAAAATTTCGACTGTTTTTCGGTTTTTGCTAATTTATACCATAGAGCACTTGTTTTATAGTAAAATTTATTTTGGAAAGTGTTAAACCATGCTAAATGTCTTACAATTTGAGATCAATACCGTCTTTGTAGACTCGATAGTTGCCGCTATATATAGCCTTTCAAAGTTATCGATTTTATTTAAATTTTGAAATTTTTAGCAATATTTTTTTGTTCAAAGTGCATTTTCACCCTGTAAAACTATTTTATTTGTTAAATGCCCCTTCCCCTACCATATTTTAGGTCCACAAATCTCCTCAAGTACATTTTTTATTTGTTATTTCAACCTCTTCTTCTTTATATTATCTAAGCCCTGTCTGAACGTTATAGGGCGTTAAAGCAAATGAGAAATATTTGAATGATTATTTAATACAAAAACAACAAACAATAAAACATAGATAATTATATGAAATATTGTAAAGAAAAGACTACATCAATCTACCTACATCAATTAAAATAATTTTGACCTCTTGAAAGGTTCCGGTTGAGGTTCGTTAGTTTCTTGATCGGAAGATCTCGATGTGTCATTGACGTCTTGTGACTGATTTGCCCACAAAACATCCCCTATCACGTCGTCATCGGGAAGATCGTCATCATCTGGGAAATGGACGTCTGTATCTAGTTCAGCATCCTGCACGTTGTCACAAGAGGCCCCGCTGCAATACCTGCAGACTGACGAGCATTTCAGCCCGCCCTTCCTGCAGCTGCACGCGTTCCCACAAGATTCGTTGCAGCCACGCGAAATCATCCGTAAGAGGTGTTGTGGGGCTGCGTCTCTGGTCATCATTTTAGGGCTGAGGCCTTGTGAGGTAGATATCCACCCCAGGAGAGCGCGTTCAGTGTGACCCCCAGCCACGTCTGCACCTGTAAAAGGGTTAAAGTCGTACAGGAGACGATTAAACAAACGTTTTCCATGAATGAACTGAATTCGAGGACAATTTGTACCTGTAGGTACTAATAGGCCCGTAAGGTGTGAAATCAGCAGCATCTCATGAAGGAGGTAGCCCGGCCAGATCAAAGCTAGTTTTCGCCGCTGCCCTTGCTAATAGCCAAAGTAGCTTATCAAGGTTGTGGGTGTTGATGTTGCTTCCATACAGAGCAACTGGTATTCGTTTTCTTACTGCTGCTATCTCATCAGGTGTAGAGGTGGTATTCAGAAAAATTTATGCCTTCTCTTTAAGGTCTGGATACCTTGTGGCAATTGCTATCATTTGCAATTTCCCTTGACTAAAGAAACAGGATGTCGAATCAAAACAACTGAAGACATGTATCAAAAGAAAAATTTCTGATTTCAATGAGGACCTTGAGGAGGTTATCCTGGAATACACGACATCTGATGATTTTCTTCTTGAACGTTTCTTGAAAAAGCTAGTATACAATGTGGAAAAACCTAGTATACAATGTGGATTAATTTAGGGATTGAGATTGAAATAATGGAAAGTAAATGGGTTGTTTAAAAGTTTCGATTCCACTCTTTCAATCTCAAGCCGTTTTGATCCACTTTCAAATCACATTATATACGTAGCCATAGTCCCATAGATTCCCTTGCGGTCTAGGGAGTGGGAGAGGAGTAGAGTGGTTGGAGAGGAGTGCAGTAGAGGGAGTGGCAGGGTGCGGTAGGCAGCAGCTCTCACGTCTGAACTTTATTTTCCTTTACAAAAAAGGCCCTGATATTGGTGTAATCTTTTCTGTATATTTTTTTATAACATTATCAGTGTTTTGTTACATTTTCGTCACTAAAATTATTATTTTATATTATTTTTTGCTAAAAATTAGATTTAAAAAATCAATAAATTTTGAAAGGCTATATCTTGGAAGCAATCGGGTCTACAGAGACGGTTTTAGTCTCAAATTGTAGCAAATTTAGTAAAGTTAAGAAAATTATAGATACATTTTATCAAAAAGTAAGTCCTCTATGGTATAAATTGGCAAACACTAAAAGAAAGTCGATCATTTATAAAGTTTTTTTTTGGATTTTGACATGGTTGCGTTCGGCGCTCCAGGTCGCAAACTTGGATTATTCATTAGGACAACATCATAAACAAGTCAGCAAAAAAACAGAGCTGCCTGATTTGACACAACGCACCTATCCTTTTAGGCGAAAAAGTTATTGGTCTATAATACACATTGAGGTTTTTCTTCCACTTAAAAATGCTTGAAATTCGTCAGAAGTGCCAAGAAAATTGGAAAAGATATAAATTCACATTTGATAGGAGTTGCATTTTTGAGATAATTTTGCAAAAATAACCAATGCGGTTTAACATGTACGTAGCATAGGTCCAGACGTGAAGGTCATTGCATGAGGTAAGCGTTTATCGTGAACAATATACACTATGTGTTAAACACTTACACTATGTATTAAGCACTGTCAAGCTGAGAATAAAAGTTCCCGTAAGTTGAATATGTGAGTCCTGCACCGTTAGTGGCTAGTGTATAATGAATTTGATTCTTCATCGGCTATCATCTAAAATTAAAACAATTTTTTCGAACAGAAGTTTTTGAATATTTGTTGAAAAAGTATCTCTCTTATTTGATGAGCACCCACTAATACAAGCCAAATTTGTGTTGCCCTTTAGTTTTCTGAGGGTGGGGTTCCTAGTTCGAATCCAGATACGGACGAATGATAAAAATGTTCGTTGTTCGTTGTATAGTGTGAACTTCTGGACCTCCAAAAAGTATGCCTTTCGACAAAACCTCATGACCTAAAAATTTAACTGCAGGTCCAAGGAAATGGCATTTCTCCCAGTTAATTATGAGACCATGGTCCGCAAATTGCTTAATAATTTGTTCTAAGTGAGCAAGGTGATCCTCTTCGGAACTCACAGGTATATGAAACAGAATTTCAGTCCGTTTAGAACTTGAACAATGTTCAAATATTGAAAAAGTGTAAAATGTTAAATATTGATGAATATATGCATAAAATAATGTTCATATATTCATATAATCATACACAAATAATAAAGTAAAAAATATTCAAATATGAAAAAGGTTCAACCTGCAAAGTTCTAAGTAATAAAGTTCAAATAACAGCAATATGTTTTTTAGGTTCCTTCTTACAATAAAGAATGAGAAATTATGTGTTCATGCGGAGTAAAATTCTAGGCCTATTGATATATTCGATTGAAGTCGTAAATTAATTCAAGCAATACTATAGTTTTAAGCGATCACACAGTACCAAATCGTTATCAGTTGTTAAAATAGGTAATGCTTTGAATAAATTAACTTTGCAGTGAATAAAAGGTCTTCTGATTTTTCGTTTATTCTCAAAATTTTAAATTTCCGAGAACTCAAACTAAATTTAGAGTTGTTTGAAATGTCTTCGAGATTCTCTTGCAATACGCAGATTAAGTATACTTTAATAGACTACCGCTTCAAGCATTTCTATAACTGCCAAAACTATTATGTATTTTATACTATGGCTTCACTTTGCTGGTGCTCAAAAGGGGTATACATTTCTGACAAGATAGACATTCTCGGGCCCAAGTGGCAATGTTCTTGTTCATCGAAGTCCAGAAGAATTTGGTTGTAATATGCTTTCGTAAAGCACGAATACCAGGGTGAGCTATGTTGTGTTCTGAACTAAACACCTGTTTCCTGAACATAAGAGGGATGGAAGGTCGTTTGGTTTGGCTGTAGACGTAGGTGCCAAAGATTGGTTGTTTCTTGAAAATACATTTTTAGTCGTTAGAATCTTCTGGAACTCTGTGTCCGATTTTTGAAACGAGGCTATTGCGGCAAAGTAGAGAGTACTGGGAAGAATTATTTCTTCAAGATGAGAAAGTGTGTCAGTAACAACGTTGTTACAGCCAAAAATATGTCGAATGTCAGAAGTGAACTCACTTATATAGCTTAGATGTCTAAGTTGACGATGAGTGGGGTAGTCTGACTTTTGCTTAAAAGCAAAATTCAGCGTTTTGTGATCGAGTATGTATAGTGTGAACTTCTGGACCTCCAAAAAGTATGCCTTTCGACAAAACCTCATGACCTAAAAATTTAACTGCAGGTCCAAGGAAATGGCATTTCTCCCAGTTAATTATGAGACCATGGTCCGCAAATTGCTTAATAATTTGTTCTAAGTGAGCAAGGTGATCCTCTTCGGAACTCACAGGTATATGAAACAGAATTTCAGTCCGTTTAGAACTTCATGGATAAACCGAAAGAACGATTGTGCCGCATTACATAGTCCGAAAGCCATTCGGGTGAACTCAAAGAGTCCGAAAGGTGTGCAGATAGCGGTCTTAGTGATATCGTTTGGCTCAACAGGAATTTGATGGTAGGTCTTTGTCACTTTGTCAGGTCTATAGTGGAGAAACTAATTAGGCAATGTAGTTCATGACAGAAGTATTGAATAACGGGGATAAGATATCTTTCCGGGACGGTTATGGCGTTAAGACGTATGAAATCACCGCAAGGACGACATTCCCCATTAGCCTTACGAACCATATGAAGTCGGGAGGGCCAGCTGCTGTCTGAAGCGCAGCATATACCGAGCTTATCAGGTGCTAGTCGACGTGGTGTTGACACTATTGAAGGACCAGTGGTCAAGATGTGGTGTGTTACCTTGTATCTACAGGGTTGTGAGAACCCTATGTTGACCGTGATGGCTTTGTACGTTTGTAGAAAGGAGTCTATCTGTGGATCAGAGCATTGTTCAATAAAAACACTAAGTTTCGGAAGATTGTACGAAGTGCACGTGGCTTTAGTAGAAGGCGAAGTTAGAGGATCCACAAGGATAGAGAAAGTCTGCGCCTAAAATGGTTCTAGAGACATCGGTAATGATAAATTTGTCGCATATTAAGCAGGCTGAAATCATCTTCCTTCTGGATGCAAATGTCAATATGTTTAGATGACCCAGTCAGTACTCATAAGAAGGAAGCATATTTAAATAGTAAGGATTGTATAGTTCTCTCAAGGGGAAATGTAAGAATTGCTTTTGTATGGACTCGATTCTGTTACTGTGGGTTTCAAAAGCGGAATTCCAGCAAATGGAAGCATATTCAAAAATAGGGCTTACAAGTGATGTGTATAAAGATTTTATGACCCACGGATCTTGTGTCCTACGGTTCTTGTGACCCATCCGAAATTCATTGACACGTCTAGCTGTTTGTTTGCATGGGAAAGTATTTTATCATAATGCAAGGTGAAGTGGAGTTTCTCATTCAAGATAACACCAACGTCAACAGCAAATTATAACAAATTATTGCTGAGGAAGTAAATGTTATGTGAGACTGTGCATTTTCAGGAAAAAACATATAACCTGGAAATAAGCAATGTTAAGAGAGAGCTTGTGACTCAAGTGGATCGAGTTTAGATTGAAGCAAGGGTGCATCGGATTTAGATTTCATGATGTGATAAACTTTGAAATTGTATGCACAAAGTATATGAGCTATATTTGCTAAGATGTCAGATGGGTCGGAAATAAATATATGAAAAAGAAGTGGGCCAAGGACTACCTTGTGGAACACCAGAGACAGCAGAAGTATTTTTCGACAAAAGTCCTTGAAATTTCACCATTTGTATTTGATTGCGAAGGTAGAGAGTCCGCCAGCATAGGAAAGATCCAGCAAGTCTGAATTTCTGACGCTTTAGAAATAAGAAGTGTGTTCAATATACTTGCTATAGCAGCTATTAGCTGTTATTTTTTATTGTCCAATGTCACGAAATAGCTACTTTCTGATGCCCGCTATTTGACAATCGGGCTGTCCAAGCTTCCGGAATAGCTGCTATGGCAGCAGCTATTTGCTGCTTGCAGTCTGGAGGACAGCACGAAAGTAGCAAAGGCAAAATGGACGTGCGGACACAGCTGACATATTGTTTAAACGTCAATTTTGATTAGAAATGGAAATGAAAAGCAGTTTTCGCGCTTTGTTGACAAAGAAGATGAACAATAAATTTGAGAATAGTGCTATCATAATCTAAATACGGGCTTTTGAACATTTTAACTCAACTCTAGTTTTAAGTAGGCTTTTACACAACGTAACTCATCTTGAGTTTTTAGAAGTTAGATGTGTAGTGCAAAAGGCTGGGTACGCTGATTTTCCAACGATTTTTCTTCGCTCTTATTCAAAGATTTGGCGTCAAAAGCCGGGAATAAGTGAAACGTTTAATGGTTTCTGCAGCTGTTTTCTAAAATTTCAGAAATTGAATACAATTTCCAAAGTGCAATGCATTCAATTTATTATATATTGAGCTGCTCTACGTAATTACAAAGATCAAAGTTAACAAAAACTGAAAAAAATTTGCTATTGAGTTGTGCTGTGTAAAAGCCACCCTACGTAGCAGCTCTTGGCTGTCCAATGTGCATAGCTGCTTCACCTAGCTACTGCAAATTTCGACACTAGGTAAAATGATGCTTTACTATGCTTTTGGAACAGCTATATCATGCACATTGAACACACCAAAGGTAGAGTGGTCAACTCTGTCAAAAGCTTTACTAAAGTCTGTATAACTTAGTCGATTTGGTATTCTTTCTCCATTTTACACAGACCGTCTGAGATAAGGACTGTCAAATTTGTGGTAGTTGAGCGTCTTTTTCTAAAGCCATGTTGCGGCTCGTTCAGGCGAGAGTCAACAAGTGGAGAAAGTCTGTCGTAGACAATCTTTTCAAAAAATTTCGAAATTGAAGATAAGATGACAATGCCCCTATAATTCCCAATACAGCGTGTATCGCAATTTTTTAACATGGGTGTGACATAGAAAAGTATCCAACAGGATGGGAAAACTCCAGACAAAGGTGATATGTTGGAAAAAAATAAGCTGCTGGTCATACTTGCGCAGAAAAGTAGGAGCAAGATGAGGCCCAGGACCTTCAATGCAATCGAGTTTCGAAATGAAATTTCTAAGTGGCCGCAAAAGCTGTTGGAGCCGAATGAAAAGAAGAATGGTGGTTGATGGGTCTGGTGCATTAAACATTTTCTAGAAACTATCTGCGAATAGATCACATATCTCATTAGGAGAATATGAAGTGATATTATTAAGGAACATCGACGATGGATAACCAGTAGTTTTTCGCTTCACGTCAACAAAATCAAAGAATTTTTTCGGGTCGCGAATTATATTTTCGACGCTTGTCTTAATATAATTGTCATAAGCCTCGTGAGAGTTTGCTAAAAACAGCTTAGCAGCTTTCTTGTATTCTTCCTGAATAGCAAAACTTATGTCATAAAGTTTGTTCCAACGATTTCGCATATACCTAAGGTTTTCAACGGTGTCAAATATTTTGTTGTAAAAAGTGGAAATAGATTCCCAAGATCTGACGTTCACAGACTATTCGTCCAATCTGTAGAGTCAGGAGCATGGTGAATGCTTTCATAGTCAGCATTAGTCATATGCAATTGAATTATTGCACGTTAGTAGAATAGTTAATAGAGTTGTGTGAAGTGATACGACTGATAAGACTGATCAAGATGAATGTGCGAAGCCAGATTACAGCAGTTGGTTCCTCATCACAATCAACAACGGCCAAATCTAACGGGATGCCCTTTCTTGCATCTTTTTCAGCCTCAAGTGGCGTCGGGATGCAGGGTGCGAATGATAAGTGCCATCCCTATTAAGCTCGCTTAACTATTAACTTACTCTGACCTGATGTATTCATCGGAAACATGGTTTCTTAGTAAGAGAAATTGCTGGCCTCTATCTGCTTACGAGAAGTGGACTCTTCGATAGATATTTGGCCCCGAAATTAGCGTGTACAATTCCACCGCCTATGTAGCAACGAAATATTCGTAGGCAAGTGATATCATAACCGTGTGGTCACTAATAACATTAAATTCAATATGTTGCTATGGGGTAGGCACTTAACTCGCATATGTGAGGAAGATCAGACTCAAAAAGTCTAGGGGAGCAGCATTTTATTTCAAAGCCCTATCTTTGGCTATACGATAGCGTACAACAGGATACCAAACAAGTGCTAGGATATCGAACTGGATGACGGCGGCGCAAAACCAGGACATTTGGAATTCTTTTTTGTGGCAGCTCTAGATCGAACTAGTTGTTATTGATGATGATGATGATCAGTTTATCTTGAAATAGCAGAAATTTTCCCATAAAAAAGCTACGTAGCTGCAAATGCTTTCCTTTCTAATACATTTCTAAACATAATATACTCGCTAAACCTTAAAAAAACTTAATTGCACCATTTCCTGGCCCGTAAACATGATTTTGACTTGGTTGATAGATTTTGTATTCGCAACCACAAAAACTTACTACATTTGAAGACAAACTTTCTTTCGAGGTCTAAACAACTAAACTATCCGTTAAATACTTTGTAACTAAAGACCAAAATCTAACGAAAAAACTTACTCCTTCTTGGAGAACTTCCAAAAGAGCTTATAAAATTTCCTTAAACCTTTTACCAACTCAGACGCCTAACCGAACAACAGGTGTCTCTTTGCGAAAATTACAAACAGACAAAGTGCAGATATCTCGGTAACAATATTTCAAGGAATTTCACTTTCCCACACTGCGCCTGGTAGCAACGATACAAACTCTATGACTGGAATCAAGTCTTCCGGTTAATTTTCGGAACCTGTTGCTTGATACTTTGGCTTCATTTTGTCATAGTACGAATATCTGCTTGGCCCGACACTATATGCAATCATGCAACAGTCTGCCCGTACTTACTGCACAGCTCTCGCCAAACATGCTAGAATGGAAAATTGGCAGGATCTTGCCCATACTGCATTGCATCCTCGAACAGAGGAACTAGCGACTCTCTGCGAACGTTGCGGAATCTCCCCAGGTTTTTGTTGTTGGCAGTCAGGAAAATTTGTTTGCTTTTCACTTTCGGTTGAATTTTACGATTTCCCTCAACTGAAAATCTACTAGGACGAGTACATGGGTCTGATTGCCTGCTTGCCTGCCATATCTGATGCGAGTCTGACTATGAGAACGAGCTTATGTACATATGTATATTCTGGAAGTTGACATGCCGATTTCGGCTAGCCGATTCATTCGGTGGCTTATCCCGTGATTCCTGAATTAGTCGATGGGAAATGAAAACAAACTGAATTTTGGTTTCATCGCTATTTGAATGGGCGGTTGAATGGGTTAAGTGCATCCACGCTACGGTACCTGGTCATAACGTGCACATCCACCAGCCCATACAATGCGATGCATGCATTCATATATACTTATTTTTGGCTTATGTTTTCTCGCTTCCTAGTTTCATTCATCATTGCAAGTGCACGACCGAACGAAAGTGAAATTTTTGGCACATGTTTCATGAGCTCTATAACAAAACTTTGCAATTGAACTGGTAATTGTGAGGTGACGATTTGTGAAATGTTTGAATGAGAAATTCTGTTTGCTTCGTGCCTCTTATTAAAAGTGATTTAGCTAAAAGAGTTTGCATTTCTCTCATTCGCCCACAACTGAAGCTTTGGGAATCGAAAGGACTACAATTGCAATTCGCAGCAGAATTTTTAGGATGTTTGTTGTAGAAAAGTACAGCTTCTTGTGCATAGAACTGTGTTGAATATTTCACTGAGTGGACTTTAATATCATATATCATTGAATTATTAATATTCGCAATCCAGGAATACTAGCTATGATTATGGTAAGGCCACGTCACAAAGATCTGACCGCAGATATCTAATTTTCTTCACCACTTTGGTTAGTTGTATAATGAACTGGGTAAAAGTTTGGACGTGGATGTGTACTGTTAAATCAAGGTATGGCCGATGAATCATAAAGGCACATATACTATGCACATATTTGGTTCTGAATAGGTATCTGAGCCAAAGCAGGATTAAATTGAGCTTAGTATTTAATAATGATTTAATTTTGGTATTTATTCTGATAAAGACTATTTCTTGAGTTGGATGGACATAGTAGTCAATCTAAAAATTTGATTTTTATGAAAATTTGAAAACTATGAAAATCTTCATTCAGCTTGTAATCGGTCAAATACTTTATGCTAAAATTTTTCAGGACTTTTATTCATAAAAGATGCAGTAAAGGAATATCTTGTGAGCGGGCTAATTATCACTCCCAACCAGGTTCTGCTGAATTCGAGCAGTGTTTTCCTGCTTGAATTGGATGCTGGCTATAATGTCCTGGCCACCCTACAGTTCTTCATGTTTTCCCATTTAAGCTTCTAGTTTGCTTGTGGTGTTCGCGAACGACCGTATTACAGTTGC
This sequence comes from Nemotelus nigrinus, assembly GCA_947369275.1. Lineage (NCBI taxonomy): Eukaryota > Metazoa > Arthropoda > Insecta > Diptera > Stratiomyidae > Nemotelus > Nemotelus nigrinus. The sequence goes on along the minus strand of OX376374.1, from coordinate 29,673,544 downwards.
ACAGTTGGAGTTAGTAGGTATTCAACTTCTAAATTTTACCACGGAGGTATTAAAGTGCATCAACTACAACTGTTTTAGTTTAATGATGACATTGACAACTTTAACGAAACATTTTTTTGGTTTGTTTACTGTTTCCAGTAACCGTTTGTAATTGAGTGACTAACAGTTATTCAATATTGAATTAGGTTTGTATTACCCATTAAGTTTACCAACATTTGTACGGAATATGACATATATATCCCACATATGCTTTAATTTATTAATACTAACCTATCTATAGGTACCTACTTTATTGTACTGAAATTTATTTTGGATAAGTATGGATTTCAGGATCAAGATATTTACCGTGTTAACAAGACAAGAATCACAAAGGAAAGGTTCAAGCAAATAGAATTTGTCACTTCAGCTGAAAGGGGGTGCCTAGTAACTCTTGGAACAGGCATTTCAGCAGAAGGCTCTTCGATCCTTTTTTTATTTTGTCTCCAGTTACCGGGAATGATGCTGTTGTACTTCCATTTTCTCCTCACTGCAGCGACAAGTTCCAGCGTTTATCAGTGAATTTTGAAAGCCAACAGTAAAGAACAGACTACATCCATGTACAATATTCCGTCAATAATAAACTTGACGTGGTTGCTTGCTTTGGCTCAATCCAAACAAAGCTGCAGGTTTCGCGTCTGCAGAATATGTCCCTTTAATCTTGAAACATTCAATGCTGAAATGAGCCTTTCTCCTCAGGACGAAACAATTCACAAACTAACATCTACCCTTTGTATGATGCAGCTATTGATCCCCTTTTAAGAGTACTGCAATAATATCGGAATTAAAACATCTGAACATTTGCATGACCATAAAAGGAATATGATTGTATGGAGAAATGAAGGAACACCCACTTCCATACGTCGTTCAGAAATTAATTGGCAGAGAAAATAGGAAAACAGAAAAGGGAAGTTGGCAAAATTGCTAAATAGAATCAATTTTCTGTGAAAAATAAAATAGAATGTTCCGCAATCGAATCCAATTCCAATGAAGTTCTCTGTGCTGAAAGTGAGGATAGTTTAGGTCCATGATTTAATACAACGAGTGAAGAAAAATCGCGCTTCATAATAAGGCATCTCATTCGATCGATATTGAAAAACCTCAAAACTACGAGTCACAGGTATCACAGAGCCTGAACCAACTTAAAATGATAATTCACAATTTGCTACAATGGAAGCTGAAGAGAACGGTAGCATAAATAAGAAACGGAGGTGTGAAAGCTCTGGAAATTATGCCACTGACCTTCTGCTGTCTTTAAATATCAGTGCCTCCAATGCCCAGTGAATATGGTTGTCTTGATTTTTCTGTAAAAAAAATGATGAAGCGCCATAAATATTGGAGATAGCTGAACGTCAAAAATCGTCTTTAGTATCAAAAAAGAGGTAAGCAAGATTCTTTCATCCAAATCAGTAATCAATTAACATTTTCCGTTGGTAATACATAGCCATAGCAACAAATTTTTTGTCATAATTTTCGTTCAATATTTGTCTTTTTTAATGATGTTCAATGTTCATCTTAATTCTTTGTGCTTGATCACAATGTTATGGCAAACAAAATCTTTTTTTTTCTAACTGTACTTTGCTCTGCTACCTAATCCCCGTCATTCTCCATGTAAGCAAACTAACTTCTATGAGTAGTTAACAAACTAAACCCTAGGTAAAGCTGACACTGCTAGAGACCTTTGAATTTTTCGCGGTACATTTTTCCTGATAGCCAAGCTGATATCTGTAATCTATAAATCTGTTAGTGTCAAAAATCAAATTTACTGCATCATAGAAAAAAATAGAAAAATAGAATCAAATTTATGGTAACTGACTTTTATTTCTTTTAAGCTGTGATCTTATTAACAATGTTTATAAATATACTCATACTGAAAAATTCTAGTAGTAGTAATTTAGCTAATTCATTAATAATTTAGAATTTAAAAAACTTAATACCTACATAAATATGTAAAGCGCTTGAAATAAATATTCAACACACTTAGTAATCGGCTTAACTAATGCAATAAGTAACGTTGTTTCAATGCCTTTTTGAGACATTTGATAGTGGTGATTGTCAACAAATGGCCAAAAACCTTAAAATAATAAACTCGAATTACCGAAATGTAGTAGAAACCATAAATTAATAAGCATAAATAAATTTGCGTTGCAAAATGATTTTATTTTTCAACTAAGCAATAAATCAAACAAATTGTAATAAAGAACATGTGTCCAAAAAAATTTTATAAACATAACAATCCGTTGCAATACTTAATCTGTTAATTGCACTGAAGCCTTACGTTAAGAGTGAGGGGATATTTTGACTTAGTAGCAAACGCAATAATGAAAAAAAATATAGCGCATCAGAACCGCTAGAAAACTAATTTTCGAAGAAATTATCTTTGAGGAACTTAAAAATGTGTGAAGACGTAATACATTTCTTTGTAGTATCATATCAACCATTTCTTACTCAAAGTAACAAATATCATTTTCTGACAGTATTTCCTATAACACATATGATGAAAATGTCAATGCTGGCAACATTTTTCCATCACAGCAGCAATAAGCCTACCATAACATGCTCGCGTTTAATCAACTTATCCTTTGAATTTCGTTTACATCCAAGTATATCATCGAAAGTTTCAGCGATTAAACTATGTATTTCATGATTTTTCAACTAAATTCCTACAGAATTAGAAATGCAACAAGATCCACTTATCACATGAATTTCGTTTTGATTTCATTACTGCATCGGAAGTTATAGGGAAAAAACTTTTATTTTCCTGAGCAAATTTACAATATTTAGGATACAAATATTGCCATAGCTGGCAATCCTATACTAATTTTTCAACCAAATTTCTATGAAATCTATTTTACTGCAAGGTTCATTTACTGCGTGAATTTTCTTAAAATCTGGTGGCTAGATCGGAAGGTATAGGCCAAACCCAGTTTTTTTTTCTCGGTCATTTTTCAAAATGACCCCCCAGAGACTATCTCCCTTCATCATTTTGCTGATATATATATATATATATATATATATATATATATATATATATATATATATATATATATGATGAATTTTTTTTTCGAAAATTAGTAAAAAATAGAATTGAAATAAGGGAAGTAAAAAAATTACAACAGAAATTCTTTTATTTGTGTTGGCGAGTATTAGAATAAATAGTAGAAATTATTTAATCATGTTTTTTGCAGTACTAAGTACTTTTTTTTCTTGAGATATTATTTATTTTCAGCACACGCAAATCACTCGTTTCACGTATTAAATTGTGATTCTCTGCTTTTGACAGGAGCAATCGGGACTATAAGAAAACTTTCTGGATTAGTAAAATGATTCCACCAGAATTATATTTCATTATTTGACTTGAGGAATCCAGCGTGTTCCCCATCAGAGTTAGGATTTTAAATTTAATTATTTAAAAAAGCGTTTAAATTGAGCGCGGAAGGGCGCAGTTGATTTATCGTTTTCGCGGATCTATTTTAGTCCAGGGAAATTTAACATGGTGCTTCGGAAAAATTAGGGGAAAGCTGAATTTTGGTGTGCACCTTGTTACGGGCGTATTGAACAAAATGTCAAAAGTTCCCATCTGAATGCTGCGTTACTTTTTATACGGGGTCAAAGGTCACCAAAAGTGACCTTTCCTAAATATCTCAGTAACGGTCACGTCTTCAGAAAAACAATGTATGACGAAGTTGTAGCTTAAATAATTTCCACCAAAAAACACTTGCAACTTTTTCTTGTCACCATAACCGTTTTTGAGATATTTTGATCTAAACATTTGCTACTATCAGCATCTTGTTTCTCAACGGCGTGTTGATATTATCCGATTTTGATTACGACTAGGAAAGTTTCTGAGTTTGTTTTTGTATGTTTAAGAGGCGCATAAAAAAAAACATGTAAACAAACTTATTAGGTGGATCGATGGGGACTTTTGGCATTTTGTTCAACACGCCAGTATCAAGGTTCACATCAAAATTCAGCTTTCCTCTAGTTTTTCCCAAGTTTCGCCTTTTTTATGTTGGATTTCACTGGGCTATTAGTCGTACCGTCGCAATGGTCGAAGCGCTTTTATATGTATATATATGCTTACTGGCATCATACATCTGGAGTTTTTTTTTCAGTTTTTTTCTTGCAAATGAGTTTTCCAATTCTTTCATGTAGTAATTTACGCCCATAGCTACAACAAAGAAATGAAATAGTGCTTACTTGCCTCCATAAATGACTTTAAAGCAATTTCAAACCCTTAGTTACTTTAACATTGCGCTCGTAACTAATTGAATAACTCGAAACACTTTTATTAATAATTTTGACATACAAATATTTCAAGCAAGCCGTGCACATCCGTTCTAAAAGTTTTTCGCAGGTATACGCTTTAGCTCTTCTCGAATCAGTCTAAGACATATTCATATTCACGTCAAAGTTGAACATTAATTAGTTCGAAATTATAAAAAAAATGCACCTCCTCTCCTTTCAAGTGCTGCGAAAATCATGAAATACTTCAACTCTTTCGAGCTAGCATTCATTTTAAATTCATGCATCGTCAAATCAAAACTTTCTCTACAAGTTGCGAATCGTTTTTTTTTCCGAACAAAACAAACTTCCAACAAAAATTCGAACCGATGCAGTTTGTTGCAGCCGCAGTGTGTGGATAACTTAAACAATTGAAGGGTTTGTGTGCTGAGCTCAGGTAGCTATGAACCGTCCAAACAAGGACAAAGGCAATCTAGGAACTGTAATTTTTCGGTGCCTTGCTCAGGATATGCTTTATAAAGTAAAATACAAATATTTTCTGCTCACTCGGATTTCAGCAACTTGAGTTAAGAAACTGTAAGGTAACCTTTGGTTGAGTGGACAGGAGTTGATGCGGAGAAAAATATTCGTCTTAGGCATTACGCAGTAAGATGCTATGTTTCCATTTAAGGGGGGAAACCAGTTTAGACGAATCAGAAAATCGGCTTTTTCTTTATTTCATAATTTGTTAGTAAAACTATTGAAGAATATGTTGCCAATATTTCAAAGCAAAATTCCATTAGTTCCGATGCTATGAACTTTTAAGTGACCGCCCGGTGGTGATGAGCAGCGCGTCAAAAGACAGAATACGCGCAGCTCGTTGGAGAAGAAGGAAGCTCGGAAAGCTCATCAAGAGCAGATGCAAGCCCAAAATGATGCGTTTGAAGAAAAACAGGAGTTACTATATATTGCTGGAATAGCCGATTAACCGGTGAGCAGCTTATATAATTAATTACTACCTTGAATTTCTCGTTTCCGCTAAATTTTTTTCCAAATGCGTTTTTTCGAAACGATTTTTTTTCAACTGGTGAGCATTCTAGCTCAAAATATTGTTGACCAATCGTTCTAAAAATTCGTGTGAATATTGTTTATTCAATTGCAATCTATATGAACCTAACTCTGGGATGATATTATTATTAAAAATATTTTTGTAATGCAATAAGAAAACATGGTATAAAAAAATAACATTGTGTTCAAACATATCAAAAACATGCAATTTTCAATTTTTTCTCATCACAATTAGGTTCAAATTTTTAGGAAATATGTTGTTAACGATAAATAAAAAAATATAACGACTACAGATAAAAATTATGACTTCAGGAATGCCCAACAGCAAAAAACTCGGATGGCGATCGTCCATGGACAGCAGCTTATAACTCGACTATTTCCGGCGGAAATGAGTTGAAAAAATTACAAAGTGCACTTCAAAACATGAGTGAAATATGCTTCAAGTTTAAACAAATTCTGGTTATTTCTTCACTGTTAAAAAAAATGCACGATAAGTACCAAAATTTCGGCCTCATAAACTAGCTTCCCCCCTTAAATAAGGCAAAGGTATGCAAACTAGAGCTGAATTGAAATCAGTATGCATGTGTTAATAATAGGCATAAGTTGAAATTTCTTGTTTACTAGCTAAGGGTTGGTTTTTAATCACGCACCAGCTAGACGAATAATAAGCGTACGCAAAACTACGCACCAGCAAAATTGAAAATCTCCCGTCTTATTCCTTTTTGCATATTAGCAAGTGGGAGGTGGATATAGAGTGCACAGTTAGGATATTGAACTGCATCAAGCTGGCTGTGTGCAGGCAGTCCATAAAGGTCCATTATAGATTGGATTACATTGTTCAATGGCGAGGGTGATTGGTTCGAAATAAAAAAACTTGCTCCAAATGGAAAATGCACGCAAGTTTCTCATGAATGGTTTGAGTACGGAGTGGATTCAAGTTGGCTATTGAGCGCCACAAATCCGACTAGGATCAGAAGAAGGCCACGGATCTAGCTTTATCAATTGGTTAGAGAAAGAGTTACGCATGGAAGCCTCCTCATCTCCTGCCATTTGCCTGATTTCTGCAAGCAGAGATCTACTATGTACATTGAATCGAGCAACGGTTTCGTTACACACCATCAAGCATTGAAGTAGCTGAGTCGAGCCTGAAGCCCATCTGCACCACGATTATGAAGTGCCATAATTGTTTGCCAAACGCACCTACAGTCAATGCTGCGAACAGTGAAATAATTCATGGCCGGTTTTAAATTGTGACTTTAAAAATAAGCCGCTTCAGCAAAGTTTACTGTCAATTTTTTCGATTTTCAACTAAGTGCATACGAAAATATCTGGTTTCTCAATTCTATTGTTCGTTTAGTAAAATTTCGATGAGAACAAAGTTAAGATTAAATTGATTTACATTCTGTACTCATATTATATTATCATAAAGCTTTGCATACACATGAAATTCACACACTACAAAACGACAACTTCACTCCATACTTTTTCTATGTAATTGACTGTATGGGAAAATACATTAGAAGCTAATTAAGCAGAAAATGAAAGAAAGTAGAAAAAGGCCAATGAAAGGATTTTGTTTAATATTCTATAAAATGGAAAATCTCACTTAATACGCAGAATGGTGAAGAGCTTGATGGTTTCCGTTAAAATACCGAGCCGTTTTTTTTATTATTTTTATAAAAAGGGAAAATAAAGGATAGAAAGCAAACAGTGCTCGAATGGCATATCTGGCGAGATATGTTTTTGTACAGTAATTGGACTCGAGGATCCTTAGGACTTACTATTTCGAAGCATGTTTGGGTTTAATTGAATATTGTGTGAGGTAAGAGGAGATTGTTTTTGATAATGCCTATGAAGATGAAGATAATAATAATAATAATGGCTTTATTCAATATAAGAGAATATTTAGCATTCACTAGGGATTGACCAGAGTGTCCTTACAAAAATGTTACTTAATCTATAAGGGATATTTAGTAGAAGTAGTCTTTAATGTATATTGGCGCTGGTTAACTACATCGGTATGCTCTTTAAAAGTTAGTTTAGCTTCGAGATGTACGCCCAAGTATTTCACTGAACGAGTCCATTTGATATTTTCATCTAAGATGTTTATCTGGGGGTTCGGTAGGTTTCTTGTGGATTTAACTGCTGAAAAAGATAGACCTGCAGAAAAAAGAAAAAGAAAGATCTGCTGAAAAAGATAGCTTGCGTTTTAGCAGGGCTAATTTTGATTTTTCATTTGTCGCAAAATTCGCTCATAAGAGCGAGCTGCTACTGCAGTATATTGATAATAGCATCTGAGTTACTCGAGCTGCAAAATATGGCTGTATCACCCGCGTACATGGCTATTTCGTAGTTATTGTACCGCTGTATATCAGCAGTGTAAATGTTAAAGAGAGGTGGACTTAAAACTGACCCTTGCGGAACCCCAGGAGGAACGCGGTATTTGGTAGACAAGGCGCGTATCGTTATTGTAAGAGTTCTGGTTTCAAGGAAGGAATCAATTACTTTGATGATGTAGACCGAGAAAGAATAATTCATGAGCTTAAATACCAGCCCTTTGTGCCATACTGTTGCAAACGCTTTTCGTATGTCTAGTAGAACTAGACTAGTCGAATGCTTGGACACAAATACCCTATCGACGTGGTTAACGACTCTCAGAAACTGATGGTTTGTGGAGAAACCTGGTCTGAAACCGAATTGCCAGTCAGGTATAACGTTTTGAGCTAATGTAATTTTTATCAACCTGTTAAGAACTACTTTCTCGTAAAGCTTGCTTAAAGACGACAGCAGGCTGATTGGTCGATAAATTTATAGGTAATTTGGAGTCTTTCCCGGTTTCAGGATGGGAATGATCAGAGCATTTCCCAGGCAAGTGGGAAGTAACCCAGTTTCAGGCAAGAATTTAAAATGAAGCATATCCAGACAATTGCAGAGTTAGGAAGGCTTTTTAGGAGAATATTAGGTACTTTATCTTCACTGAGGGATGAATTAAGTTTCAAGGTTTGAGATGTCTCTTAATCTCAGCAGGGTAGTAAAAGTCGCTTGGTTTGAAGTCAGAAGGGAATTCGGGTAATATATTCAGACTGTTTTTAAAAGTAGTTTCGACGTTGGTGTCACCTAGGCTCTGACTGACGGTTTGTGCTTTGAGAAAGCTTTTAGCTAAGTGCTCTGCCTTTTCGTTTTCCGCAAAAACTAAAGAGCCATCGGCAGTGTGGAGAGGAGGAATGTGCCGGTGATTTCGTTTGAGGAAATTACGAAGTTTCCATATATTCTTGTGGCCTTTCTCTTGTGAGCTCACAATTGAATTCCAGCGCTCATTTTTTAGGTTCGAGAACGCTATGCGCATTTGATTGTTTAATATGCGGACATGTTTCTTAACGCTTGGATCACGAGTGCATTGCCATTAACGGCGTACGGAGTTACGATGGGAGATAAGCGCGTTTATTTGAGGGTTGCTGAGTGAACTGAGGTGTTTAGGAGTACGTATGATTTTAGTCAAGTCCAAATCTGATAGATTAATTTTACTTTACTCCAAGACGTTTTCGAGTATAGAAAAAGGAATACGGTTGTAGCGGTATACTATAGTTTATAGAAAACTAGATAGGTATGTTATTAGACTAGATGACATTTCGTTAATGGGTGAAGGCTGCGAGAGGGATACGGGACCATTACTTAGCACGATATCAATTGTGGATGGGTATTTGTGGTAAGTGGATAGCACGTCGGGAGATATTTTAGAAAGAATTTTGTTGGTTTATGTAAGAGAGGAAAAAGAGAATGGTACAGAATAAAAACGTTTGAATCGAAAAAGATGTTGTGTTTTTCATCAAAAGGATTTACGTCAACTTTGTGAAGTTTTCACTATAAGTTAAATACTATGATGTAAATGTAGGTTCAAAAATTTGTTTCGAGGACTTCAAGTCAAGGAGCCCTCAAGCACACTTCAAGCCCCAGTATTTATAAATGCATTTATAAATAATGGGGCTTGTAATAATGTTGGATATATTCAACTCATTAATATTCTGAACTACAATTGATTTCTATAGACTCCAATATCTGTTTTGAAGATCGTAAAGTGCTAACAGCTGTGCAGATTTTCGGGAGATATTTATAAAAATCTTTCGAATAGATTTCGAATCTCAATAGATTGTTTTTGCAATTTGAGCTATATTTTTTTACTTCTTGTCTTTGCGGTCAACATGAGCACAATTTTTTTAAATTTTCACTCAATGCAATTGTAACTGTATGGTCTAGATCTACCGCAGATAATCAAATTAGACAAATAATTGATTAAATTTGCTTCTTAGACATTGTTGGCTGGTTATAAGTATTAAACCCGACATTGCTACTCTCAAAAAACCAGATTATTGTCAACTACGGCACCAATGACAATCATCCATCTATCTAAAGACGAAAATACTGCCAGCAATAGCTACGATGAAAAATTTGCCCGTTCCAAGACTTTTACTGTCTCATCTGCTGCGCACTCCATTTTAGACTCAATCGTCCTGACCAAACCCTTGCAGCCTTGCAGTTTTACTTCAGGGCTTTTTATAAGATACTTAGGCATATCTTGCTTTATTATGTTGCGTGTCAATTTGTTGAGAGTTGTACAGATGTTGATCCAGATACATGCCCAAGTATCATGCCCAAGTATATCCAGATACATGCCCATGTATGGCCCTGTGGGGTTTTCAGCTGGTAGCTGGACTGTTTTCGCCGTCACCATCTTAGACATTTAAGTTTTTATAGATTCTCCTCAAGTCTTTGTTGGTATATTCCATTGTTGACCGGAATAGGAGAGTCTCAAATTCATTTGGATTAATTGTCATCTTCCACGTGCTGGTGAACAATTTGTATTTACATATATACATGAACCCATGCCCGAACTACGCGTAAGTTACTAGAAAGCAAAATAGAAAGACCAATATATTTTTGGCACAGCTAATTCTGATCCCAAACTATTTATGGAGACATATCTAAGTTTTGGAAATTAGTTCCAATTTTATGAAGTGTCAACAGAAATATGATTCAGATCAAAGATTATAAGTGATTTGACGTTAGCGCTTGTTTACCAAAGTTACTAAGCAAATGTTTGTTTATTGGTTTAAATGAGAGAAGTAAAAAATAATATTATAAATTTACATCATTCCGATTAGTTTTGGCGCTGAACAGAATCTTTTTCAAGAAAGACTGAATACATAAATACAAATACAATCACTAAATTCCTTAAAAAAATAATCCAAGCAGAGAGTGTAAGTTTCCCCGCTATTTCTTTTTCAATTCTAGATGTATTGTGATGGAAATGAAAGGTCTTTGTTGAAGTGAATAAAAGTTTAGATGAAACGTGTGAACCAGAAGCAGTTGTCAATTAGGACTTTTTGGAAATAAAGTTCTTATCGAATACAGCCCTTTTTCAATCCTGTCAGGTTCAGCGCGAAAAATGCTAGGTCTATGGATAAATAATTAAAAGTTTTGGTAAATTGTGTCCAAGCAATATTGTTTTGAGAGTCGAAGATGTGCAATCAGTCTCAGTATTGAGTCGCTTACCTACCAGAAAAAGATTTCAAATTGACTATTCAAAAGAAAGAAAGCATCCCGTACTTGTATTAAGACGCAATAAAGAAACAGTTTTGCAGAGGCTGTTATTTTTTAATACTAAACCATGTAAGTTTATTGGGTATATTTTGCAAGGTATCGAAAACTGAAATTTCAGGTCATGAAATTGATTATGGAAAAAAAATCATGTATAATGTAACACAGAAGCTTTTATTATTTCTTTTGATTGAAACCTTGAGCTAAAACGTATAGAATTCATTTATTCAACTACTCAAATATAGATTTTAGTGACTTTATCATTTTTATTAGCAGAAAAAAAAACTGAACACATAAAAACCCGATTTGAAGAGTAATTATTTATGTTTTTTTAAACATAAACATTTTTTTACATTTGATATTTATTTATAATTGATTTTTTTTTCTGTTTTCATAATTTTAATTATAGAACCAATAGCTGATTGAATCAACCATTGTCTGATTACTCAAAGCAAGAAATTAATAATAATTTTTTTTTTGACGATTTACAACTTCGTTTTATCGGTGTTCTTATCTGGTACTTGAAATAGGGAAGAAGTTTCAACTCTTGAAATATAGGCTTTCATAACCAACTTTTTTATATTTTTGAGTAATATGTTATTTATATCAAGGCTATTTGAATTAAATTCTCTGCAGGCTACGAACAAGTGAATTTTCTTAAAATCAGAAATGTCGAAGTCAACATACCAATGGAAAAAGAAGACGACGACTCAATAAAACCACCTAACTCGTTGACACAAAATACATCACAATGCTACTTAGCAGTTTGAACGCTAAAGCTTACACAAATAAAACAAAAAGAGAGCAATGACGAGGAGTCAAGATACAAATAACATTGTATAAACTTCCTATGCATCAATAAATGGCAGTTTGTCAAGCAGCATAATACAAAAAAGCATATAATTTTTTTTTCCTAATTTTCCATTATATTGACTACTGACTGAGTTCACAGCTAATGTACCCAAAACAATATAATATTATATTCAATAGGACACAAGCATTTATAACCCCTCGCAATGAACTAGAAGGCGAAAAGTAAATACATATTTCCAATGTCATTTAGTTTACAATGCAATATATATCTCACTGCAGGTACTGAAGATGTGAAAAATATTTATTTTATTGCTTTTATCATTATCGGTCGTTGGGTTTTTTTTTGCAATAAAATTTAGTTCAAAAATACTCAAGAAACGAGCTCAACAATCTTTTCAACGCCATAAAAAATCATGATCGATATAGTTAGTAGCCGTGTTTTTTTTCCACGAAATTTCCTTGAATTTGAGCACCTATCCACTCACGTGTAGTTGTGCTCACTTTTACTAAACAAAAACTTGTTGCTTCACTATTACATGAATAGGACTGCTTGCCAGTAATATAGGATAGGAGTCATTGAGAAGTTGTTCGGTGAGGATGTAAGAGGTAAGAGGTGAAGCTGCAGTCAAGCTTGAAACATAAAAACTATGGGGACCGAAATCGAAGAACGAGGCTATCTTTTTAGGGTGGAAGATAATACAGCCAAAGATTCGAAGCAGACTTTCGAAATTTGTCGGCTACATTCCAACCAACCATCCTAACGTTCATGGCTCGAGAAGTTGACTCCTTCTATTGATTCGTTATCGCGTCCTAGTCGCCATCGCACTCTCCGTCGACGCCACTTCGCCCGGCTTCGAAACACTTCCTGAGCTCAACAAGTGCATATTTTGCACACTAATGCAACGACGGCCGCCTGATAGCCCATTGCCATTCCCGTTCACTTCACTTCCATATACCGTTTCCGCCCCGCTACATGCTACTACTGTTTTGTCGAAACAGAGAACGAAACCGCCAAGTGCCCAACTTTCAACCAGCCAAGCCACCCAATTTCCCATTGCCATCTGCCGCGTATAAAAGTGCAATGGGCCAGGCCGAGTATCGGAGAGAAAATAAAGGCAACCTTCAACCAGCAGATATAAGTGGGTGGTTGTTGTCACCAACTATTTCGGGTGTTAGGCGAGCAAGTGAGAAGCGGCTGACCGAAAGAATAGTGTAGGATGCACAGAAAAAGAAAATTTGGGAGGCGAATGTGCAGCCAAAAGGAAACTCACTAAAATGTTTTGAAAAAAGGTCGATGCCGGCAGGTTGCTAAGAGCGCAGGACAATTTTTTGCAATCTTAAGAAAATCTTGGATACGGTCCGAATTTTATTAAAGCTCGGAAATGAATTAATTTTATGTGTTCGTTAAGTTTTATGCCCTCGCAACGATACTGAGTGTTATTCGAACGGAAGTTATTGGCACATATTGTGGAGTATTAATATCGATGATAGTTAAGGGATTAACAGAGCAACTAAATTATCGATAGTTTGGTCTTCATGTAAATGAAAAGGAGTAGAAGGAAAAAAGCATGGAGAACAATCAAGAGTGTCTAATTTCTTTTGACGAAATCGGATTTTAGTCATTACTCAATTAAAAGTGGGCAATATAGACATACTTTCCCTTTAAGTTATTCTAAATCATATTGCAACAAGATACATGCCCCAAATCTAGTTCCGTGTATCAATCATAAGCCCTTGGCAAACATATACACATACTTCGTCGCACTACCCATCATCGTTTTAACAGCTTTTCAATAACAAGCCAGAGAAATTATAGACAGAACAAGTAACCTACTTCTATGGCGAGGTCACCGTTCTTCGTTCCCAGACGCCGTGAATGCAGAGCAAAGCGGTGCGATCGTGAACGACAGCGCGTAAATTAGCTATTCTCTTTGATTTTCTCAAAGACTAAAGCGTTAAACTCAGCATAGAGTAAAAAAAACTGAGAATTCCTTACATCCTGAGTGAAATAGTTCGACCAAATGTAGATTCTCCAAACTCCAGTCAACTTCAATTTTGCCTATTTCCACTCTTCTTGGTATTTTTTCGCGCATCTATGAACAAGTGTTTGCATGCAAAAACAAACATATTGCGAAAAGAGTCCACAGACTTCGAATACAAGCTCACGCACTTCGCAAGAAACAGGGGATGTGTTTCTGTTCTATTATTATTTCGTCCTCAAATGCTACTTAGAACAAGGCACTTAGATGAAGGAAGTGCATGTATGAGAAATTGCATTAAAAGGATGATACTGTGAGTTTGAAAATTAATTGTTTTGACTTATTAATTTTGGAAGTTTAAGGATTTGGAAAATGTCGGTAGTACACTCTAAAAAGTGGGTCTATAATTAATACTTCGATAATAGGAAATATATTCATTTTTTCGTTTAAAATAACGAATCACAAATTTTTTTACACATTCGATGTGCATTTTTTGCTTTTACGTCATATCGGCTGTATAATACACAGCTTTTTGTAAATTGAAGCAAACAGAGTGTAAATTTACTAATTTGCTATTCACTTTCGCGCCAAAGCCATAATTTAAGGTAATTTAAGGTAAAATTACACCACTTGGTCGTAAAAAAAATATTCTTTTTACACACTTTTGTAAATTTACATCTTTAATAGTAGGAAACCAGTTTCCTACTATTATAAGGGTAAAATTAAACCAAAATTTTTTTGAGTGTAGCTACTCAAAGATGTAAGTTTTAAAAGCTTAAAATTTAGCCTCAATTCAATTGAAATTGGGGAGGACACGGTTAAATCAAACATAAAATTCGAAGAGTGAAATCAAATATCTGATCTCCAAGTCAGTTATAATTCTTATTGTAATTCGAATCATTTTTGATACAACATTAATCTCTAATCTTTTGAAACATATTCACCATGTAACGCATTCGTTTTCGTATTCGTTAGGCATCATTTAACTGTAATATAGAACAAACATGGCAAAATTTAATTGTGAAAGGTCGAAACTCGAACAAAGGGTAAAAAGTCACTAATCAATCAGAGCATGTCAAACAGAGAAAATAGCTTTTATATAGATCTTCGTGGAAAATTAGCTACGGCGATTACTTGTTGATCAAAGTTGATAATGGACACTTGCAGAGCTCGATTCGAAACCCTAATAATATGTGTGCAGGGAGATCGTATGGTAAATTTCCACAGATGATCTCCGGCCAAGTGATATTATATTAAATTGAAATGGTGAAATAGTAAAATTTTTGGAGAATAAAGTGGGTGTTCCTGGCAAGTGCCGCTGTATGTGTTTGTATCTTGTCCTCGAGGAACTTAGCTTTCCTGCTCATGAGCGCTTCATGCTTGCGTCGTAATTCCTGATGAGCTTCTCGAAGCTGCTGAGAGTACCCTTCGACCGTAAGGGTTTGGCCAGTTGTCAGTAGCTGTGTAAAGCCATCATACACATAACAATTGGTATTGGCTGATTGGTAGTTTCGGAAGGACCGTCTGACAATAACCACTGGTTCGTGCATCGACTATTATCATGCATAGTTTTACTACTATTATCATGCATTATCATGCATCTCACGCAACCACAGGTTTGATTAGTGGCTCGTTTCTTCTTCAGATGTTGAAAATAGCGACAAATGGTGCTTTTGCCAATTTAGAGCTTCACGCTTAATTCGTATAAAGTTTGACGAGGATTGTTCTCTATGTCAGTAAGAAGCTTCGTGCCATTTATCCCAGAGACCCCTCTCAGATGATTTTCATCTCCATCATCATCTTCACTAAATGTTCTTACCATGGAAAAGCGCAGAACAAGTGAATTGATCATCAAACGTGAATTCTATTCAGTATGGTCTAAAATTATTCAATTTAATGAACTAGAGCAAATATTTCTCAGAACGAGAGAGCTTCGCAGCTAACTCCGTAAAGTTCTTAAAATTATTATGTCCCATATTATTTGAAACCTTCTATTTACTAGCTTCTTAGCAGTAATTACAATTTTCATAATATTATAAATGAAATTTCCGTGCGACACTTTTTGTATCGCTATCGATTTGTCCTACCTTCACATAAATTTATTTCAGAAACGATTCATTGGGCTCACACAAATAATAAGTTTGCTTTATATCCAATATTTGTCTTAAATCTAGCAGTTTTATAGCTATTGCGATACCTAAGTATAACCTACAGCATCAACTTATAGCCTACATCATAATATTGTTCCTTTCTGAATCAACTTTGTTTTTCCTTTTCACATAAGAAATGGTGGAAAATCCCACATCCAGTACAAAATCTTTGGTGTTGTTATGTTCCAACATAGTGCAAAAAAAAAAAATTCACTAGTCGTTAGATTTTTAATTTTCTTTCAAATGAATCCACTATATATATTACTTTTCCAAAATATACTTCTAACTTATAAAATATACTTCAATGGGTGCTTCTATTGTTCAGATTTTTTTTTTCAACCTTATCTTCATGAGTGGTAAGTGTTCTCAGAAAAAACTTCTATCAGAAATATTTTGCATGAGTTTTTGCGTCATTTATCATATTCATGTTAAATTTTTCCAGGAAATTTGCTCTGCAGGAAACTATTACTTACCAAATTGTCTACTTGATTCAATTATATTATATCAGTACCACACTGGGCGCCATATTTTAAGTGTGTTTTTTACTACCCTTTGAAGAAAATTTGTTCTGGTATGACTTCGGTTTAATCAGTTCGATATATACAAGTATTTAATTTCATTCAAAATTTCTGGATCCTAAATTTCAATGTGCAATATGGTTTGTGCATCGAAAAAAACAATTCCAAGGCAAATTATCCAAATCCCAAAATTCACGAAATGAGATACATACCTTTAAATCTTGTTTTCGAAATTACGGCGTGGACTGCATTCGTGGCAGTCTGTGCTAAGTACCTCACCATATAGCGTGTCACCTTCCACGAGTTAAAATGGGGACCATTTCCTGAATTTTGTCAGTTGTCGATAAAGCGCGAAAAAGTGATTCCTTTTAATTAAAAGTCGTTCTTACTCATATTAACTGCCTAAAATGAGTGCAAAATAATTATGTTTCGATTGCAAAGAGAAATGAGACGGCTTTGGTGTTTGTTGCGGTTTTAACTGGAGCACCATTATTGTCGAATACTGAATAAGTTTTTATAAAATAAAATAGACCAGTTATAGTTGGGTGCTGGAACACGTTGGGTGCTGGAACACGTTGGGTGCTGAAACACGTTAGGTGCTGCAGATGCACAAAACTTCAATCGTTGGAGACGGAGCTATTATTCTGTAAAATTGTTAGCTATGTTGGCGTGCGAGTTAAATTGTGTGTAGAAAGATCGTTCGTAGGAAATAAGTGCCAGGATAAACGTCTTTTCTGCATCTGACCTAAAACTATGAGAATTCCTTGGGTCTATATCGGCCAAGCTATTGCTTCCTCCGCCATTGCATATAAAATATAGCGGTTAGTAGTCGCATATCCCTCGGATAACCTTCAGAAAAACTACAACTCATCGTCTACAGTTGCAGTAGTATATAATCTATTTTGAACTAAAACAAATGCCATTTAAAATATACGAAAGCATGAAGGACGTTGGCACTGAAATTTGGGGTTTAAAATTTGATCGCAAACACGCTCTATTCATTGGAAACTCAAATACTTGATTCGAGCGCAAAGGTACTTGCATAACGCGAAATCTATCTGTAATCGATTGTTTTTCCATTTCCAGTTATTTTAGTGCCCCAAACAAATTCATTTGAATTCATAAAATTGTACCATAAGGAAATTCAAAATCATATTGACGAGCAAAATTGAAAGTTTTCAATCGATGCTGTTTCTCTTAATGTATAATAAAAGCTATATCTTTCAGGCTTTTTTGTGGCATAACATTTTCGCATTCTATTAATTTGTATTTAAAAATGAATTAATTTATCTATAGCTTGAGAAGAAACAGTCGTGAATTATTTGTCAAATTTCATTGAATCTCATTCTTTTCTATTCATCCTGTTTGTAACAAATTTGTTAATTTTCTTTCAAAAACAATACAGAATTAAAAAAACAATACACGATGCAGCAAGCATACGGTATTGATTGCTAAAGCAGAATATTACCCTGTGACATAAAGGTTTTTAAGATGGCAGACTATCGCTAGAGGACGACAAACGTGACGGGAGTTCAATCAGTTCGAACTCCCAAAATGATCGAAATGCTAAAACGTCCGCAACGCTTCACTAAAAATGATGAAAGAGGCTTTGAATATTAACAGTGAAACGATTTGACCCATTCTTCATAAGACTTTGGTTAAAACAAATGTCTGTGGAAAAATTTCTTCCACACACGTTGACGGAGCATCAGAAAACACTTCGTTTCAATCATACGAGAGAGGTCGTCGCAACCGTCACAAATGATCCAAACTTCCTGAAACCAACTGGTATGGAAGACAAGAGATGATGCTTTCAACACGATCCACACACGAAGTGCTAAAGTGCGAAACAAAAGTCGAAAAACTCACCACAGACAAAAAAACACGAAAAACTCTTTAAAATATGCTCAGTGTTTTCTTTCCTCATTCCAAACAGATCAAACGATTATTGGGCAGTACTATTTAGAAGATCTAAAACGTTTGATTCGCGGAATTCGGTTAATATCACGAGCCAGAAATCTTATATTTGCTGTACGATAATGCGCCAAGTTACACATCGTTAAATGAGCGTCAATTTTCGGACCGAAGTCAGGTCTGAGCGATCAACCAACCACTGTATTCAGCAGACTTAGCGCCATGTGACTTCTTTTTCTCCCCAAAATTAAAAATGAAGCTCAGGCGATGCTTTTTCCCGTTCACTAGAAGGAGTACCGCATGGTGAGCTAGACAACGCATTTGACTCACTTCTGATTTAATGTAACTATTTCGAATAATAAATTCAAAAAAAAAACATCCACGTACATATTTGGTTTCAATCACGTTTTCACAGACCAGTACTGATGCTTAATTGTAACGATGTGTATGTCTATGGCGGTCTCTATCTAGCCAACCTGTTCGGTATGAATTATAATAATGAATTGATTAGTATATGTTTAGTAAAAAAGTATACTGGGAATTTTTAGGTTTTTAGTAATTAGGAAAAAAAGGATTTACCTGTTTTTCCTAGGTGACATGAAACTAGGCCGACCAGGGACGAGTTTCACCCTAAAAATTAATCATGTTATAGAGACTTTACCTGTGAATTTTCACTGTATATAAATGTATATCATGATATTAAATAAACTCAATGCATTTTAATTCAATAAATCAATTTTCTGGAAAATCCGTTTTAAACTCCCCCATGCTACCAAATATAATAAATAAATTTAAGTCTTGAAAATACCTATTACGTTTTCCAGGGAAATGTTTTTTAATCTTTTTTTCTAGAAGAGTCAATTTAGGATATAATGCATTCAATTTGAAAAATTGCTATTAGCCCAGTCATTTTAGCAATCAACCCCGGAGTGGAAGATAATAAGCTGAATTTTCGTATGAACCTTCATATATACCTTCATTTTGACGTACTAAAAGTTGCCTTAATCTCTCATAAAATCTCGTGTCTGCGTCGTAAGTTATTCAAGGTGAAAGGTGAGGAAAAACAGTTTTTTGCGATTATCTTGGTTTCTATTGCTCCAATGATGTTAACATCTGATACAAATTGTAGCGCATACAATTTGCAACAATTTTTATTTGAAACATTTTTTCATGCGCTCAACCGTTTTTGCGATAGAGGGCGGCCGGCGTGCAGCTCTCAGCCATACGTTCTGTAATGCAAGGTCAATATCTGTGAATACTTTCTTAAATTTTGAATTATTTGTATTATTTATCAGTTAATACATTGTATTTAATAACATTTGACATATTTTTAATATATTTATTTAATAATATTTACCTATCTTGTGTAATTAAAAACTCATTAAATGAAATACTTTTTGTATATGTAAATTTATTGAAAGTAGATTTTAAGTAGAAAAATAATTTAGTATTTTATCTTTAAAATTTGTATGTTTTTAGATATTTTATAATATATTATACTTATTACATGAATATATATCTTAAAGTTGCATTAATTTATTCAAAGAAATTTTGAGTAGAAGTAAAACCAGTTTATATTTTTTAATTTTATCTTTATTCAGCAGCTGTATATTTCTAACGATTTAAATTGAATTGCAGTGAAAATATGTAAATCTTTAATAAATTTAAGAACAAAAGTATTAACTTTCTTCTTCTTCATAGTCATCTTCTGGGAGTTCGGGAATTTCTTATCATAATCTTCTTTGCCTTGAATTGTTGTTCCCTGAATTTTAGTGTCAAATGCACTCTCCTGCTCACAGTCGCTTTGTCGCAGTCGCAGAAACAGCATTGAGGCAAGCTTGCCCATTACATTGGCCACAAGCTAAAGTGCATTGCAGCCCCGATTTTCTACATCCGCACCGTGCCCCACATCTATTCTTACAATTACAAACTATAGTATTAAGTAATTCATCAGAAGCTGGTGGTAATATTGTTGTCATTGGCTCCAGGAATTAATTTTGGAGCACCCAACCCCATTCCTGGGGTTGTAAATCATGCCCTAACTATTTTTGAACTTAATATACTTTCAATAAATTTACATATATGCACAATAAGTATTTCCTTTAATTAGTTTTTAGTTACACAAAGAAGGTAAGTATAGTTAAATGAATATATTAAAAATATGTATAGTGTTACTAAATACAATGTATTAACTGATAAATAATACAAATAATTCAAAACTCAAGGCAGCATTCACAGATATTCGCGGTTGACTCTGCATTACAGTACGTATAGCTGAGTGCTGCGCGCTCACCGTCCTCTGTCGCAAAATCGGTTGAGCGCATGAAAAAATGTTTCAAATAAAAATTGTCGCAAATTGTATGCGCTACAATTTTTATCAGAGATATTAACATCATTGGAGCAATAGAAACCAAGATAATCCCGAAAAACTGTTTTTGCTCGCCTTTGACTTTGAATAACTTACAACGCAGACACTAGATTTTATGAGACTTTTGAGACAACTTTTAGTACGCCAAAATGAAGGTATATATGAAAATTCAGCATATTATCTCTCATTCCGGGGCTGACGCCTTTTTATGCTAAAATGACTGGGCTATATTTAATTTGGATGAATTCATAATTTATATGAGGCTGTTTTTTTTAAACATAATGTGCTTGTTTCTTTCTCCAAGTTTGTAAAACATATTGAGCTTTTTTCTAATAGAATGAATTTACACGTTTATTCTCAACACACTTATTTTTATAGCTGTAAGCTCTAAATACATCTGATATAAATATGGTCAATACTTTGAGAGAAAATAATCAATATTAATTTTGAAATAATGTGATACCGATTTAAAAAATACAAGTATTTGTAACAAAGAATATGTAAAATAATTGAAACGCATATCCTAAGTATATGGTTAAGCGTGATAGAGATATTAGAATATATTTTCGCTCAGCCATAGGCTTAGAATATGCGTTTCAATGAAAATCTGCAAGACATTTTGTTATCTTAAAATGTGAATTAAACTACCGCCATATGCTTCCGGTAGAAGTCTGTTCTGTTGGAAAAAATGGTACCGCGAATGAGAGTACAAAATCAAATCATTCAGAACATCTAAGCAGGTCCGTGCCACTTAACTGCCTTAAATTTACTTCCTTCCTTCTGTGGCAAACAATCCTATCTTTTATTTGCATCTTCCTTTTCGATTCAGCTTACCACAAGTTTTCTTGGACCTGAAACGACATACAAAATGAAATATGAAAAATAGAAAATCGATTGCCAGCACATTCACCATAACTGAAAACTTCAAAATCAATTCTCAACGATTCGTGCATTGAGCTATCCTCCACCTCCAATTATTTATTCTAGATTTCACCCCTTTTCGCTACTAGCCTAGTTTCATTCAGCTTGCTGCGTGTTTAAGTATTGGGTGGTGGTTTTTCGTATATTATTTCATTAGCAACCACGTCTAAATTCGTTCCCGGCAACGATTTATATTCACTGCTCTTTTCCTCTTGCCAACGTCGTCAGCGACAGGGACGAATTTCACCCTGGAAGGCGTTTAAACGTCCTGATAGTTGCCAGGACCCGGCTGGTAGTTGTGGTAGGTATCACTTTTCATGTCAATTACATTCATATAGAAAATTGCAAATTTAACTACTTTGGAAATTGCATAGGAGCCGCGTCGTTCAGACACTGTACCGTTCAATCGCTTACACCACTTAAAAAGCATTAAATTGAAACTCTGTTTACCAAATGCATGCACTCCTTTTTATTGACATTTTAGGGTTGCCGCTTGAATGCACACCTGTGTTTTCGTGCCACCTGCACTTCAGTATGTCGGTGTGGTGAAGAATATAGACATTTGAATCTTTGTTCTTGAAAAACATTCGTAATTATTTTCAGAGCTTTTCTATACTGTTCACAGATTTTAACCTACACCAGTGGGAAAAATCGAGGAAAATCGAATGTTTAGGCGCTGATGACTTTTAAACAAGCATTTGTGATAGCGCTTGACGCCATCTCGAACCATTTCGAAATATGGACTTTCAGTAGTTTTCGAATCGAAACTTGGAAATAAAAATGTTATATTCTCGAGCAACACCCTACAATACTGCTTAGCACACTCTTCTCAATATAATACGACGCTCACCTTCACGAATGGGTGAACATACGTATACGTACATATATGCAAAATGATGTCACGCAAAGTCAACTGATGGAAGGTGTGATAACGATATAGAACGCGTGCCAATTTATTGATCCGTTTCGGAAGACCTTCTGCAAAGGTAAAAGGTGCGGGCGAGCCTGAGTATGTGTGCATGCCGTGTATTCCTTTCTATGAGTAACACTTTCAGCCAGTGCCCTAACCTGGAGCAGCTCAAGCATGCAGATTAGATGCATTTGGCTTACATATCCTTGAATCCTTCTACTTTAAGGGATAATTATTTCTTAAAGCCGAACAATTCAACCAAGGCGAGCGGGCTTCAATCTGACAATCCGATAGTTGGCTGCATTAATTACTCCCACTGCATTCAAAGTGTATGTGGCATTTATCATTTATCAATAATTTATTGATTTAGTTATTTGATTGGCGAGAGCGATTTGTATTTGATAAACATATCAGCGGTGATATATAACGTGATGTGTTATGTAACTATAATATAGTGAAATTGCAAACTGCGGTGTAGATAATATCAAATGTGGGATGGGAATGGGGTGTTTGAGTAATTTAAATTCAGCTCTAACTAGGATCAGTTGTCAAAGCTGCAATACAAAGCTGCTAAGCACTCAAATAAGTAGACACCAATTTGAAATATTAGCTCAAAGCACTTTATTTGCAGTAACCTGAGTCATTCTTTGAAACTGTTTCATCAATTTAAAAGAGAATAGTTACGAATAAACAAAGACGAAAATATTAATATAAACATGATTTTAATTTTAACCGTTGATATTTATCAGTTTTCAGAGGTTATTTTGTAACATTATGTGACCAAAATCAAAAAATTACTCCAATACTGTTTGGCTATTTGTTTGATGAAAATCTTGCAATAATCAATTTTATCTTAAAGGTTGCTTTCATTTCGACAATCTGAATAATTTCAATGAAATTAAAAAATTGTTAACCTCCAGCTACTTTCAAACATCTCAATAATTTTTAAACACTTGTGACGGCCAAAAACAAACACGTTTTATTAGTCCATCACTGTATTTAAAATCGTTCGAAAAAAAAAACTATTTAATTAATTTGTCCTGTTGAATAATCGATCAGATTCTATTTTGTGGGATCTAATTTGAAATTTGACGATGTAGTTTTTGATTTATTTTTTATTTTTCTTAGTTTGATTCTGCTTTCGGAGGATTATCCCGCAAAACGATCAAGTTTCCCGTATCAATTATTCTCTGCTTTGATCATCTTTAGAGACGATATACGTTGTCTATGCTGATTTATAGACAAGAAGGGAACCATGATCACAAATTAATAACCTTTAAAATTTATCACAACTAACGTAAATAAAAAATTAATGATCTCCAACTGCAAGTGGTCACATCAGTCAAGTATGCACTGTGAGCTGGTGTCTGATGAGAATCAGTGCATACTTTTGAAACGACTTAGTCAAAAACAATTTTTTTTTCAATTTTAATCATCCCACAAAAATAATTCCAGCAAGATTTAAGGTTTTCAGTTTGAATTAAAGTGGAGCTTCATATTTGTAATTTTGCGTGCATGATATTTTTCGGAAACGTGCGTGCGATTGAAAAACTTTTAGAGACTTAAAATAAAAATCTAATCTAAATTCAATATATTATTATATAATAATTAATAAATAAAAATAATAAAAATATATAATAATTATACATATTTCTCATTTGCTGGAGTTTTCTAAAAACGTCCAATGTGATGCGTAGAAAAAATGGACATTCAGGATGCATTAGCTATTTTATCATTATTTTACATAATAGAAATCATATTATTTTAAATAGATAATTCCGTATGCCACGGAGGTCTTCTGTTTCAGTTGATCAAGTTTGGATTCCCGGAAGAGGTGACAAGACTCGCAGCGAGCCTTCTTACTAACAGGCAATATTATGTCAGCGTTAATGGAGCAGATTCTCCCAAAGGACCTGTGACGTCAGGAGTGCCACAAGGTTCTGTCACTGAACCAATTCTTTACACCATATTCACCGCTGACCTTCCCATTCCAGTGGGCCAACCTCAAGTCCCAATTCTTCAATAGGCCGATGAAACGCTCTTATTCGCGTCGAGCCAATATCCGCTCAAAGCAGCGAGGAATACTACTTGGCAGAATTAAGTCTTTACTTTGACGAATGGGGCATCAAACCAAATGGCAGTAAGACACAGCTAAGTGTATTTCGGAATCCTTCTAAGTATCGGGGATCGCAAACTATTCGCAACAAGACCAAAAAACTCGCTGTCTCGTTCGGAACTTCTAAGATTACTCCTAGCTCAACTCTAAAGTACCTCGGTGTTGATTTTCACGAATTTCTAAAATTTAATTCTTACGTGCGGGGTAAAATAAAAGCTGCCAAATTCGCATTTCAACGCATCAGACATCTTTTCGCCAAAAAGATGGGTATGACCACCAAAGCTAAATCCATTTTCTATCAGACCCTGATCCGGCCTATCCTGACTTGTGCTTCCCCTTCCTGGATTACCTGTTCAAAGACTTGCATGGCCGAAGCGGAGATGTTCGAACAAAGAATTCTCCACTTCTGCACTGGCAGGTTCTACAACCCGGTAACTAAAAAGTGGCCGAAGAACCTTCTCCTCTATCAGGAGACGAGACTGAAGCCACTTAGGGACCGGGTTGTAGAATTAAAGACAATATTCTACGGACAAACGGACGGACATGAATGAGCCAATGAGCCATTTATGCGCCCCGCGAAGTCAGCGTATCAACGGCAGCTCATGGATGCGCTATTTAGCTATGTAGGCCTTCCGTCAAACAGAAGGGGCTAAATGGGTAAATTTTAGGTTAAGTTTTAGGTCAAGTTAGGTTAAGTTTTAGGTCTAATTAGGTTAGGTTAGTTATAATTAGGTATAGGTTAGAACTTAATTGTAGTGTAAGGTAGATTTTAAGTCAAGTATTGTTCAGGTAACCCCAGCACTTGTACAAGCTGGGTAGTATTATTAGTGTGTAAGATAAAAACTATTTAAGGAAAAAATATTCATATAAAAAAAAAACCATAAGAGCCAGCAGGTCGAAATAGTATAGCTGCTAGACTTTAAATTATCATTGCTAATTATACTTTAAGCTACAACAAAAATGAAATAAAAATCTTCTTCAATCAATATTATTTTAAATGTTTCTCATACAGCTCTTGAGTAGCTTTAATACAGAAGATTGTAACTTGCTTTCATTGAATTATAAATCTGATAGCATATTTAATCTAAACAAGATATTACGCGAAAATTATTGTGTGGAGAGTTTAAGACATGAAGAAATAGCTTATTAGCAGATTATGGGCTATTAAGTGCTTCCAATTCAATAATTAAATCCATACATGGTAGAATAAATTAACATTTTCATCAAAATTCGACGCGAAGAAACCATTTCAACTTGTATCCGAGAGTGGCTTGGATGTTTTTGGATCTTCTGTTTACTCTTACCCGAGTATCATAAAAATTTGCCTGAATCCGTCTGATTTTTTCCCCTTTTCAAACATTATGAAACAAGCGTATTTATATACGAAATTTAGTGAAGCAATTTTACTACAAAAATAAAATCTATAAATAGAACAAATCGAGAGAATTACGACCTCCAATATTCCCTTTGGTTTCTCTGATACCTTAGTTCTACGAGTTTTTACGTTACTGAGTTGTTACTTGTCAAATTTGCGTACACACGGCCTACTATCTCTATCTCCATCTCTCTGTTCGCGGAGTAGATGATTGTCAAATTTGCCCATAATCTTATAGTTTTCCCTCTCTACTACAAACGCTCAGATTCAGGCAAATTCATTTCCTTATATCTATCTCTTCCAAGTTCTAAAAGCTTTAGTTTTCGAGAAGCGAATTGAAAGAGCTTTTAAAAAATTACTTATCAAACAATTTAGTGTATATCTTTGCCTTGATTAAGGCTATTTCAATAGTATCGTATACAGCAGACGTTTAGTCCGCGGACTAAACACCAAATTCCACCTAAATTTTTTAGTCCACGTGCTGTATACACTCATGGACCGACCTAAATTTAGGTCGGTCCACGATTTCAAGCGATCTGACCTAAATATAGGTCGTGGACTATAATCGTTGTAAACACACGCGACCTAAACATTGATTTTTGCGCGACTATTAATAATGTGTGTATGTTGAATATAAGCTCATAACATTCCCCTTTGACACAAAATCATTGAAATAAACATGTTTGAGAGACAAAAGAAACGATAAATACAGTGCATGAAGGAAAATTAAACTAAATGACAGCTGTCATATACGAACGAGGACTAAATTCCACCTAAGCAAATTTTAGGTCAGGTTGGTATAAACACCTGAGGACTAAGTTCATTTAGTCCGCGCTTTAGGTCAGGTCACTTTTGGTCCGTCCGCTGTATATCGCACTAATGACCGAAACTAGTATTTCCATTGCTTTAGCTTTTAACCTATATGCGAATTTCAAATCAGAAACTTAATACTCTATAGCATTGCAAATGCCGTTCAAAGCTGACTCATCAAATACCAGCATCATCAGCCTGTTGCTACAATAAAGCTTAGTGTTTTCCACGCAAATCTACACCTAACTTTCATTCGGCGTAAGATCACGTTTATACGGAGAATGTTTTTCCGAAGGATAAGAGATCGATTGCTTCAATAAATTTCTCTGTATTATCTCCAAGAAGAAAACTACCTAGAAGTGTGCAATAGCAAAAAAAAACTCTAGCGCACCTGAACCGCTAGAAACACTAATGTTCGAAGAACAGTAGAAGAATCGTGCAGGTTTTGAGTGCATATTCCACCACATGAGCTGCTTATTACGGCCAAACTGATTCAAATGCCACGTTTTACTTTGGTCTCAAGAATGAACTATAACTCATATGGTAAAAGGTTTCAGATATTACCACTGGCATGGGTTTCAAAGTTTATGAAAGAAAAACACTTGCTAATTATATTCGTTATCAGTTGCTTATTTCACCAAAATTTGAAAGCAGCATCTCATATAACATCAATGAAGAAAATGCTCAGTGCCTGCAGCACTGTAACTGAAGTTGGTGTTTGGGGCTGCGATCCGAAAAATTTGCAGAACTTAGGGAATTGAAACATCGGTTATTTATTTTCATTGTAAATGTTTCCGGTATGAATACTAACTGTAAGCATTTATTGATACAAAAGTAGTATCAAAGCCAAGAATATATCACATCTGCTTCACGTTGTTTTATTACATTCGAAATTATAGGAGTATAAAGAAATTTAGGGTTACCTGCAGCGAGTTTTTTCAAATAATCGAAAGCTTAATATTTGCTGTTTATTGTCACTACAATATCATTACCAATTGAAAATTCTCCGATAAAACCGCTTAATAAAGATATTGCAAACAAACACAAAACCAACAATAGCTGGCAACCCTATCGAGGCTTTTCAACCAAATTTGGCCTGAATAATGCTTATAATAAGTTCCATTAATTGTATGAAATTCGTATTGAAGTTAGAGGGCAAAAAGTTTTATTTTCCTGAGAGAATTTTCAAAACCAAAGACACAAAAATTACCATAGCTGGCAGCACCAATCGAATTTTTCAACCAAATTTCTATCAAACAGAGTTTAAAGTAAGGTGCAGCTACTGTGTCAATTTCATAGGGCAAAAAGCAGTTTTTTTTTCTTTGTAAATTTTTCAAGATGGCACCACTGGCACAGAGTTGCCCACAATTCAAAATCGCTTCTATCAGACCTGGTTCTACTTAAGTCTAATGCATTCTGTAAATTTCAATGGTATCTGATTATTGGTTCGTGAATTCCCGTGAACAGAAGTTTTTGATGCTAAAAATATAGGTTAACTGGGAAAGGGTTACCGTTCTTGTCCGACATGAAATTTCCAAAGTTTTATTTTGAACGTGTAGATAAAGCATAAGATTTGTATACAGATTGGTTTTATATTAAGAAACGGACATTTTTAGGATATTCGATGGTTTGAATGTTTTCACTTCCAAATTTTAATTTTTTCAAATTTAAGACACCAAAATTATCATAGCTGGCAGCTCCAACCGAATTTTAAAACCAAATTTCTATCAAACGTGGTTTAAAATAAGGTCCAGCTACTGTGTGAATTTCGTCAAAATCGAACGATTCAATCAGAATTTATAGGGCTAAAAGCAGCTATCTTTTTTAGTGATTTTTCAAGATGGCACCACTGGCACAGAATTGCCCGCATTTCAAAATCACTTCTATCAGACCTGGTCCTATTTAAGACCTATACAGTCTGCAAATTTCAATTAATTCAGCTCGTCGGATCGTGAGTTTCCGTGAACAGAAGTTTTTGATGCTAAAAATATAGGTAAATTGGGCAAGGGTTACCAGGCGTGTCCGTTATACCATATAAAAATTTTTTTTTGGTCTATGTAAAAAAAGCACGAAATTTACATATGAGTGGCTTTTTTTTGAAGAAACCGCATTTTTTCAAGAGAGACGATAATTTGGAGGTTTTCACTTTCAGTGCTTGCACTAGCTTCAGGGTTGCCAGCACGCTCATCAAAAGCTACAAAAATTTACAATTAAATAATATTAATATGTTCTGAAAATTTGGTAATGATCGAATAGCTCTGTCAAAAGTTATCGCAATTTAAAAATTTTCAATTTTTCCCGTTCTCTTTTTAGGCACCCAGCGCACACATGGGGTTAAAAAATTCCAAAACATTATCCGATTCACATGTAAAACACGTTCGAAATTTATTTTGTTAACTTTATTTTTGCAAAACTTATTTGTGTACGGAATAATAGGTACATTAAAAATATCACTAAAATGGCCGCCGACGCCAAAAGGTTAAAGATTTTCAACTTTTTCTGAGACCTGGCACTATTCTGCATATACACCAATGTGTCCTGAAAATTTCAGTTCAATCGGATGGCGCGTTCCTGAGATTTTTTCACTGAAATTTTTTGATGATATATATATATATATATATATATATATATATATATATATATATATATATATATATATATATATATATATATATATATATATATAAATATGAATTTTTAGCCAAAGCGATTTTAATACTAATGTTCTTCTTCGAACATTAGTAATAATATGCCAAGAGGTCTCTCCTTGCTACCTTTGACTCAACTCGTTTTGAACTTTAACTCGATTCAAATTGAGACTTTCGTTCAGCTCATTGAGCACAATATATTTCTCTTTGAATATCTGACCCCATAAGACTGCATTTACAGCTGACAGCCTTATTTGACAATCATTTTCGAAATCTGATCAGAATCTCTCTCTCTCATTTAAGGGGGTAGTACCGGTTAGAATGCTAAAAAAAACAGCCTAATTTTCAATGTTTTTCTTTTCAGCTCCTTTATTGTGTATCAATTTTATTACGTATAAATTTAAACATCTTGGAGATACCAAAATAAATTAATTTTTATTTTTTTTCATTTTTCTACTTATTTATAGAGGGTGCCAAAGTTGATGTCTCGAAAAATGTCTGGTCATACTGCGGACAGATAATCTCAGGAATGAAGAATCTGAAACAAAAAAGCTACACCGCATTTTAAAGAAGAATGTTTCTTACGTGGTAATCTACCACAATATTTTAAAAACATGCCAAAAAAAAGAAATTGCGTCTGTCTGAAAATTTTTTTTGAATCTATTTTTTTTTTCACTTTGTTCCAGTTGCCAAATTTTTTTGGGAGGATTTTTGGCCTGTATTGTGGTAGATTACCACAAAGATACTTGAATAAAGTAGCCCATCAAATTTGATTTAAATCGGTTCGGCAGATACGGAGAATAAGTGTCCGCAGTTTGAAATAGTGTAATTTCGAGAAAAACGCGTTTAACGTTTTTTTCCCATTTATTTATTGAATATTATTTAAAAAATACATTTTTATCACTTGCAATTGCTCAGTCTGCAATCCCTGGATCATACATAAGTGCTCCTGAGTCCTCATAAGCTAGTTGCTCTTCCAGCTGGGCAACGCGCTTCCTTTGCCAATTTTTCCGCCTGACTTATGTCTTCTTCATCTTTTTTCTCGCAGTAATTAAAAGTAGCGGTCTGCCGTAAATTGCCGTTATTTTTTTATTTTTGGGAATAGCTTAGTAAAATTTTCAGACGTGATTTCTGAAGGTTTTGAAAAATTTGAATTTGAAAAATGCAAAATATTTTTTGTTTTTCAAAATTATAACTGGTATTTCCCCCTTAATGGAAACTAAGGAAAATAAATTTAAAATCAGGATTGTCTGGAAGTAGAGAATATCAATTTCAAATAATGACATATTACAATTATAGGGCCATTTTATTTGATAACTAGCCACACTATGTTAATTTTTTCCTGCTTACACTTTTTTCATATATTGAACAATAAACCATTCTAATAACTATTCTGAGCTTACTAAGAATTTTTTTTTAAACAATTTAATGTTTTAATAATTTAATATTGTTACATAAAGCAAGTCATCTCGGATTTCACTCTTCTAAAATATAAGCAGCATTAGAATAAACGTGAGTTTTGGAAGAGATGCATAAAATACATTAATGTTACTTTGATTCATTTTGCTGAAAGTATTTTACTCACAAAAGATTTTATCAGCAAATATCTATTTCAAGTGTCCTTCATAAATGAATTCACATATGTATCCCAGCAAATTGATTTACGCCTGTAGCATGAATTTTATTTCCCACAAATGAGCTATATCCTAACTTAGACTGTCACTTCAGGCATATTTGTCAATTTTAAATAAATCATTATTCGGTTGAACTCGAAGAATAGCCTTGAAAATCAATACAGAGTACCTACTTTGAGATAGTTTTAGTTTGCCGTTACCCAGATATTTTACCCAAAAAATCAATTACTTGCAATAAATAGAAATTTGCATTTCATTACATTTGCATTATTGCGTTGCATAATTTTTTGAACTCTACTAGCCCTGCAAACCGGAATCTGTATTTCCAAGTTAAATTTATTTGTTTCTATTCGAAGTACCTGACTGGTGCTGTCTTGAATGATAGTGGACTACGGTTAAATTCGTTTTGGACTATTCACATTTTTTTTCTTATTTAATTATTTAACAGTTCATTATTTAACAATTTCCCCTAATTTCTCCTAATTGTATTGTACATAACTGTTTTGTCAGCTGCATTTAAAACAGGCGATCATATATTCCTTTAAATGCTAATTATATCGCCAAGTACTCAACTCAGAAGTAAAAAAACAACAAAATGCATATGTACCAAATAAATCAAGCCATTTGGTAAATTTTTATGCATTCAATTCCCATTCTCAGATCAAACAGACGAAAAAAAAGCATCATGAGTGACCATGACCTGCGTCAATTCATATTCTCTGCAGTCAGTTCGTTTTCGAAGTCGATGAAGAAAGAACAGCACTGAAATATAACAATAACGTCGATTCTCGCATGAAAGATATCGTAAATTACCGAAAACGAAACAAAAAATAATTTTGCACATGCAATCGTTACGTTACGTTGCTAGTTCCCCTGTCCTCCCTGTCCATCCCGATTCGCGAACAGGTAAGTCATTGGTCGCCCGAATGGCTCACCTCGAGCCGAAATTGGAATTTTAATGAAAGCAATTCGAGTCGCAAAAAACCGAACCGAAACAACTTCAAGACAAAAATGCCATTTTACAAGTTTACCTTTATTTTGGTTTTAGATACAATCTGCTGTGTTTTGTTGAAGGATGAACATGCTATGGAAAATATCGAATGTGGTGAGCGGATCGATTTGAAGCTCGAGAGATAAGATAACACAATCAGCAGTGATCTATTTACGGAGGGTCCTAAAATATTTGTACATTAACTAGTGGCTAAATCTATTGTCTTTTAATTTGATACATGCACACTGATTAATCATTTCAATTGCTTAGTTTTATAACATCACAGAGAACATTGCTGTGAAAATTTCGGCTTTCATGGAACAAGTCATTGGATGTATAAAATCTTTGAATACTAATTTCTTGACGCTCAGATTTATACTAATAATAACTAATAATAAAAAACAGAATACTAATTTCGTGACGCTCAGATTTTTGCGTAGAAGACTCTTCAAATAAATTCTATGCACATCCCCGCTTCAACTGTTTCGATTCGTTCTAAAATGATGACTCCATCCGCCAGCCGGTTCTGGTGCACCAAAAAGCAACTGATATTGCATCGTCCAAAAACCACTTTGGGCTGTTGGCTGTGCAGCGACCAAAATCGACCGGAACGGCGAACGTAGTGAACAGAACGGCAACAGACGGAGTGATTGGCACACCCCAAGGCCACTAAACCGAAAACGAAGAATATGGTCGACCAAAAAAGTCGAAACGGAGAACCGGCAACCAAAAAATTTGCTGTTGCGGTAGGTCGAACATAGGGTCCGTACGTGTCAGTGGGGTAGGATGGCGGCGAAAAAGAATTGGCAGAGTGGCTGTCTACCCGCGTCACGCTATTTCATCTTGTCGGAGGTTATGGCTCTTTCAGGTTTTTGACCACAGAAATTGCACTGTGGCCAGCCGACGTTCTGCACGTAATTTTGGCGTTGCATTTTGTGCAGTTGCTTTCAATTGCAGTGATGCCAATTGGCATTGGACACGCATCTCCAGTCGAGGTCTTTTATGCTCGAAAGGAGTGCAAGTCATGCATTGGGAATTGGTCGGTTTGTTTCCATGCACACTCATCGTTCTCGAGAAGTTAGAACTTCGATGCACATTGCAGCCGGTCTCACAAGATTCGCGAAAACAATCAATCACTGACAGGTTCGAACATCTGCATCAAATGAAAGCTTTGATTCATGTCTTCGTAAGTATGTGCGTTGTAAGCTAGTGCAAAACCAGATTTAGCTAATTGATTGGTGTTGCGAAAGGGGTCGTAAAACTTTACTGTAGCCCATAAAATCTACTATTTTGGATATTCGCGATCATCGATTGATGTGTCTAATCAAGCTCATGGCAACACTAGTCACCTGAGGCTATCCACATGCTCCTACTTTCTGGCCACTGTTTTAGCAGAAACTGCAAAAATCTCAAATTGCATCTCGACCGGATGTTGCGAAATTACCAAGAAACAAGGGCAACTACGACTAGAATAATTGGCAGAAGGCAAAAGAACGTTGCACTGTAGGATTCGGTGCTTATCTTCATTTCGTTGCTGCAGGAGATCTTCGAGTCTCAGCTGTAGCTCAACATTCACTTCATCGTCAACAGGGGCAATTCGTGCCATCGCCGCCACAAGATTCTTCGGCATTCGGGAAGAGGCCGCCCCAGACCATTCTTTGGTAACATCGAAAAACAACCGGAAAATGCGAAAAAACTTTCCGGCGATTAGCAATCGAAGTCGTTTCGAAAATCATCAAGTAGATTTGCGCGGTGTTTGGTAGCGCAGCGGTATCGACGGAATGAAAATGCACCGGGAATGCATGCGGCTGCATAGCTAGAGTACAGCAGATGTTTTTCCGAAGATCGACTGAATGTAAGAAGTTATGGCAGCATTTTGTCTTAGTTTGCAGAAAGCGCAAACGTAACCCTTGGTCATGGCCGTTGCTTGTCGCTGCCGAGCCGAAGAACTTTTGGTACACCGGCAGTGGCAATTCAACGCATTGTAATAATAGAGAGTGCAGTAGTGGCGTAATGGTGGTACGACGAAGACTTTGGCCAATTATCTTCTCACGCAGACCTTCCCATCAATTTTTTTCAGAAGATTTTCCGACGCGGTTTGTGTTCTTTCAAGTTCAAGAGTGGAAATGCGCATTTTTCCTGTTTGATATTTTGCAACGAAATTAGAATGTTAATTATCTAGCGTAATTAGAGTTTCCAGTAAACTGGCAAGATTTAAGAAGCTGCATATGAAAATGAACGCACCTATAAGTATGTAGTGAAGATGGGATGATTGACTCATTGGTTAAATGCTTACCGTTAGTTGATTTGTAACTCTGGCTGCGATGTCGAAATTCACAATTCAATTCAAAACTTGAAAATAGATACTCATATAAGGCAGATTAGGTAGAAGCGGTTGAAACCTCCTGGGTTTGATACGATCAAAGCTGCAGCATGGGAGTGACAGCAAAAACAGCAAAATTTTATACTCTATAGCCTATGCTCATATCTATTGGAGACTTTCAACAATTTTCATCTACAATGGGTTTGCTAAAATACTATGTATGGACAAGGCAATTAAGCCATTTCAAATGTAAACCAAAATATAAACAGTTCTAGATGTCATACGAAGAGTTTCCCCCTGATCTGGTAGATGCTGATAAAAGACCCGTCGAATTTATCGATGTGGTCACAATCGGGATGGATAGTACTAACAATGTTCGTGCGTAGTAATTAGCCGATTATGCTCAAATAGGACCACACAAATTCATGGAATACTGCGATGTGTCTTGCGGCCGGGTTTATATGTGACGAAAACATCTTCGTAATTGGTCAAAAGAATCATATAAGGAATCGACAGTCTTTTTGAAATCAAATGCGATAAGACATCCTGAGCTTACTGAAAAATACACACGAATAACTAAAAATATCAGTTTCAATTATTTTTCTATTCTTCCGTAAATTCAAAACAATTCAGTCCCAAAATTACTTTCAGTAAGATCAAATTTGTAAACTTATTAATTTATCTTCAGTTTATTATTTATTTATCTTAATACCACGTTGGGCGCAACAATTTGCAACATTAATTTGAATTGTTTTAGTAGCTAAAATTGTCCAATCGTGCTTAAATTACCCAAAGAAAACAACATTTGCAAGGATAGGGATGTCTTGCAGTGTTCTAAGTTACTTAATGTGGTTGTTACGTCCTCAATGCTCAGCCGATAATTAAAGGTAAATTTCATATTGTTGGCTCTTCGTTTTTGAGAATTTGCCAAGCGATTAACTACTTTTCAGTAAAATATTGAAAATTGCTTCCAGTAGCATTCTATATGTGCAATAGTTCCCAAATAGTTCCAACAACCAACTTTGAAGATAATCTTAGCTTAATGCTCAAACATGCCGTAGTCGAGTGTGGCCTATTTTTCTCTACTTTCAGGGACAAAAAGCTCGACAAAAATTTATTAAACTTATAAAATCAGGTTTATTTTGCAGCAATACGTATTTTATTATGTACTTTTGGAAACAAATATTGCGCAGAAAATTCCCTGTAATATAAGCGGAGACAAACAATCTCAAATGGTGTATGTCATAGAAGTATTTGTCACACTCCATGCTTCTCAGCGCTACATACATAAGTGTCAAAGGTGAAAACGTCTGGTAGTCAAGATTGACAAGTTATAAACTGAATAGTATTCGATTCAAATTAATTGATAGGTGTTTTTGCAGCCAAACGTTTGGGACCATCAAGATGAAGTATTAAGATTAAAACAAAGCAAAAAAATGACCTGCGTGAAAATCGCCAAGAAATTTGCGATTCATCAGAGTCAGAATATTAAAAAGATGTTTCCTTCAGTTGATCCCTTGATTCTTGGATATGCCAACGCACATCACCACAGAACGGGAAAGACAAGTTATAATAAACTGTTCTACATATGTTTGAAATCGAATTGTGAATGCCGCTGAATTTATTCTCAA
This sequence comes from Nemotelus nigrinus, assembly GCA_947369275.1. Classification (NCBI taxonomy): domain Eukaryota; kingdom Metazoa; phylum Arthropoda; class Insecta; order Diptera; family Stratiomyidae; genus Nemotelus; species Nemotelus nigrinus. The sequence continues at coordinate 29,637,520 of OX376374.1, read as the reverse complement.
AAATCAAAGAAGGAGAACTTTATGCAACTCCTGAATTGTGTGGATATATCATAGTATCGTTCATAGTAGTAACTATAATAATTAATTTGAAGGCTCATTTTGCAACTTTGTCTGTTTTGACATAAGTGGTTCGTTTCAATTTTCCACAAGTCTAGGAATTACAGGTTTTTCAAGTTTGTCTAGGAATCCTGTGAAATTAGAAGTACTATCATCAGTAAAAGTGTGACTTCAATTTGAAGCTATAGTTTGAAGGTTATTAGTAAAATAAAAGGAAAAACGAGTTGAAGAAGAGGCATATCCTCCGGAAACACAGGCTCTAATTTCAAAGGGAACATAGAAGACACCAAACTAAAATAGCTTAAAGGAAGCGACCTATGAGAGAATTTCGTTACACTTAACCAACTGTAATAAGACTGAGTGGAAGAGTTCTCGCAAAGGGAGCAAAATGTTAAACTCTGACGAAATTCTTCGATGTATTCAGAGCAAAGTAATGGAATCAGCGGTTTTGGTATATTGGTATAAATGTTATTGAAACAATTTTATGATCACGTAAGAACATCAAGTGATCAGGACTGTGGGCCTCACCTTCTCCCTCCAATTTTCTTTCCTACCGAATAAGTTAATCAAAGTACATATCATTTTTTGGCGCATACGCCAAATTGAAATTGGACAATAATTCGCTCTTTCTCATTTCAAATTGAGCTTTTGGTAACACAAACGATTAAGGCATCTGCTGTTGGTCCCTAATTTGTTTAGAGCTTCAAAAATACCGTCTGTTATAATGCAGCTCTGGGTTCCAGCCTGAGTCAAATCATAGACCAAGTAAGTCGTAGAACTAATCAATTCACACTCATACACAGTGATTCTTCATGGTAACGTGCTCTTCATATCTAAGTTTCGGCTAAAATTTAGCCTAAGTTTTCACAAGGGCAGTACTAAGTTTTCACCGGGGCAGTACTTTTGCATAAAATCGTTGGTGTTCGCTCATTAGATAACAGCAATCAATTAAGTATAGTTCTATAGTTGCCAATTTGGTATAGTTCTGCCATTCTTTCCGGCGAAAAAGTGGCATTTGATGTCAGTAAGTGTTCGCTTTTAATAATTGAAATGCGCGTTTGTTTTCAGCTCAGTAAGTTGTAGAAAACCCATCAGAAATTGAAATACTAGATATTTTCATCGGTCAGTACTAAGCGACTTCCCTGCTAGTCTCTGTTTATAAAAATATTTTTATGTAGAGAAGTGAGAACTAATTTTAACTTTCTAAATATTTTGTGCCTCAAGTTTTTGTGAGAATTTTTTTTGAAATCAAGTATTGCACCTATTGTAAAAATGTTCGTCCACCATTACAGAAATATGTAGTTGAGCATTGAATTCCGTGTCGGTAAACAATTTCCACTTATGCTATAGAGCCATCTCCAAATTTTGGGCATCGTTCGGCCATGAACTGCATTCTTAATTCTTCAAGAGGCCGCAAAACAATCCGGTTACAGAATTATTTCGCTCTTATCTCATACATTTCATGTGAGTGATGCCATTCCGTGCTCTAAGTTTTCAATCGAATTCAAATCAGTGACCGTACACTATGGTCATTGAATTACTCACTTGATTTTATGTGACTGAAAACTCCTGTAGATGACTAGTAACTCAAATTTTGCAATCATAATATGTTATCATACTTTTTATGTTTTCTTTTTTTCTGTAGCAACTTCTCCCTACTAGCCAACGAATCAATAATACACTTCTACATAAATATGAGATCGAATCAATACATCTTAATGCCGTCTCCTAGCAACTAAACTTCTTCTTTCAATATTATTTACATTCTGAGCTTTGCAATGATTAATGTTTACGCTTCTCAGAATACTATTAGTATTAAATCCCGTGAGGTAGTTGAGTAACAGCATTTTCTTACAATTCTTCCTTCTGATCAAATGCAGAGATATTCTTCCAGCATCTTTCTTAGCTTAACCGCATAAACGCCAGATGGATTGCGTTAAACTAATACGGTCGAGTTTAACGACGATTGGCCTCCTACTGCTCCTCCGCGTGTAATATTCGCACCCTCTAATGAATTTTCACCTAATACATATCGGCACTCCTTTAAACATCCTCAGTTTAGCCAAAGTACCTTCATAGTGGAGCCTGTGCATTTCATAAGCATATGGATACAAACCCGATGCGGTTGCATTCTCTTATGCTTTCTACCTTTGACATATTCGCCGTATTGTGAATGCAATAGCACCACTAAAAGACTATTTATATAAACAAGAGTCATGCCATCGAGAGGCCGAGGAGGCCGAGTTCGAGGTATTGTGGACGTATCGAGGGTGTATTAAGGAATATTCCCGGGATAGAAAGCATTTCGCTTCACTCCAAACCATCGTGAAGCCAACTTCGATCTCAAGTAAAAGTATGGCTACAGACACGAGCACATATGTACCGTAGATATGTAAACGTGGATCAGCACAACAGGGGATGTTTTAAAGAACGCGAGGAGAGTGTGCTGCTAACGGGGAATATGCTCATAATTACGCAATTGTACTGCAAGTTACTTTAATAGTTCAGTGCCCCCAAATCGCCGCCCTTATGCCAAAAGGCAAATCAAAGTCCTTCCGACTTTAATGTTCAATGAGCTGTGCCCACGCACTTGGACCTGCTCAACCTCCTCTTCTCGCCCACTTCATACTTCCGCCGTCAGAATGCTAGGCATTCACCGCTTTAATGCAATTATTGCAATAACCGATAACGCATCATCCAAAGCGCTTGAGGTTGGAAACAGAAGATGCACGCATCGAAGCGTGGCCCGGATTTTCGGGTCAATTTATCGAGGAAAATCGACGCGACTGGAAACAAGGAACAATAGTGTTATACGCCTCGCCTGCAGCGGATTGTCGCACATCATATCGTCAGATCATTATTGCGACCCGTCACTAATTTTATTTGGATTCATCGAATCACTATTGAACTGAACTGGACTTGTCTGGTCGCAAGTTCACTAGACCTGGTCGGTAGATACTAGGTAGCACATCAGTTGCATTGCAGCGTCAATGTCCTCTGTCCATTATGAAAGCACCAAACTGGCGCCCGGTCGTCAAACACGTTGTTAGCAGCTCCCTTTGGCGATAACATACATATTAGTTGGTATTAGCATTGTCACGTGAAAAACTCAATGCGTGTTAGATACCGATGATAGATTTCGCACGTTCCATAAATGCGAGACTATCTAGATTTTAACCCTTGTAGCCTGCTATGGGAATGCTTTGTTTGAAATTGTTCAAGGCTCCGACGCGAATTATTCAATGTATCTATTGTATGTAGGCGTAAACATTATACTTCAGCTTTTATTTTATAAATAATAGGCTAGGTGGAAAGCTATGAAGAAGATCCGATTCCAGGAATGTTCAATAGCATCAAACGGTTTTTGGAGTTACTCATGGCTTCGCTCTCGTTTTCGAGCGAGAACCAAATTCTTTCGGGTCATAAGTGAAATATGTTTACTTTCCATGCACCATCTAAGCTTATTCCAAATCCAATCAAAAGCTCATATTGACTAACATGAGAAAAATATTTAAGAAAATATTAAGAAAGATCTTAAGCTCAACAGTAACAGGCTCAACACTAACTACAAAGCATATCGTGTTAGTGTGAAATTACTTCTCAACCTTATTTGCAGGGTTAAATAACAAATCCATGATTTGTCCAAATGCGTAGTTAAGACACGGTGAAAAATTGTCACCGAAACATCCGTTGATTAGCGCGGTCTTGTAATACCGCTACACAGATATATATGTGTACGTATAAACATACATAGTTTGTCGTCAGGTTAGCCGCGAATCGGATGGCTTCTAATCGGTCACTAAAAATAGTCTAGCGCGACAGCGACTAGCCACAACGAGCCAGGGAACCTTCTCTAATGCGACCATCCGAGTCGTCAAAGTCTTCAACGGCTATCCACCTAATTGCTATGCAAAATAAATATTTGGACTGTCAATCACTTTGGGGCTCTTGGGGCATAAAGTGAGTTAGAAGTTGGAATTGCGTCTTCTGCATTCGGTCGCCAGTGACCATCATCATTGTTCGATGCAACGACAATCGAATAGGACCGGGGGCAATCACTCGAAAGGGCATTGTTGCTCCTTTGCTGCCATCAATATGCCAGCACAGGATAAAAACTGATATTAAGTGACTTCCCATCGGCTGGCGTCCCTTATTCTGCTCCACTCGTCCGGCTTGCATTGTTTGCTAAATGAGAGTTTGCATTTCTTGCCGCATGTCCACATTTCTTCATGGTGCATCCGATGATGGCACTATGCAGCCATGACACTGCGTTTTCTAATAAATGGAGTGAGTAGGAGAAATGACAGCTGAAATTTATATCTTCCAGATTCGAGCGTTATGTTGCCTTGAATGGGTATGTGTGCCAGGAAATCGAGCATTCAGCAAGTAGGGAGTATCCTTTTCAGATGCATGCTTAACAAATGAAACGATATTACATGGCATGCATTTGATATTACATGGCAAATTTTGTGAAGTGCGTAACTATGTATGTTAGATGACGTATTTCGATTATGGTGGACTTATGTTATTAATTGTGTTATTTGCAAAATTATCAGTTTTTAATTTTCGTCTTAATGTTAAAGGTAACTAAAGATTACGCTTTAATTATGTTTTTTAAAGCATCATTCATTTCAAATCAATTAAGATTGGTACTTTGCAATGTTAAACTCATTTACCACAATTCTTAGGAGAAAACGTTGCGAGGTTCATTTACAATTTTCTTTGCAGCTGCCACGTTGCATGACAACGGAAAAATGAGAATTATTAGAATTAGAGGGAACAGATATTGTATGAATTTCACAGAACAAAAGTCACCGATATTGTTTAAAAAAATAAGCTGAAAAGAAATTTCAATAATGTATAAGACTGTATTTCAATAATGTATAAGACTGACTGAAATGACAATTCGACGGAAGTTCAATGAATTCAAACCAGAAAATTTCATCAAAATCTCTTCTTTATTCATTAGTGATGGATGATATTCTTATGAGAAATCAAACACATCGTTATTTATTCAGCACCAATAGCTGACACTCGCTCAGTGCTAGCTTCGCATTTTTGGATGAATTTCAAACGATTCTAAAACAACGTATGTTGCGAAAACTAAACTAAAGTAAGTAAAACTATTACTTTACACTTATGACGCATAAAATACCCAATATAATTATTCAGGATTTTCCTAGAGCGGTATTTTTCACGTTAACTTATAGTTGTGGCACCTCTTCTTTCATTAATTTTGGTTTATTTGGGGGACCTTACATTATTTGATATTGTCTTTAGCTATTATGGGTTACTATAAGACATATAAATATATACTATTATGTTTGCTTCTAAAACTTACAGGGATTTCTACCGGTCATGCTTCAAAAGACTGGGATGCTTAACGTTTCTTGGCTTATACAGATTTACAAAGGTTCCCTAGTGCTAAGGCGCGTGAATGCAGCCCGGAGGACCGCTTAGGTTGTATTTATACCCAAGGCAGATAAAGTCAACCATGCGTATTCGCAGGACTACAGGCTAATTAGTCTGACTTCCTTCCTCCTTAAGGGGGTATTCTGGTCTAGAAATTTGATCAAATCGATTTTTTTTAGTTTGCATATTTTGTACAAACTCTCTTAACACTATTGGTCATCGTCTGACGTAGGGATTTTTCAAATTTTTTGTCCTACTATTTATTAAAAATCCCCAAAGTTAAAAAAATAAGGCAAAAAGTCAACTTTTTTTTTATTTGACGCCATTTTGTGAAAAAAAAGTTTTTTCAAATCGCCTACGTCAGACAAATTTCTCATTTTTCTTATTACAGAATCCACCAAAAATGTATGTTTCAAACAACCAAAAAGGTTAGAATCATGTCAACCATGAGACAAGTTTTTTATTTTGAGCCTTCTCTTCGCCGGCCTGTATCTACATCAATTTTTATTTTTTTTTTATTTTTTAAATACATTTTTGTACTTTCAAAATGTTAATAAAAGATTGGTAAAAAAATATATAACAAAAATGTTTCTGGTTTTTTTATTGCGTCCGTAAAATCACCTCAAAATCGTGCCTCTAGACCAGAAAACTGCCTTAAGGTTCTCGAAAGATTATTAGACATCCACATCAAGCAAAGACTTGAACTTCAAGCTCTATCGAGAGCCCAAAAAGCGTACATGAAAAATAAATCCGTTGAAACGGCTCTCTATAGGGTAATCCTCGGAATAAAAAAGGCACTCTATTTCAAAGAATACACTCTGGGAGCGTTTTTAAATATTGAAGGCACCTTCAATAATGTGCATACAACGGCCATTATGAAGAGCCTCCACTATCCGCAGACGGATAAGGAACATATTAGTGGAGTGTGCGGGGGGCAACTCATAAGGAAGGTCAACCGAGGCGCACCCCAAGGAGGAATTCCATCCCCTCTCTTGTGGAACCTGGTAACAAATTCGATTTTGAAAAGGTTGGAAAGTAAGGGTCTCACGGTTGTGGCCTATGCTGATGACGCTGCAATCTTAGTCTCAGGTAGGTTTCTACATACCTTTGGGCAGCTCATCGAGTATGCCCTGGGACTGATTAAGGAGTGGGTGAATACCGTGGGCTTTGGCATAAACTCTAGTAAGACTGACCTTGTACTCTTCACAAGAAAGTACAAAACTCCTGATTTAGACCCAATCAGGTTGAGCGCCGCCAGGTTAAGTCTCAAGACACAGACACAGACTGATTTTGGACAGAGAGCTCATATGGAAGGTGAATTTAGAGGAGAGAGTTAAGCGGGCAAGCAACGCGATTTACTCCAACAAGAGAGTGCTGGGTAAAACGTGAGGTCTTAGCCTACCTCTAACGCACTGGATCTCCATGGCTATAACAAGGCCGATCCTTGCTTACGGATGCTAAGTTTAGTCTGGTAGCCAGCGCTGAGCCACCAGTCACCTTTGCTGGCATGCCAAACAGAATTCAACGTTTTGCATTACAGGTGTTTGCATTACAGGTGCATTAACCTCGACTTCTTCGTCTGCTCTGAACGTCCTGCTTCATCTTCCTCCGCTTGACCTCTTTGTTAGAGGCACTGCCGCAAAAGCTGCTGTCAGGCTTAGGCAATCGGAACATTAAGAGTCACGATCCTTCAGCAACAGCAATATTGAGCTAGTGCACGAAGAAAGCACTGATTACTGATTACGACTGCGGGGGATAAGCAGGAATTGAAAGCACAAATGGACGCAGCAGCTCTTAGCATCTACACCAACGGCTCTGAAATAGCTGCAGGAGTAGGTGCTGTAGCATGTTCTGCAGATGCAGCTATGGAAGAAGTGGCGGAACAGAGGCTGAATTTTGTCTTCCAGTTCGCGAAAAAGTCCGGCGCATTCGTTGGTCGCTTGGACTGAACTTTTTTTCGTTTGGTCCATTTATATGTGACCTTGCGCTAGCCACAACCTACAGAGATTTCTTTCTACTTTTATGTTTGTAAAGGCTTTGTACAAATTATTGTGGCACAAAAATAAAAAAGAATTAAGAATAAGCAGAAGAATTCATAAAAAAAAGAAGTATTTTTCGAATATTTTTGTGCATCTATAATGTATTGATTTTGGATCACAGAGTAATAATTTGCAGGAAAATATGCTCAATGAAGCGCAGAAATATATTGGCAAAGCATGCCTGCATTTCCTGGTAACTACTGTCAAATTCATTTACTCATCATTTGCTCATTATATATATCATTTAGATTTATACCATTTACTCATAAATGTTATTAATTTGTGATCATGGTTCCCATCTTGTCTATAAATCAACATAGACAACGTATATCGCCTCTAAAGCTTATCAAAGGAGAGATGAATTGATACGGAAAACTCGATCGTTTTGCGGAATAAGCCTTCGAAAGCAGAATTAAAGTGAAAAATTAATAACCTTTACAAAGAATTAGTTTATAAATAATTAGTTCTTTAAAAAATCCTTTCTCCACAAAAACGCATCCAAGAAATTTTATCTTTAACATAAACTAGATCCAAAACTTAACATGATGAGAATGGAGAATTTATGCTGGCATAAAATACATGGTTTATTGATATTTCATAGAATAAAATTCGCACACAAATATTGCAAGTGTTGTGCTTTATATTTGTTAAATAAGAAATGTGTTCTACTTATTTTATTAAAGAAATTTCATAAAATATTTTAACACATTTATATGTCTCTCTAATAAAATATTATACTTGGTAGTCAAATACAACCGCCACCGTACAAAATTCTAGGGATAAAAATGTCTGTGACTTGTTTCTGTAACTTGAGTAGAGAAAAAAACCTCTACCTCATGACGTCATGGGTCTACAAAAAAGGAGATTGGAGAAATGACAGAGCCTTGGGCGATACCGACTGTGTTAGCATAGCCATTCGATTGGATGTTGTTTATTTTCACTACCGAGGATCTGTAATTTTAAACAAGTGCGGATGAACGTGCAGGATGGAGAACATTTTGTGTATCAGCCCTCAGGGTCTATGGAATGCTAAACGGTATCGAGAGCTTTTTGGATGTCGAGGATACAAGCTGTGATGGGAGTACGGTTGTTTAGGTGGAGCACCAGATCAGCTTTTAGGGTTAAGAGGGAATGATTGACGGAATATTTGGGGAGCTTAGCAAATTGGAATAGTGGAATGACTTCGAATGTTTGACAACGGGACATTACCTGTTCCTTGATGACACATTCGAATATTTTACTGGTAGTTGATAAGACGGGAAATGGGTCAATAGATTTCAGGTAAAGTTGGGTTCTTATTTATCTTAGGAATTGGAATAATGTTGGAAGTTTTCCAGCTGCTGGGAACTGATAGCACATTGATAATGCAATGGTAAGTATTTAGATAGGGCTGGAGTATATTCAATATAAGTTTTAAAATATATATTTCTGCCATCAGTTATAAGTATAATAATGATTGCAAAATCATAAACACTTGCTGTTAGCAAGCAAAAATGATTAAAAAAAATATGAAAGCCTTTTTCTGTAGGCTTTTCTCCAATCCCCTGTTAAATAACAGCAATAGTTTGCCATCTTATGGCTGTTTCACCGGCGCTAATATTTTTCTTCCATTGCTTATATGGCCTGGTCGAAAAGTTTTATTTGTTCCTCAATGTAACCGCCTAAGTTTTTCGGGAATTTGTCCAAATACCTGGACAAAAAATGCAATTTAACACACATATTCGCTCCTGAGCGGTTAAAATTCTGAAGCATTTTAGCAACTAGTTCTGGATATTCGCAAGCTTACTCTCATCAGTAGAACAAAATGTGTCAGAGATTGATTTTCCTTACCTGTCTGAATTTCGATATCAGCCACCATATATATAAATCTCCCAACAACGAGTAGCTGGATCATTTAAATTTCGCACAGCAAGTATGTTAGTGGTTTGAACTGAAGTAAGAAGGAATATAGGATGGTAATTATGAATACGAAAAGCAAAAAAAAATGAAGAAGACTTCGCTAGCATCTTGGATGTGTTATCAGACTAAACTTCTAATACAAAACAACAAAAAAATTATAAGACTAAACGAAAATTGCGTGATCAATTCGAAAAACGGAACATATTTCGTGAATTTGTTTTTTGATGTAAATTTTTTGTTATTTATTGTGTAATCAGTAAAATGAGAAATCAAGATAAGGTTGCGGATGAATATTTCGACAATTATCCTTAAAGCTAATGTGTATAGCACCAAAAGCATTTAAGGGGGAAAGTTTTAGTTAGGGTATTAGTTAAAAAACCAAGTTTATTGTGTCGGTTTCAAATTTCCCTCTCTCTTCAAAAGTATTCGATGCCACGGATCTGACTCCACAGTCCTAGTATTTTTGTATATACAAAATCGTAGTACAGTGAATCGGGCTTTATACCATTACCTTAAATTTTCCGCTACCATATATTTCATTTGAGTATAACTCCACATTGTCACTTATTTCAATAATTTAAAATTATATTTTCATCAGGTTGGAAATGAGGAGACATTTGCCAGCATAACGATTTCACATCTAAACGTTTACTCTATTTCGGATTCTAACACAACTTAGTAGCTCACCAAACCAAAACTTCCAAAGTCATATATGAATTTTCATCTTAAGCTTATAGATGACACAACAAAATTAATTTTAACGTTTTTTGTTTGTTACTTTCCAATTCTCATTAAAACCTATCCACCTGTTTCATTTTTAAATCTAGTCGTGATTAAATAATAAAACATCCCTGTCTCGTAGCTACTCTTTTCAGATAATTATTCTCGTAATATCATTTACGAATAGTCGTGAGCTAAGCTTAGCCCAGACACTATCATACTTAATTCAACCCGCTCCGCCATTCCATTCCGACATAATAGCAGGCTGTCCTTCATTGCATCCATGCCACTACTGAATTTCGGGTGAATAAGTCGAGGGTGCGAAGGTGTAAGCGGATGAAGCTTACAGGGTAATTCTCGTAAACGAAACCTATTTTGAAAAGCTTCATTACTTTGTCTACGACCGTTTCATTACACGGACTCTCTTCTTTCGGGGTTGTCTACCACAGGTTTTTTAAATTTTTTTTTATTTCTTTTTTATTTCCATTCTGTTACTTGCTTGGTATTTTTTAAGTTTTGCCGTTCGTTCCTTTTTAAAACAAGCAAGTGAACTTGTGGAGCTGCTGCTGCTGCTTCTGGCAATGGTGATGTGGTCAGGTTGCATGTTTTTGGGATGGGAGAGCAACAATCTCCTTCTCTGGAAGCAGGAAAAAATTGTCATATGCGCACCATCCACCAAATCGTAACGAACACTATCACAACTGCACGAAGGATACTTATTCTTGGAGGCTTATACGATTGATGGCATTTTTCGGGCTTTTCTCAGTTCTTCATATTTTGGAGCAGTTGAAAAGTGTCTGGGAGCTATGGTTAGTTCCTTCATTCTTTCGTTTTCCTCCTATGATTTAGGGCTGAATGGCTTTTATAATGCAGTCTGGATTTTTTTTTCGGTGTCGGTGCGACTGTATTGGGTTGGCTATTTTCCTTTCATGGATCGATACAAAAGAAAATAGCCAATAAGTGGATTCTACGAGTAGTGTGGAATCGGCACGCAAAGAAGGTCGATGAGTGGGTCTTTCTTTTTGAAAAAAGCCCAGTGTATATTTGATAAGCTGATAGGTGGTTGTCTCATGCATTTGTGTGTTTCATGGACTGGAGATTGTTAAAGGATTGCAAGAAAACACTAATAAGGTGAAACGAGTTCAAATTTCAAACGAACGTTCAGTTGAACCCGAACCCATTGAAAAATAATTCACTTTTTGGTTACAGTTGAGAATTATAAATTGCAAGGTTTAAATAAATGTCATAAAGTCACTGATACTTTTAATATACCATTTAGCTTTTGATTTTCAGACTAAGATGCTTCTTTAAGATTCTATTGAGAAGATTTTCTTAGGTTTTCAGCACTTTAAGCTTTTTACGGAAGTGACATTATTTCCCAAAAGTTACGGCAGTGAATTTCATAGCGTTTGCTGTCTCTATTGTTAAATAGATGAATCTATGTTTAAAAAAAGGGCACAATAGCGAAAACTAAAATAAATAAATGAAAAGTGGACACATCACCATAAATAAATAAAATGTAAAATCACAAGGAAAATAAAAGTTTAATTATCTCTTATGCGTTGACTTTAAATCAACAATTACCTTAATAGAGCATAGATTTTTTTAAAAGAACAGCGTATATACATAGCTTCGGAATCGATTGGCAATTTACTAAATGCAAAAACAAATAATAGTAATTCATTTTGAATATTCGATTCAAATGTGGAACAAGAGATGAGTAAATCCAAGGAAATAAAGAAAAATCACTCAGAGATTGTCAATTAAAATAATAAATGAGATCGTTCTTAAAAACTTTAGCCAAGGCTATTGCGTGTTCTGTTGATAAAAACTGGTTATTACTGACAGAAAATAAACCGAAAATTTGGTATTTCCATATGATTCAGGGTTTTCACACTTGATTGAAGATTTTGAATACAAAGCTGGATTTCATTTCCCTGGAAATCAGTAATGGCGATGATAGAATGAATTACATTTAAGTTTGAACGAAAATTATGGTAAATATTAAATTATCTATGATCTTTCGAAACGGTTAAAATCACCAAAGAACAGCGTGGAATCATAGTCAACTTTTATAAGACAGTAATGTAATTAGGACAGCAAACACTCTCCAAGAAAGTCTCTTCACGAGTATAAAGAAGCGATTCGCAGAAAAGATGAACGCCCACTGTGATAATAATAATGTATGTGGAACAATGCGACATCAACTTAGTGGTTATTCGCTGCATCAACTTATTGCTTTTTTTAACGCCGAAAACATGAGAAGCGTTGGACAGTAATATTCAATTGCCTAACTGTAAGACCCATCCATCTGAAAATGGTCAGCGAAATGTCAACTGGTAGTTTTCTACTGCCATTAAGAAACGTTGTGGCAAGAAGAGGCCAGCTACTAGAGTGCTATAGGGTGACAAATTTATTGTGGCGACTATCCCAACACGCATTGCACCGATTCTACTACCATAGGACCTTAACCTACCGGCCCATGTTCCCAAGGCGATTGAAATGGTTCGATTCACCAGGAGAGCTGAAAATAGACGAACTAGTCCTGATCGTTGACGAGAACGATAAGACACGGAGCTTTCACAGAGGAAGAAAAGTGAAAGTCATGCGCTCGAAAGACGGAATCGTGGGAGCTGCTGCAGTCCAAATCAGTTCCGGAATATACGTACGAGTGCGTCCAGTCGTAAAACTGGCTAAATTGGACGTCGACGTTGAACGTATTGTAAATCTAACACAGGCGAGAGTGTGAAGATAAGGTGCCAGCATGTAAACGTAGTAAAAAGAGTATCGTAGTAAACATTAAAAAAATATTTTTTATAGCAAATAAGACCGCATTTTAATAGAGTGTTAATTTTCAAACAAGACCCCATTTATTTTGATTATTACGAGAATTCATAAGCAACTACAGAATTAAACACCAAATTTTGAGCGGATTGCATATCTTTGTAAACATATACCTGTGAAACACATAAAGTTACATTTATTATCGATCTTTAAGATTGCGTTTCTTATCGCTTCGATTTTCGTTACAGTTGTCGAAGATTTTGCAAAGCTCTTTAAATCGGGAGCAGAAACATTACTATCCGGAAATAGGATCTAAAGAATTTCCCATATTTTAACTAATTATACGGGATTGTTGAAGATTGTGGTCATGAGAAGTTTCGAGGAGCTTGAAGTTTCGTAGAAAGTACATTCTTCAGTTTTCATGGCAGGTGTTTATCAGACTAAAGTTAAAGAGTCGCATAATGTCTCCGGGGAAAAATAGTAGGAATGGCTCAGATATTCAAGTTGGAAAATAAATTATACGTAAAGTGAATGCTCTTAATGTCGGCCTGCTCCAAAAGTTGGCAACCCAAAACTTTTTTGTCTTATAACAAGAATCAAATTCGTCAAAACGAAATCTTAAGTGCAATATTTGAAACAATAGCCACTGTTCTTACTTTAGATGCATTTTCAATCAGTTTGATCCGTGTTGTGAGACAAGAAAGCATTTGAAAAAAAGAGGAGTTGCAATAGGCCTAACTTTAGGAGCAAGGTAGGTGACCTTTGGAACAATCACCCTAATTATTGTTTGGCAATAGATTTGTCAGTATGGTCTCCACGAAAATCTTATGAATTCACTGAGGTGATTTCTTAGGCAATACTTTTGAAGTTAACTTTATATTACTGTTTGTATGTATAACTAGAAAAAAGGCGAGAAAGTGCACCAGAAATGTGCTATACGCGGTGACAAATTTTGAAAATTTTAAACTAATGGTGTAGACAAAGCATTGGATTTATAAATTATTGCATCGTATTTATCAGCATTCTTGATTTATTCTATAGGTCAAGTAAAATATACATAATATTTTGTTATATTATATAATATTCACTTATATTTTTAGTAGGTATTATATTATATAATATTTGTTTTAGCCTGATTCAAAATTTCGAAGTATCAAAGGTGTACCTAGCTATTTAAACAGCAGTGTATATGTACAAAAAATATCATTTTCTAGGGACCATGAGTTTTATATTAACTTTCTTCGAACATGAGTAAAAACTACTTAGAAGTAACCAGATTTCTGAAATAATAATCATTCCATCGCTACTCCCATGCTTCCCCATAGCATCGACCAATTTTTGTTATACTTGTGTAATATGAAATGGTAATTTTTAAAATAGTCAAAAGTCAGGAAAAACCAGCTCGTGTTGTTGCTAATACAAGCATTGTCCATGCTCTTGGCCTTAACTGTCATCATTTAAATTCAATTCGGAATCAGAGCTGCAATTTGGCCATGCTCATGTCATATTGGTTTCTTTGTATACTTTGTTTTGACAGCTACCATTATAGTAAGAGGTGGTTTTGCATTAATTATGTCATGTCAAGTGGGCAGTATGAACTACCACTGCCCGGTATCCAAACTAAAATAGCTATGCGAAATAGCAAAAATAGTGTGAACCAGGTAATGAATTGCGTTTCACGCGTCTTCGCGAACAATGGATGCGAATATCTTCACAATTGATTTATTCTAAACCGATATGAAACACATAATTTAAATCACACTTAAGACTCTTAGATTGTTAATATGATAGAATTTAAAAATTTTACCTGTACTCTCACTTTCGAAAGTCTAGATTTGTGTCAATGGTGTTATTTTTCACAAGATCAAAACCAAAGCACACAAATTGTTTATTTAAACACATCTACAAAAGAAACAATTTACTTTTGTAGGATAGCCGCGTTGGTCTTGTAGCTTCAAGTTGGTATGATTTCTCTTTTGTCTTTGTTTCTGCCAATTCCAACCATCTACGTAGACAGTTGATAAAAAATTCACCTCTAAGAACCATCTTCGTAGATGGTTGGATTTCAAATCCTCTACATCTACAGCCAGCTAGTTGCCTGTTTACAGTTTCTTTTGACATGCTGTTGTCAAAACTGGCACCCAAACATTTTACAAATAAATCTCTACCAGTCAGCGAGAGTCGAACAAATTCACATATCAAAGAGACCATAAATTATAACTATGATTTTCCTGTTTTTAATAACTATTTTATCATTATTTGTTCGACATTCACTGACTATGAAATAATAGATATGTGAATACCAATGATCTAAATTGCACTGTCAAGCTTTTGTGTCTCGCCAATGATGTCCAGTTGAAAAACAAAATTGTATGTAATTGTTGTTTAGCAAAACGCTCATGAGTAAGGACTCCACGAAAATCACATAAGTCTGCCGAGTTGATATCTTATGCAATGCTTTTGAAAAAGTAGTTGAAATGCATTGCTGCGAAATTCGAGGAAATATCACATATAGATAAAAAGGCACCTTTTTTTGTTAAATGGGCTAAAAAAAATGTCAAAGCTTCATGTTGTAAATTTTATAATTTTGTAAAATTTTGTTAACTACTCTTGGTACCAGACTTTTTTAAAGGCCTGACTTAGGTCAAGAAACACTACTAAGCAGTGTTTCCTGTATTCGAATGTTATTTTGATATTTGGCCAGATTCGAAGAACCTGTCATATACTACTATAGCTTCGTTTTTGACATGCGAAAACAGATCGCCTCTTACGTCTCTTTCGAATGACGGTTTTGGAGCCAACTTTCCTAGCCGAATCTTTCCTGCTCATACGAACTAAGTATCTAGCTTGCAGCAACCATTCCAACCTGGTTATATCAGTAGCCTCATTATCACAGTTTTACTCATAAAACTTCATTATTGTAAAGATGGTGGAATCAAATGTCCATCGAAACATCCTCCGGTCTAACGCAGATATGATCTTAGATTTCTAATGACTATATGATCCTATTCTTCTGAGACATATATATATATATATATATATATATATATATATATATATGTATGGTATGTGACACGAAAAGTAGAGACTTCGTAAGTATAGTGTTCTACAGAAGATTATCGTGAGCACGCTTTCTAACGGAACCTAAGGCCCGTTTCACACGAGACACTCGGTGTCCGGCCACTGTGTCTCTAGCCACTGCCGGGGCATAGAAATAAATGAGAGCATACACACAGAGCCACAGTGTCCGGGCCACAATTCTATACAAAAACAGTGGCTGAGGATTCAGTGGCCGGACACCGAGTGTGTCGTGTGAAACGGCTCTAACTCGACCAAGCTATTGTCAGTGCAACATATGCCAAACCCGTCAGGAAGCTCAGCCAGGCGTAGATTTTGAAACGAGCTTGAGCTCCGTTCCATAAAACTTATATCAAAGTGACACTGCCCCAAACACCACATATGTGCGGAAAAACTTACTGCGAAGAGGATTGGGCTGGTCTAAGGATAGTGTTTAACAAATTCGCAAGCTCATCATGAAAAAAAACTCAATATCTAATTTTAAATAAAAATATAACTAAATAATCCTCAATCTCGACCATAAATTAGCACGCAATACACGATAACCAAACTTTGCGAGATCCAAGGCATCAGCACATCCTTCTTTATAGTCAACAAAGATAATATCAATTTGAACGGCAAGGAGAGTACTTAAACGCCATAATGACTTTTTTTTTGAATAATTTTAATTAAGTAAATTCTATTATTTATCTATTATTATTATTTGTTTGTGTGTTATAAATAATAAATTTAAATGAAAAATCATGTACAGTAGGACTTAAAGCTTTAGCTAAATTTTGATTAGAAATACTTTAGATACGTTTGGTTAGAATAATTTAGTTTATAGTTGTCATATGATGAACTAATTATAAAGAAAATTAATTCAGTAAAATAGTTTGACTTTGCTTTAACTATGTTTTAGGCCAAAGGAGGTGTGAGTGATGATAAATGCAAGATAAATTATAATAAGAACCTCAAATACATGAACTATGCACTTTTACTTGAAATAAAAACAGCTCCTAGTTGTGAACAATTACACTTATAGCCCAGTCATTTTAGCAATCTACCTCGGAATGAGAGATAATAAGCTGAATTTTTGTATAAACCTTCATTTAGGGGTCCTCAAAGTTGCCTCAAAAGTCTCATAAAATCTCGTGTCTGCGTCGGAAGTTATTCAAGGTCAAAGGTAAGAAAAAACAGTTTTTTACAATTATCTTGGTTTCTATTGCTCCAATGATGTTAACACATAGGATTGAAATTGTAGAGCATAAAATTTGCGACACATTTTATCTGAAGCATTTTTTCATGCGCTCAACAGTTTTTCCGATAGAGGACGGCAAGCACGCAGCATTCAGCCATATGTACTGTAACGCAAGGTCAACCATGAAACCCTCAGTTTTGAATTATTTGTATAATTTAAATAACAAAAGTATTACTTTTCTTCTTCTTCATCGTCATCTTCTGGACGTTCGGGAATTTCTGTATCATTGTCATCATCTTCGTTGCCTTGAATTGGTGCTTGCAGACCTTTCTGAATTTCATGATCAAAAGCACTCTCTTGCTCACAGTCACTTTGCAATGAAACAGCATTGAGGCAAGCTTACCCATTACACTGGCCACAAGTTAAAGTGGATTGCAGCTCCGATTTTCTACATCGGCACCGTGCACCACATCTATTCTTACAACTACAAAATAGAGTATTCAGTAATTCATCGGAAACTGATGGTAATATTGTTGTCATTGGCTCCAGGAACTCATTTTGGCCCCATTCCTGGGGTTCTAAATCATGCCCTAACCGTTTTTGAACTTATTAATAGACACGGTTTATATGCTGATGGGCCGCTGCACTTGTCGGTGGAAGATTAGATAACTGGACAGGTTTATTAAGTTTTGTAGATTTAATGAACTGAGTATATCGATGATGATCGATATTATCCTTAGATTTTGGAGCATTGTATATCGCTAGTAAGATCCAAATGCCATTATCGTATAATTGTGGGGCAGGGCACTTTTCTTCTAGAAAAACTTGAGCTAGTTCGTCGAAATTGGCAAGTTGTTCTAGCGCTTTTATGAAAGTTTTTTTTTCCTTTTTTAAACAGCGCAGAAGTTGTATCGCATCCACTGAATGCATGTAAAAATAAAACATGCTTTTTAGAAATGGGATATTTGTCAAAACTTGTTGAAGAATATATTTGTGTTTTGACATTGCCTTTGCCAACTTTTTAAAGAAAATGTCTTCTTTACGTAATTGGGTGCGTCCAATAAAAAGAACTAGTAAATCTATGTCTTCTCCTATAATGATGGCAGTCCTTTCATGTTTGGGTTCTTCGATAGCTGTTACTATAATTAGAAAATCAGCATTATCTCTCGCTTGATTTGTTGTGATATTTACACTCTCAAACTTTTCAATGAGCAATACCAATAAGTTTCTTTTTATACATCGATTTGAGAATTTTTTTTTTGGCTAATTGGCACAATTATTGTTTAAAAATAGGTAAAACGCTACAAAATACAATATATTTACTGATAAATAATACAAATAATTCAATACTGAAGGTAGTATTCACAGGTATTCACGGTTGACCTTGCATTACAGTACATATGGCTGAGTGCGCGCGCTTACCGCCCTCTATCGGAAAAACGGTTGAACGCATGAAAAAATGCTTCAGGTAAAATGTGCCGCAAATTTCATGTTCTACAATTTCAATCCTATGTGTTGATATCATTAGAGCAATAGAATCCAAGATAATCGCAAAAAACGGTTTTTTCTTATCTTTGACCTTGAATAACTTCCCTAAATGACCTAAATGACCCCTAAATGAAGGTTTATACAAAAATTCAGCTTATTATCTCCCATTCCGAGGTTGACCTCTTTTTTCTGCTAAAATGACTGGGCCATTAGAATAATAAACACTTTTCACTTTTTTCAACACGAATATTACTGGGAGAGTTTAGTTTAAATTATTAGCGTTGTTCATATGTAATTTCTTCAAGCTTCCAAAAATATGCATCAAAAGCTCTTTTCAAGCGAAAAGAGTCCAGCTCAAAGCATTTACCGTAAACACAACGACCAGATAGTTCTGGATTTTTCCTTAGCAATGACCATGTGCAATGCCTTCAAACAATATAATTGCTCTCTAAGAAGGATTTCCATTTACAAGTTATAAAATGTCTTCAAGTAGCTAGTCTCTGATCAGTATACCTTTTCCTGCAAAATTTTCTCGATAAGTCTTGGAGCTGCAGTTTTTTGTCACACCGTTGCATCAAATCTTTCGATCGCAAAGTAGAAGACCCATCAATTTTTCACTACGAACATAGAATCAGCAAAGAAGTGAAATTCTGCGTAAATACGCTAGCGCTCAACGATTTCGCAAAAATGTCTTAGCCGGCCATTTTTAAAAAAGTAGGTATACCGATTGCAGAAATAGTCGATACCGCTACCAAACTGCCTCCATGTCCAGCGCAATTACCGCTCGTCATCTTTCTACTTCGGGTAGAATGATTTCTTCTCCATCAAGTAATCCATCGGCTGGCGATGATCGCTCCAAGATCTGCCAGAAAACATACAATCTAGAAATAAAAACTTTTGAGAGAAGTTGGCCCGACATGAAGCGATCACATCGGACAACAACGCACATTGCATCATGGATGGACAATCTGTATGCGAATCCAATGAACTGCACGGGTCCACTTCGTACACATCAAAGATCTGCAAGATTAAAGGTTTCGCGAAAAGAAGGAATATCGCTGAAAGATGACTGCGACGACGCAACGGCCTGATGCTTGATGCCTCGGAGCTTCTTTTACTGTCTCTAGAGCCTTGGAGGATCAACGGCCGTAAGCGAATTTTCCAATTTTCTGCGTACTGAGCGGAATGTTGTTGCATTTCTGTTCTATCGTCATTTCTACCATGCCAAAGGTCCAGTTTTTGTGCATTCGCACGCACAAACGACATAATGCTTTCTTAATGTCGTTTTATGAGTTTTTGTTCGACACGGATTTTTGCTAGATCGAGATAAAGGTTGGGAGTTGCGATATGCATTTTAACTTGAATTGGTCCAATGAAGTACGAGAGCAGAATTTGAGACATTTAAGGTTAGTTATGTAGTTATGGATGGTTTTATGTTTACATGGCCGATTTCGGACATTTGAGCACATTGCAGTCCAGTAGTAACACTTCAGCAATTCGATGATCCATCTAATCACCTGAAAACGGTCGAACGAGTTCAAGATGCTGCAGTTACCAACTAATTCAAGAGCCTCAAAATATCCAATACATGCACATGAGAATGTCTCACGCTTTAACTGATCAGTCTTTCTGGCAATGTAACTGATATTTTTTTGTCAGACGATCTTAAGATCGATGAGATTTCTGACCACCAGCCTGATCTCTTGTCGAGGCCACTGCCGCCGCGTCGCATCCTCATCACTATGCGAACGATGCCCGGCATCGGGTTCGGGAGAGATTCCTTAACGCAATCAACTGGACTACAGGTTCTAGCAAGCGTTTTTTGCGTACAAACGACGAAGATGTCGAAAAGTGGTAAAAACGCCAATCGTTTGATGTTGACTTCCAAACAAAGGCTCCTCATTGGGCCGACGGCTGAGCAACGAGCCCGGGCCTCACCAGACTGGGTTTGAATGTGTTACATATATTCGTGTAGCGGCGTTTATCCGTCGCATCCGCAAGATGCAAGACATTAAGCCTGGTCAGTATCGAATGTGACTGAGTCCATCCACCTGGATCGAAAGACGGATGGATAGGTAATCAGCGGCGTATTGACCATCGAGCACTTCCAATGACGAGTTTTTGAGGAATGTGCACATTAGTACGGTGATTTTATTAAAGTCACACCGGGCGGGCTATCACCCCTGCTCCTCTTCGCTCGCTGCCCATATTCACTGGCGAAAAGACATTGAGTACAACAACCTTTACCTTGAAGAAAAATGGAGGAAATCGATGATCGATGGTTGTTATGAGAGATGGACGTTATTGTTTGTAATTCGCGATGGTGAATTGAATATATGAGTATTCTAATACGCTGTACAAGTATGGTGTATGAATAATTTGAACCAAAGCTATGGATGCGTGAACGCCGATCAGTAAAAATGCATTGCTATGGGAGCTAAGTGTTAAGTATTGGTGAAGTATTTTTGTTGTGGCGGGTCCAGACTTGGTAAGGGCTCGAATTATAAATGATTTCCGAAAGTCCTGCAATAAAGTAATGTCACTAATCAACAATTGCCGGAGTCTATAAGACAAATAATATTGAATTAAAAGATTTTATCTTAACCTCACTGAGAGATGTAGATGCAGAATTTGATGTAGATGTCACTGAATGCTGATTAGAAAAACCCTAAAATACCAGAGTATCTAAGCATAGATTCGAGTTTAGTTTGGTTTTATTGCGAAAGTGACCTAAGCCCGTATCAAATTCTTGAAGTATGGTAATCTGTTTGAAAATTCAATTCAATCGACTTATATGAATCCTACGAGCAACTGGCAAAGCTAATGTATGACGAGATCACACTAAATTACAAAATTCTTAGCGCTAAATTCAATTAGGGTTTGATTAATATAGAAAAGTAGCCAGTTTTGGCTTGAACCTTCGAAAAAGTTATTCAATAGGAATCTATGCATCGGTCCGATGTTGAGCCCAATTCAGTTGCAGCCACTGTACCAATTTTCGCGGTATCCTTGCGATCGGGTCAAATAAAATAATTGCAGATTCTTGATCGCATGCTTTTGGCATCTTGTACATACATACATCGGATGCTGAATCTGAGCCGTCGCCGCCGTCATCGTAATCATCATCATCATCATCGTCGTCTGATATCAAAACGGGGCTAGTCATGAGCGCATGGAACACACATGAATGCCGAGCCGGCAACCGAGAACGGGACGCTGATATGAGACGTATTAATAACCCCTTCGTCATATCAACAATATTTCGTCGTGGCTTTTCAGTTCCCATCTATTTTTTCGCATTTTTCATGTATTCCTATTTTCGTCGTTTATTCGCTCTGAAATTCTTCTACCGATGCAATGATGCACTTATGACCGTCTTATATACGATACGATGTACATATATTGGCGAGCCCGGGCTGAGAAGTAGTTGGTAGTTGGTAGCAGTTGATTCCATCTTCCCGCCCCGTCGCAGGATGTATGTCCTATGCACGTAATAAGCTGCCTTATGGCGGACGGATGGAATAGAACTGTTCACGTTGCATATTCGCGAAATGTGACCCAAGGGGAGAAACAGTAATTTGGGGTTGAGCGCGAAGAGAAATCGTGTAGGGCTATGGACAAGCACGCACCGAAGCTCGTACTTGCTGCGGAAGCCTTCAAACTTGGGTGGTTCGTTGACCTCGTCTCAATTCATTTTCGGTTGGGATAGGCTCGGGTAGAACTTGGGCCGGATGGTGACGACATGGCGTTGTTAAATAGAAAACTTCGCCTCCCTTCGCGACGTAACATTCTTCTAGTAAGGGATGGTTGGAACGAATTTCGTTGAAACGTAGAGCCATGTCAAATGAAGTGAACAAGGGAAACCCTACGCTTAGATATTTTAACGACCATCAGTTCTTTCACCCTCCAATCGAGGAATTTTCGTACAGTTGAAAATAATGTGTAGGCAGTCTGGACTAGCGCACGCATATGGGGTCGGGGTGTCAGAGCTCCTCCTAGCTAAAATACTGGTATAACATCTTAT
The DNA here is from genome assembly GCA_947369275.1 of Nemotelus nigrinus. Lineage (NCBI taxonomy): Eukaryota > Metazoa > Arthropoda > Insecta > Diptera > Stratiomyidae > Nemotelus > Nemotelus nigrinus. The sequence goes on along the minus strand of OX376374.1, from coordinate 29,614,839 downwards.
TTTCTTGTTCAATTAATTCCAGTTTTGCAAACAAATAGAAACATGGCTGTAGGCATAGTTTATGAGTCTTTTAGCGGGTTTATTCGCTCGCCAAAATTTACAGAAAGACATATACGAGTACACTCGTACGTGGGTACGAGTTTCGCCTTAGAAAATCGTAGGAAAAGATTGTAGGAGAGGCAAGTGTATATTTATTTTTTAATTGAATCTGAATTTAAAAGTGGGTAAAAAGCGTTAAAACATATTTCAGGAATCACTGAAATCGGACACGCTTATGATGCTATTACGTGCTGAATATTAAGTGTCTTAAAGCCAAGTCTAAGCGTTGATTATTTTTCTTATAGGAAATGAGCTGATATAACCAATCTTATTCAGAATTTAACCAATAAATCTTTAGGGTAAGCTTTTCATTATATTCAATAATAATTTCTTGTGAAGAAGAGTCTATTGTGTTGTGTTCTACCAAACAAGTTTAAATTATTATTAAATAAATCTCAGTAGTAAATCAAGTTTAAATTATTGTAAACTATAATTGATTAAACAATATCTCAGTAGTAGCTCATTTCGCAGAATTAGTAGTAGTCAATTAAATTCGATTCAATAAAATAGTGATCGAGTGACAAATGAAAAGGGTTTTCCTTTGTGCGAAATATTTTTCTTATTCTATCATGCACGGCATTTTAAATATTTAGCTACTCTGCAGCTGCGTCTGTATACAGTTTCTTTGGTAATAACCTCAAACAATAGTGCACAAACACCGTGTGTATTTTATAGGAGCCTCGGAGAATTTCCTACACTGAAAGAAAAATCTTGGTAAAATCAACAATTTTGCTTAGTTGTTTTTGCGTCAACTACGGGCTATAGTTGATTACTTTTATGCACCATGACACGTGGTTGATAAACAACGTCAGTGGTGCAAAAAAAGTAAGCAACCACAAAAAATGGTATTCCAACAATATACATAGTACGAAATAGTAAATGACTATAGTCTGTGGTGTGGAATTATGTTTGTTGTTTTTTTTCAACTACTTTTGTATGGTCAAATGAACTATTTTAGCAGAGTAGAAAGAACCTTTTTCCGTAGTTCATTCGACAAATTTGAATGCATTGTTGCATTATTAAAAATAATAGTTAAATCAACCACAACTTTTTCTTTCAGTGTGCGCTCACTGCTACGGCGCTGCACTGCATCGCAATGCGTGTCATGTACATATATATATTAACTGCATAAAAAGCGTCAAAAAACAATAAAAAGGCTTCACAGCATAACATGAATATGAATTATACCGAACAGCAAACCGTAGCATAGCCATGTAGCATATGAAACTTCTATAGTAGAATAGGAGCAAGAGTATGAGGAGTATGGAAAATCAACAGTTTTCCTTAGTTGTTTTTGCATAAACTAGGGCTATAGTTAAAACAACCATAAGAAAATTGTTGATTACTTTTATGCACCATGGCGCGTGGTTGATAACCAAAAAAAAAATTTCATTCGGAGCATGAAAAACGTCCAAATGTTGAAACCATTCTACTTTGCGTAGAATAATTCCAAAGACGTTGCTCACTGAATTACGGTTGTTGAAATCAACTATTGCAAAGTAGTTTAAGTACCATAAAAACTGTTGATAATTCAAAACGTTGAAGTTTGGAGTGAATTGATGAATATTTTTCTATAGATCAACTATTTTTCGTGGTTATGAAACAATTAAAACAGTTGATTTCATGAACGTTGCGATTTTTTTTGTATAACCAGAGCCAACTACTTTTATATCGTTAAATTAACTATATTAACAAAGGTGAATTGTTGCAATACTATTGACAACAACTAACAATGAATCGCTGCAATACTATTAAAAATAGTTGAACCAACCAAGAGTTTTTCTTTCAGTGTATTAATTAAAAATTAATAATTAATAAACAAGACAAAAATAAGGTGAAATCTCAACTTTAATGAACTGGTATTTTTTCATATTTCGGGGGTTGATAAATTCCAATCGAGATCATTAAGAAATTTACAAGACACTTTAGTGTTAATAAGAAATAGGCCTGTGAGATATTTCACCGATGTGCTGACGACCCTATACCTACGGTAGGTACGGGGAATTAGTCCTTCAAATTATTGATTCTCCTGGAAAAATATCGATTTGATGAAAATAATACAAATCGAAATGTAAATGCTTTGCACGCTATTAGTTAAAAGTTTTGAAATATTTTCATATCACTTGAGCGGCAACCGTTCACCAATTTTTTGAAGACCTCAAATCAGATCAAATAAGATCGAACTGAAAGTTTCACGATGGATTCATCTTTGAGAAAACTAGATCTGATGAGCTTTGGACAATATGCAAGTAATCTTGTTATTGTGGAGGAATTTTATTGCTTTTATTAATTTGTTTTTAGTTATTTATTATCTGCATCACCAGATTAACATCCAATCAAAGATCAAACAAGGAAAAATATAAAATAAACATGGCAAACTGAAAATGATACGAATAGTATAACACGGAGGAAGAAAAAAAATGCGGAACTGAAATGGGACAAAATAAAGAAATGAATCAATCATTTATGTTGACTTCTAAAGTTTTTAAATGTTCTAAAGATGCAACGAAAGAAGAAGATCAATGTTTAAACTATTGTGCTATCTTATTGTGCCATGCAATAAAATTAAATATGGTCCCGGATCACTTAAAGAAAACTTAATGAAAATTAATAAAAAAAAAGAAAGAGATTTTCTTCAAAAAATACTTTTTTGGCGCGAAAGAAGCGATTTCCAGTATATGGAGATCCATACTATACTAACAGTAGGAGCTCCTAAATTTTAAAAATTATATCATCTAAGTAACAATAGAGCATAAAGGTGCACAGGATTTTGATATAGAGGGGACAAAAATCAGAATTTCACACAGAATTTCCTCAATTTTCATTGAAATATTGCGAAGACGCAAAAGTACTAATTATTTTTTCAAAGGGAGCTATGCAATAGAGGCGCTGATTCCCCCCTTTTCCTTGTCCATGTACAGCATATATGCTGTGAAAACCAAATTTGACGACAATATTCGAAGACAACTACACAACATTTTGTAAAAATATTCAAGAACATATACAAGTAAAATGTTTAGACAACTTTAGAATGAAACTGCACAACGGGGGGTCCTAACATCTAATACACATTAAAGATTAGTTTTGAAACAAGTAATAAACCAACATCCTTGAAATTGTCGTCAGAATTGACCGAAAAACCAAAGCTAGAATTAAAAAAAGAATAAAGAATAGCTCACAAATATAGGACATTTGGAAACATTTAGTAACATTTAGAGCTATGGAATAACCAGAGCACTTGGACGGCTGATGCTCACGCACAAGTAACCCACTGATTTCAGAAGTATCCACTTTTTGAAGTCATTACTGAGTTTATCACCCTAAATATTTTAAGGCTATCATCATAGAAAAGGGAATTACTATTAATAAAGGAAAGAAGATTGTTAACATGCAAGTGGAAAAGCAGAATGCTACAAACTGAACCTTTTTAAGCATACAAATAAAGAAAATGGAGAGGATGAACAAGATTTAACAGCTACGACGTAAACACGTGTAAATAGGTAAGAGATAAATCAGGAGCGAAGTGAACCCGACAAACTAAAACTATTTATCTTTGACAAAAAGATACTATAGTTCATTGAAACAAAAGCTTAGGCAAAGTCGGTATAAAGTTTTAAAAAGAATCGGATTTGTTAAAATGAGGTCGAAAGTGAAATATTTGCAACAATAGCCACTGTACTTACTTTAGATGCCCTTTTAACGAGTTTGATCCGTAAACCATGTTGCTCACAAACAGAAAACGGCTGATATATGAGACGACCCCAATTTTAAGCAACATTTTCAAGGAGCTGCCTTAATCAAGCTAAACGAGATATTGGGCGATAATTGAAAATTCTAGATGCAGTCTTTGCGTTAAGGGCTAAAGAACAAGAAAAATGCCAGCGATTTTCAGAAGGAAGTCATCATATAGGACGAAATAATATGGTTAAAAAGAATTGAAAAGTATTAGATAAATGACGACGGGATTATGGAGGGTGTCTTTGCAAACATATTCAATGTACCATTAAGGTTACAGCTCATGCTTCTGCCTAGATTTCTTAGTAAATATTCTCTTTCTAAACGGTTCGATAAATTATTAAAATGCATTATAGAAGCGATACACGCAGATTTTTTTAGTGAATGAGCATAGGACCAGAAATGCCTTTGATGATGACAAAGGGGCGTCAATTTGGCAACGGTATGCACTCATTGCGCCCTTGTGTCCTTTTTGGCATTGGAGCGTGATAAGCCGGAGCTTCTAAACTTACGACGTGCTGCAGTCTTAGTTTTGGGAGCACGAAGAGCATTATATGTGAACTACGGAGAGTCGTTACATCTTGGAACACGATAAGTGGGGGTGTGAACGGACACAAGGTTATACAAATTAGCATAGAATTTGAAGAGACCTTGTCAAGCTATGATATTAATTTCATTGAAAATGGAAATAAATTCTAATTTAGTAAAATTATAGCGCAGCGCGTTGTTGCGTTTTTAACCCTTGGATACAAGTTTCAGGAAAGATATATGGTGAGGGGAGGATGAAGGAGGTCAGGACATATTTTGTGTGGGAGTGGAAAAGAAATACATAGTTTTGATGCTCATTTTTGATGAATATCAAAAATGGCTTAGGGGGGTATGGTTTATTACGATTTTTTAGTTTTTTAACTAATTTAGGAATTATTTATAATTTTATTTGAATTACAATTAGATTAATTGGTGGTTTTATTGTTAGTTTAATTTGTTTACGGCAGACTGATTTAAAATCATTAATTGCTTTTTCTTCTGTGGCTCATATGGGTATTGTGTTAAGTGGATTATTAACGATAACTTATTGAGGTGTATCAGGTTCTTATACTTTAATAATTGCTCATGGGCTTTGTTCTTCTGGGTTATTTTGTTTAGCTAATATATCATATGGATTAAATTTGAAGCATATTTTCATGCGCTCAACCGTTTTTGCAATAGAGGGCGGTCAGCGCGCAGCACTCAGCCATACGTACTGTAATGCAAGGTCAACCGTGAATACCTGTGAATACTACTTTGAATTTTGAATTATTTGTATCATTTATCAGTTAATTCATTGTATTTAATAACATTTTACATTTTTTTAATCTATAAATCTTTAATAATTTAATGAACAAAAGTATCACTTTTCTTCTTCTTCATCGTCATCTTCTGGACGTTCGGGAATTTCTGTATCATTGCCATGCATTGCAGTCCCGATTTCCACATCCATTCTTACAATTACAAAATAGAGTATTCAGTAATTCATCGGAAGCTGGTGGTAATATTGTTGTCATTGGCTCCAAAAACTCATTTTGGAGCACCCAACCCCATTCCTGGGGTTCTAAATCATGCCCTAACCATTTTTGAACATGGTAGTAGACGCGGTTTATATGCTGATGGGCCGCTGCACTTGTCGGTGGAAGATTAGATAACTGGGCAGGTTTATTAAGTTTTGTAGATTTAATGAACTGAGTGTATCGAAGCTGATCGATATTATCCTCAGATTTTGGAGCATTGTATATCGCTAGTAATATCCGAATGCCATTATCGTATAACAGTGTAATGGGCAAGCTTGCCTCAATGCTGTTTCATTGCAAAGTAACTGTAAGCAAGAGAGTGCTTTTGACCCTGACATTCAGGAAGGTCTGGAAACACCAATTCAAGGCAACGAAGATCATGACAATGATGCAGAAATTCCCGAACGTCCAGAAGATGACGATGAAGAAGAAGAAAAGTAATACTTTTGTTCATTAAATTATTAAAGATTTATAGATTAAAAATATGTTGAATATATACATGAAAATATATGCAATATATGTAAAATGTTATTAAATACAATGAATTAACTGATAAATGATACAAATAATTCAAAATTCAAAGTAGTATTCACAGGTATTCACGGTTGACCTTGCATTACAGTACGTGTGGCTGAGTGCTGCGCGCTCACCGCCCTCTATCGAAAAAACGGTTGAGCGCATGAAAAAATGCTTCAAATAAATTTGCTCTACAATTGCGATCGCAGATGTTAACATCATTGGAGCAATGGAAACCAAGATAATCGCAAAAAACTGTTTTTTCTCACCTTTGACCTTGAATAACTTTCGACGCAGACACCAGATTTTATGAGACTTTTGAGGTAACTTTGAGGACCCCAAAATGAAGGTATGTACGAAAATTCAGCTTAATAGCTCCCATTCCGAGGTTGACCTCTTTTATATGCTAAAATGACTGGGCCATCAATAAGTACAAACAAATACAAATAAATAACGCATGAATAAATAAAGTACAAAATATAGCAAATAAACAAATGATTAGCAATATATTTATATAAACGAATAACCGAATATATGAATGAATAGCAGTATATTTACAAAAAGGCTGAAAACCACCAAGAGGAAGGGAAGATTTGAAGAATAATTTGTAAATCATTGGAGAATAAAGGTTGCCGAAGCCTTTGAAAATCCTGCAGCAACCGGCTCATTAGCTGCATGTGTAGTGAAATGTGGATATTCCTTTTGCACTCAAAAAGATATTAATCACCATCTTATTTTTCCGAAATTCAGCTCCAATAAAGTCATTGATGACATCGAACGTTTATTCACATGGAAAAGGATTTTATCATAATGCAATTATTGTCTTATCCAAGACAATACTAAGATCAACACGGAAATCGACACGAGCTAATAAGTTCTTGCCGCGAAAGCAGGTGTTTTGTTAAGTAGATAATGAATGTTGTGGTGGAGTTCAGTGGATTGCCCATTCTCAAGCAATTGTACATATGCAGCAGCTCATCATTTTCTGATGTAACTTCTCCAGACAGTGTAGCTCCTACCTAATTTTTCGCTTCGGACTACGAAAAGGCTGTGATAACTTTTCAGGGTCTTCTTATCTGTATCTAGAGAGAAACCAATTGATTCTTGATACAAAATGTGACACTTAATTTAAGGAGTCCGGATCTTATACCCTGGCGCCAGCTCTTAAGACAATAAAAGCAAAACAAATGAAACCATCAGCTTGCAAGGGAATTTGAATCCGAGAGCAAAATATCGCTGCATACAAACCCCAAAATTATGGTTAATTTTAATACGAAAGTGAGCAGCCCTTGCAATTGTTGAAAATGTTAAGGTCTTAGTATTGTCCCAAATCCAAAGTTTAGAAAACGATATCCACCTTATTGTGGCGTAATATTGACACTTTTTTGCTTGGTGTACGTTTGAACGTTAAACACACCAACAGTTCACGTATTTGTTATTTTCATTTCTTTCGTATAAATCTGCAACCTTCCAAAATCTTATTCCATCACTTGGAATGCATAAACACTGGTGCGATTGTTAAATATGTATAAATGAAACATAAGACATCACTTCAAATATCGCGTTGCATCAAGTGAATCGTCCTGATCATCTGATAAACTCGAGGTTCCTAAAATGGAATCAAAGATTTAAGCTGCTTCCGCAAACAATTGCGTCTAGAAGAAAATATGTACGTAATTAAATATGATGAAGATACTTTTCTTCTAGGTTCAAAGCCATCGACGTTATTTAGCCACATGGCAATGAAGACGGGCAATCACTCTCTGTCACGGTTCATGTCTAAAAGAATAGCTTATCCGAACAAGAGCATTTTGTCATCCTCCATACAAGAGGCCATCAACCACAAAAATTGACAAACAACAACATGAGCTGTTTATTAGTGCATATGCTTTAATGGCAAGCTTCGTGCCGAACGCATCTTGAGACGCTCAAGACCAAAACCAGTGTAGTGCGATTACTACTTCTTTTTTGTGGCGGCACAAAACAGTAGATATTGAGCAGCAGCATTGCGTCGCCATACTCCGACCGAACGACGCGACCATAAACCGTTCTCGAATTGCATCGGAAGTCACTGACCGATTAAATTTCTAAAACCAGTCATTATTCTTCTCAAACTATTTTTATAAAATTTTTTGAGTTTTTTCCCAAGGTTCGTTGTTGCTATTGTTGTTGTTGTTGCTGCTGCTGCTGCAGATGCTCTTGTTCTTGTTCTTGCTAGCGCTGCTTTTGCTGCTGATGCAGTTTTTGCGGTGCCGCGCATGTACTCAGCCCGCGCTCTTGCTCTTGCCAAAGTGCAGCTGATGCTGGAACTGATGTCGATGTTGAGGCTGCTGTTGTTGCATCTCAATTTTTCCGCGTGCATTTTTTGCGGCAGCTCTACAATCGGAATCGCTCTGATAGTTGTTACCTACAAGAAAATCTGTAAGACTGAAAGTGTTGCCTTTCTTTGGCTGATCTACCTAGAGCTTAAAGCAACGTATACCATTTTCATTGGCTGGCAATAGCATTATTTGCACGCGAAAAACCACAAACTACGCAAAAGCTGTAAAAAAGTGCATAAAATGCAAACCATTTTTGCCGCAAAATTGTCCAAATTTCTTCAAAAGGAAAAAGATTCTGCTGAAATTTTTTCTGGCCCCCTCGAAATGTTCAAATGGTAACCCAATTCTAAAACCATCCCGACTCGCTTCTGTGCATCTATAAAGCAAGCCGTTGTGGCCTAAGAAATCGCAACGGAACGGCCAACGGCACTACCAAAGCTGGGTTTCATCTTCTGCTGAAATTCGAGCAAAAAATTAATATATTACATAGATATAATAATGAACGATCATCAAAGTGCAGATTGGACCTGATCTAGATTACGGGCGACTTTTCTAGCCGCTAGATTCATTTTTTTTCTGTTTCAGATACTCTTTTGGTTTTCCAGTCCAACAAAAATGGATTCATTTCGTTTGGCATCTTTGGACGTCGCAGCTTGAAACAGCTTTGGTTTTGGATTAGAGACTCGTCTCCGAGCCGAGAATGATGTGAACCTCATATTTGTGGCTACGGGCGTCATATTGCATTTGATACCTTCGGTCGCATTTCACATTTTTGCTTTTCTACACATCTTCGAGCTCGATTAGTAAGAAAGCCTCGTTCTTAAGAATGTTCTTTTTTGCGTTTTCAGTTGGATCGTTGCAGTCGTAGTCTTTGTCAAGTTCAACTTTGATGCTTGCGATCACCATTAGTGTCTGCATTTGCTTTGAAGCTTTACACGGCACACAAGGCATTTATCTCAGAAGCATCAAAGTTTTGCGTCAAGGCAGATTTCAACGCTTGAGTGATACGTAAATGTATTTGGTGTGAACAGCTCGCTTCACCTGCAGCCACGAGTTTGGATATGAAAAAGGTAAAAAAAAATGGTCGGATGGATAAGAAACTGTAAAGCAGGCCAGAGTCGTGCAGTTGGAGTCCTTGGCAGAAGAGGACTGATCAGCCACAATTTAAATAGTTCCGTGTTTTTAGATTAGTTTAGTTTTTCGTAGACTTATGTACACAATTACATGTAAATTATTTAGTCCTAAAGTAAACTATTTAAAAAAAAACCCAAAAGCATCCACACAAAATTGGGCAATTTTGAGCCTAGTAAATTGTTTTTTTTTATTATTATTAACTTACCTCAGCATATACAAAATGCATTTACAGGTGTGGTATTTTTCATTAGTATCCATTTACATATAATAATTTGTAGAAAAAGAGAACCATGCCTATAAATATTTTGAGTCCATTATGGCTTCGGCAGAGCAAAACAGTAATAAGAGAATCATATACATGGCTTTTCAAACGTTGCTGAAGATCTGTTTCCGGATCTTCACAAGCATTTGCAACTTTGGAGACCACCCATAGTTAATGCAGAAATAATTGTCAACAATGTGAAATGAACGATTGAAACTCAGGAAAAACCGTGCTCATATTTCCTTAATTTGAATAGGTGAATCAATGAATTGACGAGGCAAAACAATCGGGTCAATTTAATCATCAAGATGTATTTTGTTAAGATGGTACTAGAATGCAAAATAAAAATGAGCAGAATTTTGTTTTACTAGAAATTTCGTCATTGGATAATGAAAACATGATTAAAACATGATTAAAATATGAAATTTACTAGGTCTAACTTCAACTGTAGCTAATTAAGGGGGTATTCCGGTTTTTCGAATTGAGAAAATCGAAAAATTTTTTTTTGCATTTTCTTATTCCACTATGATCATATAATCTTGCTTTAAAATTTTATCGCAGTATCTGTTTTCGTTTTGAAGTTATTCGCATTTCCACCACTATCATCTCTGGAAAATCCCCGGCACGCTCGAGGCGAGAGTGTTTGAGATAAAACTTTAAACGCGATTTTCTCAAAACCATCTTTTCTCAACTTCTTGACAAAATTTCTCGAAAACGGTCTTACAGAATTTAACGAGTGATATATCAAATTATTCGCTATAATTTAAGGAAAAAGATGAACTACGATTGTGACGATACAAAACAATTAACTATAATTTTTAATAAAAAAACTAAAAAAAAAAAGGAAAAATTAGAAAATTTTTTTTTTATAAGCTGCCATTTTTTAACGAATAATTGGATATTGATAAGCGTAGTTCATCTTGTAACGGGTATTCTCCTGAGTAAAATGACACCTCATTTGCTAATTTCAGATAATTCAAACGGACGCAATCCTGCCAGGATTGATTTTCAAAGGTCAACTTCAAGCCCTCATAGCAACAACAATATTCAACTTTTTTTTTTAAATCCAAGTTTGTTCTAAAGTTTAAATCCTGCAATAAACGCAAAATAAAACCATATCCATTGAGTATTTATTTTTATGTATTAAAATTCATATTGAAATAATGAACGATTATCGCGTGAAAAACCGGAATACCCCCTTAAGGCTACAGAAAGTAAGACGTGGGAATTGGTGGAGTAGTTTGGGTCATCATATTGACGTTTTTAATTGTTTTAATTGTTGACGTTAATTGTGTGTAATTTACAGTATCATTGGATTTAAATTTCATGTTATTTACAAGGTGTTTAATCTTCCTCCACTGTATCCATGTGATGTCTGGCAGAAAAATAGTCTGCTACTTCTACACTGTTTTATGCAATGGTGGACATATATGATGAGTAACAAATATTTCAAAAACTTGAGATCCGAATCGCAAGTAATTTGAACATGAACAACATATAGAGGCTCAAAAACTCTTAGAACATAATTTTGGATTTGGCAATTTAGCTGAAAATTCGCTTGTGGGGACCAACTTTATTCTTCTCAGCTAAAAAAAAAATAGGACCGAATTATCTCTCAATCTCAATTCGATAATCTGATGAAGTTCTGCTACGTGAAATAAAGGAGTAATTTATTTCATTCATGAACCATCTTCATTTGCTGATCCTGGGCAGGTATATATACTTATCCCCACTAACTGGAAGATCGATATTTGACAAACCATGACCCAATTTACTACTCGAATTGGTAGCTCAGAACTATATTAACAATCTCACCAGTCAAAATATGGTACAACATGGAGCCTATGTCATGAAAACAGCTTGTTTCTTTACATTAATATTTCCGAGAAAGTTGAAAGCTCAAATTTAAATCACTTTATTTTACGTGCAGACTATGTACGTTTCTTGTTAATATCTTAGGTTAGTGATATATACTAGTTTTGTTTTTACAGCTTTATATTACCGTTGCTACTGGTTATGTGAAATATTTCTAGTAGAATATCTGCAAGGAAAAGCTAACAAAAAACCTTCTTTTCGAATAAGGATAATTAAAAGCAACACTGCCCTAGGTTAGATTGAAACTATATCAACTTCAACATATAACATAATATTAAGCTTAGTGTATAGTGTATTCTTAGTGTATTCTTTCTAAGGAGCCATATTACTTATTATTTGTACAATTAAGAGATTGTCACAAGTGCTACATTTAAAAAAAGTTTTCCCTTCAGGCCTTAAGATTATTTTGGTGGTTGTTAGTCAATGTAGTCACTTTATTAAGATTAACACATGTTTAATGAGCGCCATCTTGAGACATCTGTTATGAGATGATGAGCTACATGACTTGCTTTTATCAAGAACTCAATGGAAAACGAGAGTTTTAATTGAAGCAATTAATTAGTTTTGATTGAACGCTGTTAGTGTAGTCTTTGCATGCCCATATTCTACCGAGAGTCATTTTAAGATACAAAATTTTGTATTTCCACTTTATTTTTTTGGCTTAGTACATTTAGTTGTTGAGAAGGAAGATATTGTCGTTTTTCGTTTGACAAAATTACATGAAAAAATACATTGCTTTAGTCGTGCGAACGTTGCTTTTTATATTCCATGTGAAAAAGTATTGTTATAGCTGAAGAATAAATACAAGCTTCGTCTGCTAAAATGGTCAATTTACAATCGAACTTCACAGGACTGAGGTGCCGTGCAGATATTGAAGATGATAGGGCGTAGGCTAGATCCCTGTGGCAGTTGTTAAATCAAATTTTAATGCACATTTAAAATAAAAATTTAGTAAAAAATTAGGGAAATGAAACAAAAAGTAATTGGATACGTAAAGAAACTTATTTTACTACAAAAAATTTTTGGAATAAATGTATCCTTTGGTAGAGCTTAGTTCATTTCAAAGACGGCATTGTGAAGCATGACTAACATGTACAAAAATTGAGCGCTGCAGTCAAGTTTTCGCTAACAAAATCTTCAAAAGTTTATTAAATCTGCTTCAATTTCTATCTTTACGGTTGCCGCACACGAAAAATTCGTTGTTTGCAAAAGTTAAACATATCTTACTTACGTTCATTGCAGTTTAACTATAACTTTGAAAATTTATTGGTATCATCTCTTAGTGCAAAAATAACCAAAATCATCGTAGCTAGCAACACTCTCCTTATTTTTGTAGTGGAAAACATTCAAATTCGGCTTAGATAAGGTCAGCCTGCTGAATGAATTTCGTTCTAATCTGAAGTCTGCATCGAAAGTAACAGGAGAAAAACGTGTTGTTTTCATCGATGATGTGTCAAAGTTGCACCACAGCCACAGAGTTTCTCCCTTTTCTAATTACTGCTGGCAAACCTGGCCCTACTTAAAGCTAAAATGTTTAGGCTGTTTAACATTATTGTGAGACGCAAAATTTTAAAAAATTTGAACTAACAGGGCAGACAACGCATTACATTTACAAATTCGCCTTATTTTCTAAAATGCAATAAATTTCGACGAGGCTCGATGATTCGAAGGATTTTTTCACGTACCATTTTTTTCAAATCAAACATTACTATTTCGGGTTAACAGTAATACGTCCTGTAAATTTCGTAGTGATCTGATCTTCTATCAAAAATTATGAAAAAAGGAAATTTGAAAAAAATATTTGAATACTTTAAAGCACCTAGCGCCCACAGAAGGCTAAAAATATCTAAAACCCTATCATTCTCAAGCTTAAAACTTTATCAATTTCCACTCTGCTTCCTGTTTTCCACATTGTATTTTTCCATAGAAATTTCATTTTCTTTTCGTATTATTTTTTTTACGGTCACTTTTTATTATACTTTTCATTGCGTTGACACACTGATAACAAGTACCCTTGTTGTTTCTTACTTCATAATAATTTTTCGGTAAGGTGACTGGTTTGGTAAGATGATTTTTTCAGTAATCAAGTGCTGAGGCTGGAAAAAATATTCGGGACATTTATCTATAGTTGAATATATAGTTGAATATATAATTATATATAGTTTAAATATACATATGTAAAAACTTTCTGTATACAATATTTGGTGACCCTTTTATTTTTTTAGCACAGCTAGACATCTGCGTGGCATAGATTTGATAAGAGTTTGGCACGTTTCCATTGGAATATCGTTTCAAATCCCTCCACCTTCCGCTAATGTGAACGCGATTTCTTATTTTTATTTTTCAGATTTAGCTTTTTTAAAGCCTCCAAAGATTGTCAATAGTGATGAGATCTATCTGGTCTAAGTCATTTCATTAAATTAATGTTACTTCTTTGGAGCTCAGATTTGACGAACTTCGAACAGTGTTTGGAGTAGTTGTCTTGCAAGAATTCTCACTTTAGCGGCATATTTTCTTCTGTATACTGCTTTGTATACCCCAACACACATGGTATTTTTAATCGAAAAAAAAGAGCAATGACATACCAAAAAATACAATCCCAGATTTTGATACTTCCACCACCATGCTTTACTACTCATAGAATTGAGTTTTTTAGGACAACGTATGTACATTTTGCGATCGAACCCAAAAAGTTTTAATTTTTGTTGAATCATGGCACAAAATGTTTTCCCGATTCAGGTGCTACTGGTTTCGTGCTAAAATATTTTGATGTTAGTTTTACTTGTAATAGAAACCTTACTTGCTACTCTTCCGTCTAATCTTCTCTTTATAAAGCGATTTCTGAATGTTCGAGTTCTAATTGAAATCGAAGTTGGAAAACACGCTCACCAATGAAAAAAGAATGCTTGAACGGATATGTCATAGATATTTTGATTTTATTTTTGACATAGATATTCACATCACACAAATATGATGAATACAACAAACGTCCAAACTTTCCCAGATCAAATACGCTAAATAGAAAGGTTTGATAATGATTCCTTTTCTCGAGGATTACTAGCTCCACTTGAACCTAAAAATTAAATTGTATACGTTCAATAGGTGCGTTTTATTTTACATCTAGAGTAGTGCAGGATATCGATTTGCACACGAAACAACAACAACATCCAGAGTACGAACACTTGTCAATTCAGTGGAGTTCGCACTCGTGCTCTCTGTGGAACGTATTTCGAAATGTCATTTCAACTGGAATAGTTGGAATTTTCAAAAATTTCCATGTCACCCTGGCAACCAGGATAAATATTTATACATTTGAAAACGGCGTTGGTTATATGACAGTCCAAATTTTGAAATGACAACTGTCGGACAGAAAAAAACTCGCGTGCTACTCTGGATCGTTTTATTATGCATGCAGGATACCTACTACACTCTGGATGAAAATAAAACGCAGCTAATGTTTAGAGTAAGCTTTATCGAGGATAAGTTATTTCATTCAAATTTCAACATTGTCGTACGATGATGGATCAATTGTCTACTCCGAGAAAAAAAGCTAACCTAAGGGTCTCTAAATTTCACGATGCACAAACATTCACACTACCTTCTCAAAACAATGGCTTTTTAGACGTAGTAAGCAATAATCTTCAGTCTGAATGTCCGACCATATGATTTCTAATCCTTAAGAAAACTTTAATATTCAAATCTTTGGTCGGTATCGACGGATTAACCAAGAAGACCCAAGAATACCCAAGAATCTACCTAGCAAGGCAATCGTCATGCTTTCTTATATCTTCAACATCTGCCTGAAAAATGGACAATTTCCTTTGGGTTGGAATGGTGTGAGAGTTGTTCCAATATACAATAAAAACCTGAAAAAATCCTAAGCTCCAGAATTCGACTATCAATTGAGTCGTCTGGAACAATTCCTGATTTTCAATTCGGTTTTCGCCCATACCAGCCAGAGTTCCAAAAGGGCATGTTTTAAGCCCCACTCTCTACAACATTTATATGCAGGACTTAGAAAAAGTACCTCGTTGCCACATTGCCATGTAAGCGGACGATAAGCTTACACTTGTAAAAAATTACTGCATCAAGTGGAAAAGAAAAAAATTCTAGCGCACCAGAACCGCCAGATAAACTAATTTTCGATGAGCAGTAGAGAAATCGTGCAGATTTTGAGTGTATATTCTATCAGCTTTCTTATAGCCAGCCTGTTTAGAAGGCAATTTACCAATTTGATCACATGAATGTATTGAAACTCATAGGTTTAGGAGAGTCAAACTTTGCTACTTATATTCAACGTTGTCTTCTTAAGTTACAAAACTTTAAAAACAGCATATCCTGTAACATAAATGAAAGTATAGTTCAGTGTTTGCAACAATTTGCCAGGACTGCAACTAAAAATCGATCACAACTGCTTCCCGTCAAAATCAACGTACCCTATAAATCTCGTTTTCATCCGCTGACTTCATCCATAGAAAGATGTTTGGGGCTACCATACGAAAAATTTCCAGAACGTGTTTACTTATTTTTCGTTTACTTATTTTCATTTGTTTAACATTGTTTACTTATTTTTTACTTATTTTCATTCTAGATTTTCTTCATATAAATTATTTTATTTTATATTTATTGATATGGAAACAAGAAAAACGTCTCGTGCTGGTAATCCTTTGAGGGCACCAAAACCAGAAATATATCAAATCTGCTTCACGTTGAAATCAACTTACCCTGCGAATTTTGTTTCGATATGTTGACTGCGTTGCAAGTTATAGGTGTTCAAAGAAATTTAGGGCTACCACTCGCAAAAGTATTCATGTTTCCGAAATCTTAATATTTGTTGTTTATTGTCACTACAAGATAATGACTGTTTGAAAGTTTTATGATAACGCTTCCGAAAGTTATGGCAAACAATACAAATTCAATCATAGCTGGGAGCCCTACCATGGTTTTTCAACTAGATGCCCACTGAAAATTGCCTAAAATCAGGTCCAGTTAGCGTATGAATTTTGTTATGATCTCATGACTGCAGTGGAAGCTATAGGGCAAAAGCTTTATTTTGGTAAGCAAATTTTCAAAATTCAAGACACCGAAATTGCCGTACCTGGCAGCTCCAACCTAATTTTTCAACCGAATTTCTGCCAAATTTGAACTAGAGTCAGGTTCAACTACTGCGTGAACTTTGTCAAAATTTGGTGACAGAATTAGAAATATATAGGGCAAAAAACAGTTATTTTCTAAGTGATTTTTCAGGATCGCATCACTGGCCCAGGTTGTCAGCACAAAACCACTTCTGTCAGACCTGTTCCTACTCAAAACCAATGTATTCTGAGAATTTCAGCTGTGTCGGATTATCGGGTCATGAGTTCTCGTGAACACAAGTTTCTAAAGTGCGGAAGGGCTACCGTTCTTGCTCAATATAAAATTTGAAAAGTCTTACTTTGGCTGTGTAGGCAAAGCATAGGATTTATATATGAGCTGCATTATTTCTTAAAAGCGAGAATTTTCTGGAGAGTTGATGATTTGAAGGTTTTTACTTTCAGTACCTGCTGTAGCTATAGGGTATTCACCACGTTTATAAAAAACTACAATAGCTACAGGGTATTCAACACGTTTATAAAAAAAACTACAAAGGTCTGAAATTAAGAAGTATTCGGAGGTTCAGTAATTTTCATTAAGATTTAATAGCCATATCAAAAGCTATCGCAATTCAAAATTTTTATAATTTTCACAATCTTATATTAAGCACGATAGGGTTGAAAATTTCTAATATGTCCATTTAACGTCTGAACTTTACAAATTTTGTTTTATTGAAAATAATTTGTCGAAATTCCTGAGGAAAATAAAGCTCTTTGCCCTATAGCTTCCAGTACAGTCATTGAATCATAACCAAATTCAAATGGCAAATGAAACTTATTGTAGGCAATATTCAGTAGAAATTTAATTTCAAAATAATGATAGGGTTGCTAGCTATGTTCGTTTTTGTATTTTTTGGCATACTTTTAGTAAGCGATTTAATCATAGAATTTTCAAATCGTAATGATCTTATAGTGAAAATAAACACCAAATATTAAGGTCTGGAAAATTTTAAAACTTTTGTGAATGGTAATCCTAAATTTCTTTGCATCCCTATCTTTCCAATGCAGTACTCAATACAAAATTCGCACGGCAGGTTGACTTTAACGTAAGGCATATACGACATATTTTTTGCTTAGGTTGCCAGCAAAGGGCTGCCAGCACTAGGCCTTTTTGTTATTTTCGTTCCAATAAAAGCTTGCATTAAGTATTTACATCGCAAACATTTGCAATGAAAATAAGTAAACAATGTTTAAATTTTCTGAGATCTGCACATTTTTCGGTTTACAACCCCAAACACCTTTCTATCGCTGTAAATTTCGATGAAGTCACCGAAATTAAAATAAGCTCAGATTCTATTATTACTTGGGGTGTATTAGTTTTAAGTAGGAGAAGTAAGTGGTAGAATACACACTCAAAATCTGTACAAATCCTCTACTGTTCTTCGAACATTAGTGTTTCTAGCGGTTCTGATGCGCTAGGGTTTTTTTATAATTATAATTATTATTAATTTATTCAAATGACACTAGTATTTTCCTTCAATAAAACCGTAGGTCACCTTAAAGTTCGTTAAATTTTGCATTAAATAGAAATGTAAGATTGCCTCTCAATCA
The DNA here is from genome assembly GCA_947369275.1 of Nemotelus nigrinus. Lineage (NCBI taxonomy): Eukaryota > Metazoa > Arthropoda > Insecta > Diptera > Stratiomyidae > Nemotelus > Nemotelus nigrinus. The sequence goes on along the minus strand of OX376374.1, from coordinate 29,596,667 downwards.
TAATTTTTTTATCAGAATATTTTAGAGATCAAACTAACTCCCGCAAGAAGGTTTGTAACCATATGATTGAAATAGTATAAAATTCAAAGAAAAGACACAGTAAATAAAAAAAGGAGCCATCTTTTCGGAAGTCCATGTAATCTTGATTGGCCCTTTGATGTTTCAGCAGAATATGTAATTTAGCATCGAATATGCAACTTGTATTCTATCGGATGAGTGGGAATTCCACTAATATCAATAAATTCTAAATGAAAAATTGCCTTAAATATTGCCTTAAATATTGCCTATTAATTCTTATCTTCCATAGTGAATCTTCAAATTCAATAGACAATTTGCATTTTTTTCAAACACGCTGCAAGCTATTTCCATCGTTCGTTTTGAAAAACAATTTTATATTTCAAGGCGCTTTAGCACATGAAATCATTATCACATGACACAAACCCATAAAAACGCTATCACAAAGCAAACTTTTCATATGGCTTCTCAAAACTGCATTGTTTACTTTATCTTAAAAATAAAATTTTATACAATATGAATCATGTTTTTCCTCAATGGAAAATCATACGATTGTAAATAACATCTTGTTTGCCGACAGAAGCAATCACACAAAATTGTTGACATGAATTGAATAATTGCTCTCAAGAATTACACGTAAGTTGCTTATTAAAACTTGTTAAAGGTTCTTATTAAAGTCATTGCTCACAGCGTGGAAAAATTGAATTTCAAAGAGACTTGACTTTCAGAATTAGTCAATCGACAATTTTCAATAACGATTTCGATTGGGGGTTTTCATTCGAGAATATAGTGAATAGAATAAATTAACGATTATAATGCAAAAGTTGTGAAATCAAAAGATCACAAGAAAGATTGAATGAAGACAGTAAAAATAAATCAAAGTGAAGTTGTAGTAAAGAAGACAAAGTAGATGCAAATTGTCACACACTGACTTCATGCGACCTCGAGTTCTAACGATGGTAATTACTCAGGAGCTGCTAACTGCATCCCCTCATCGTCTCCTGCATGAAAGGCCGAAGTTCGCGGTCGCATCATGTACAGATTATATTGGGTAGAATTCAATATTTGATCACTTGCCAATTGTGTGTTGGTTTTTAATCCGGGCCATATGCAGAAAAATCACGAATTAACGAAGTGGTTGCGAATAAAGTTTGAACTCAATATCAGCTGGTTCAACTCCTATTAGTTTTAGTGGATTTTATCCTGTATTCAGATAATCTTGTTCTCAATTATTTACTAAAATATTAATTTTAATACGTCTTTTGCAAAGAAGAAGGAGAACAGAATATTTCGCATAAATTAAAAATATTATTTGTCACATGCAAACTCTGTAGTTAGCCAGCCACAAAGTATGCTTCTAACGTATGTTTTGCATATTCCGAAATGATAAGCAAAACAGGAAAAAACAGCAACGAATTATCTTCCTAATCAGTCATCTCCGTTCTTCCGTGTGCATCTGTCTAATTGTGGTCTAATGTAAACCAATCGTTTTTTTTGTGTCTAATGTAAAATAACTCAAGGCCAACCACGATTTCCTGGTACCACAATCATTAGCAATTGCGAATTTAATTTATATTATTAATAATGTATGCAATGCAATTGCAAACCAACTGCATGATTCAAAGTGCATGCGATCTACGATCTATTGCGATTGTTGCTAGATCGACGCCGATCTTGTGCGCATGTCGACAATAAAGTGCCATGTGAAAAATGCATTTGAATTTTTCATCTAACGAAAAATTTTCAGTGCTGGCCTTGGACTTTTTACTGTTGCTGGCCTGAAATGTTACTAGCTACTAGCTGTTTTTTTTTTCTAGTTCTAGTCTGACAGTTTACCTAATGGGGAGGCTGGGGCCTAGGAAAATGTCAGCCCGCTACAGATGCAGATTTCGTTGCACATGTTGTACGATTGATGAATATTATGGCACTCATGAACGCAAGAAAATGGGATGGTTTTTCGTGTTTTGAGTTTTGATAAAGCTTATTTTTCAAAAGTGATATATTTGTGTTAAAATATCTCTATTATATTGCTTCATTAATTCTACTACGAAAAAAACACGAAAATAACGAAAAGAACTCACTAAAAGTCTGTTGTGATAACGATTAAAGAGCATACTACTTGGGGAAATCAACAAGACAAAACTCTACCTGATTTAATTTTTTTTCGATCCTTTTAATCAATAGTCCTTGTTTTGCTCTTGCAAGTACTAGTCAATTTGTCAAAACAAAGTAACATATTGATTCGATGAGAGTTTGAAATGTATTTCATAAGTGTATGATACCAACTGGAATACTATTTTAGAACATGCAGCATTCGAAAATGTTCCAACAGTACCAGCACTAGCCACTCAACAGCGGTGGCAGTCTAGTAATAGAACAAGCTTTGGGAAAATAGAAAACTTCACTTTTCAATGCACAATTAACCTTCAGCGGTTTTTCTTGTCGTTTTTCGCATCTGTGTAGATATTTTCTGTTTTTATTGAAGACAGGTTTTGTGTGTCACGAATGCTAATGTCGAGTATAGGAATGTCCCAAGAACGTGTATCCCGATGTTTGTTTTTCCGCACCAAGGGGTGCACTTTTTGGGATTTTCAATGAGAAAATTGCTTTGTCGCGATTAGTTCGCGCTGTTGGCGTTGAGTGTGATGCAACTCAGAATGCGAATGTTGATTATGGTAACAAACGGGTAAATACAATGATGCTCTGGAATTTGTGTTATTGACTGAACAAAAGTTTTTCGCATATTGTCCCATAACGATTGTTATCTATCACGAATTGGTAAAGTTTATGGAAAGGCTGTATACGACAGTACAAGGCTGCTAGTATAATGCTGTCATGAGTGGTAACTTTTTATACTATTTTCGAACACATAAGATGAGAAGTTTTTGAGAATATTAGTCACTTTTGAAAAGTATGCCTGGTGAAATCATGTATGTATCAGTTGATTTCGAAAGAGTATGTAATGATTGAATGATTAAAGCTGGATGTTAGAAAAAACATTAAAATATGTATGCATTTGATTATATTTATGCTTTGATTTAATATCATTTCACATATTATATCCTTTCATATCTAAAACAGTAATTGATGTATTTGGTATCCTGTAATTTACAGGCGAAATTGTTTAATAGAGCGGAAAGTGTGAAAATGCAACTTTATTTTATCAAACGCTCATGAGATAATAGCTTTGAAGGAGGGAAAAAATGATAAAGCTCATAAATTTCACATGCATGAAGAAATCATTTTTTACAGTCTTAAAAACTGAATGATTATCAAATAAACATATCAAAACCTGCGTAATTCCCCCGGGTTCGGGTGGTAAATAAAAAAAACGCAAGTAAATGCAAATCTATTCTACCACATATCTTCAGAAATTAATTGCGATATTTTAGTGGAAATTTCGTTTCGTAGTTAATCCAAGGAGAGCGGAAAATTTTTGAATCAAATATTTGGCCTAGGTTATATCTCGTGCATAAATAAACCGACTCGAATAGACGGTTGCAGCGAATCTTGCATTGATCACATTCTTCTAAGGAAAAACTCCACTCGGTACCACGCCATTCCCATTATATTACAAAACTCAATCACTGATCACTTCACGACACTAATTAAAGTAGACATTAACTATCAGGAAGTAAATAATTTTCTACCAAATAAACGAACTACCAAAATAATTAATTTTAATGAAGTGAAAATGAAGCTTGGTCTAGTAGATTGGGACTTAGTCATCAATGACGATGAAGATGCTAATTTATCATCTTATAAATTTATCCAGACGGTCATCAATATAATTAAGGAATCCACAACAACTAAATTCATCCCCAAAAAACTTTCACCTTTGAAACAGTGGATTTCTTTAGGAATAATAACATCGATAAGAAAAAGAGATGAAATAAAAAAAAGAATTAATAGGGAACCATTCAACACCAATCTAAAAATTTTTTATAAAATATACAGAAACAAGTTAAATACCATCATAAAAGCAGCAAAGAAAAACTTCTACCAAAAGCGTATTATTAATGCTAACAACAACAAAAAGTTATGGGAAACAGTGAATAATATGACAAGCAGTAAGTCCACAATGAATATTCCAACGGAAATAATTGAGACGATTCAGCCGGAGATAGCCTCTTCATCTGTTAGTAGCAAGAACATATGCCTGGCTAATCACTTGAATGAACATTTCATAAATATTGGAGAGCAAATAGCAAAAAATTTTGAAAATAACAACGAAATTGTATTACCCAACTCAAGTAACATCAGCTCAAATTTTCATCTACATAAAGTAAGCAGTAATGAGCTGCTGTTTATAATTAATTCACTTAAAAAGCAATCAGCTCCAGGTTGGGACGATATAAATAATAATCTGCTACAAGCAATAAAGCTCAGTATTATAGCCCCCCTCACCAAACTTCTCAATAAATGTATGAAGAATGGGATCTTTCCGACTGAGTTCAAAAAAGCAATTGTTATCCCGGTATTCAAAGGTGGCAATAGTCTCGATGCAAATAACTATAGACCCATATCACTTCTACCTTCATTAGCAAAAATTTTTGAGCGATGTATAAAAAATAGATTAAGTAAATATTTGACGGAAAACAACATTTTATCTAAGAATCAGTACGGCTTCCGAGAAAAATTAGGCACAGAAGATGCAGTGTTACGGGTAACAAACTTCCTCTACTCTGAAATCGACAAAAATAATAAGCCCATAGCTGTATTTATGGATATTCAAAAAGCTTTCGATACCGTTCCAAAAGATTTGCTGGTTAATAAACTTAGTCAAATTGGAATCATAGGCAAACCGCTAATGTTGCTAAGCTCTTATCTTAGCTTAAGACAACAAAGAGTGAAAGCTAACAACGCTTATAGTGATTGGCGTTCGAAATCGGATGTAGGTCTACCACAAGGTACTGTCCTCTCACCCTTATTATTCCTCATCTATGTAAATGACTTTTGTAATCTGTACGAAGGGGCAACCTCTGGTCAAATAATTTCTTACGCTGATGATACAGTATTGCTGATTTCGTCCCCTAGTTGGGATGAGAGCTTTAGAATAGGGCAACTATACATTGATAACGTACAAAGATGGTTACGCTACCACCACCTCAAACTTAATTTAAAGAAGACATGTTTAATTACTTTTGCACCCACAGTGGCAGGACAACCAAACGGAGTAAACTTTTCCATATACGGCCACAAATGTAGGAATACAATCAATGAACCTTGCGATGGAAAATGTGAATTAATTCGTACTGTAGACCATACTAAATACCTCGGCGTAACAATCGACAAAAACCTAAAGTGGAATAAACACATAGAAGAAGTAAATAAAAAGTTAAGACGCAGTATCCACATGTTTTTCTCTCTAAGAGACGTATTAACAAAGGAACAGCTAAAAATTATTTATTATGCACTTGTGCAGTCTATACTACAGTATGCCATAGCAGCGTGGGGTGGTACCTTCTCTTCTCACCTTTCGAATATTATTACTACGCAAAAGCAGATTCTAAAGGTCATATACCAGTTACCTCGTCTATTTCCAACGTCTGCGCTCTTTGCCTTAGCTAAAGTATTTGACTTTAAAAAACTTTACCTGGTTTCTATCCTATGCTATACCTACAAATATGATCGAACTAACATTATCCAAACTGGCCACGCAACTAGATCAAACCAAATTAGAATTGCTGTTCCTGCTTGTAAGAAAACTCAAACGCAAAAATACGTATCATATAAAGGACCGATGTGCTTTAATAAACTACCTGAACATCTACAAAATATTAATACGTTTATTAGGTTCAAATATAATGTTAAAAAATGGCTCCAAGCAATATCTAATGAAGAATTTCAAGCTAAATTTAATTTTATATTAAGCTCACCTTTGTAAATTATATTTTATATTTCCGAATTATTAGCATTAGTTATTATAATTATAAATGAATTATTGTATTAAATGAATTATTGTAAGTGTTAACACAAAAAAGACAGACTCCTAAGAGCTGAACAAGCCTCTTCACACAAGCTATGCTTATAGAGAGGCGTTTTACACAAACTTATGTTAGTTATTCTAAGTTTTGTTACTGATGTTATGATTTGTGATTAATAAATGGAATTGAATTGAATTGAATTCTGTGTTTTGTTCAATGTTTACAAAATAAAGTATTATACTTTATACATACTTATTTCACAGTAGCACATCCCAAGATTTTGCTGTTTTTGTGTTGTAATTAGAGGTTGGTAAAGGTCTCCATTATCTTGTCATTCTTTGGAGTGAAAACTTTGACAATGGATTACGGCTGCAATAGACTGCTGATTACTAGTAGATAAAATGCCAAGTATTTCAATTTTTGATCGATTTTGCTATTAAAAAGACGTTTTGAAATTCAAAGGCGTATCGATCAACTATGACTTGCTAGCTCGAAAGAATGAACTAAACATACTAAATGGGCGTGAAATGAGCAAAGACATGTACTAATGCCATCCGCATTTCAATGCCGAAAACAAATTTTCACGAAAAGAAGCAACTTTTCATTCAAAGAAGAAAATACCACTCTTGCTTACTTTCGAGATAAATTTTCACCGAAACTGATTTCACGTGTAATTTTTTTTTTTTTAATTTCTCCTGAAACCGAGGTCAGTACTAAGCTTAACTCGTGATTACCCAAACAGAATCACTTAACCTGAGCAATAACTTGGCTTTTCTATTTAAATAAGCCTAACTTATACGCAAAATAACCAAATAAATAAGGCATCATAATATGAGAACATTGTATAAAAAATATTATTATGCATTACAAATTAAAAATTTAACAAGTTCAAAGTTTCACATTATATTAGAAGACTTTATTTTTTAAAAGGTTTTTGTGTCCGAAAAACGCCAACGGGAAAAGACCCTGTGTCAGATCGTTGGATTGTCTGGTCTAGAAAAACTCTTCGTGATTTAAGGTAAGGAGTCGGTAATATCGAAAGTCTGTGATTATAATCATAATAAGCGATGATAAATTGAAAAACAATAAGCGGGTAAATCTACGTTGGACGGACTCTAAAGTATGCACAACGTATTGATAATGGGTACACCACATTTGACTGCAGTATTCCAGGACATTACAAAAATGTGAAAGGAAAAAATGTAAACAAGATAAAGAAATGGCTTAAAAGATCTAGAGTTAAAGTCATATAATCGAATTGCCTTATCAGCTATGTGCATTATCTGCTGATCGAATTTGAGTTTGGAGTCAAATATCAAGCCAGGATTTTGAAAATTATTTATATTTTTTTTTGAGGAAAAATGAACACATTATCATAGAAAATTGGTAATGATTCTGCGTCAAAGAAATATTTCCTCAGTCGAAAGAAAAGAATTTATTCATTTTAAAGAACTGATATTGAACTTGCCCTAAGTAAAAATTGGTATAGTTTCAAGGAAATGTTGCCATAAATCTGGCATCAATCAGTTCTCGTACGATCACCGAAGTTAAGCAATGTTGATGTTGGGCGCGATTATTACTAAGATGGGGGACTGCTTGAGAACTCGCATGTCGTTGACACGCAAAAACTCTCTCTCCCTTCATATTACTTTGAAGGGAGTGGAAAAAAATAATAAACAAATTATTAATAAACAATAATTTTTTTTTTAAATGCCGAAGCTCTGGGGATTCACCTTTTGAAGTGCCACATTTTTTTTCTTATTTTCTGAAGCGCTAGTGTTATTATGCTTAGCCACCACTAAAGTTATAATGTGGCACATTATTAATGGAGTGCTGGAAGCCCAGTCGCCGGCTGTTAAGAAAACTTGAGACGAACAACAAATACATCCATGATACCGGCGAGATTCGAACCCGCGTGCAGTAGTTAGCTGCTTCGGACTGGTGCGTTAGATTTACTAAATTACATAATTGACATAATTTACTAAATTTGAGGAAAATTACTTGCTTGAAATAAAAATTGTATTTCGTTGAATGTAGGAAATTTTTACACAATATTTATACAAATTACTGCCATTAAATAAAAGTTTATTTGATTTGTGGAAGATTTCACAACTCTTAAACTAGTAAATATGTTCTTTGATTCGCGCAAACATATTTTTCTGAATGTAACACCATTGGTGACATTTTGCAGCATTCTGAGTAAATGCGTTAGCAATGCAGCAATTATTCAACGCAGAGAAATCATTTTGCAATTGATAACAATCTCCATTGCTCTGAACATCTTGAAGCTATCAGCTTACAAAAAACAGGGAGAACGTATACGGCATGGCAGGCCATTGATAAACAACCGGTACAACAGAGGGCCAAGAATTGTACCTTGCGAAACTCCTAAGGTATTGAACAATGGAGCAGAAACGTAAGAATTGACCGTTAAGATTAACAACATAAGAAGTAAACCAGCAGTATGAAGTAAAATCCAGGGAGTTGCTTCCTTCTCTAGTTGGCAGCATAGAATGGAGTATATATTTACACCCCACTCGCTGATTTCCTTTCTAGTCATTTCATATTATTGTGTATACTAAACTATTTAGCACCTCACCTTTCGCTTGAAACAAATTTAGTTTTGAAATTCGTGCTGGGCTTCCTAAAGTAACTTCCTTGAAGAGTTTAGCTACATTTTCAAGTTCACAAGTGACATAATCAAACTCTTTCGATTCAGTTGACTCTAGAATTTGTGGTCCTTTTCTTTGTTTTCGCATAGTAGTCAGAGAAATATTTGTAGTTTCTCTCCTTTATAGCTTCCTAGATTATTGTTTATTAGTGGTGTTGGCTCTTCAGGATCAGCTGTAAATTTTGGTAACATGATTTTTACTTGTAGCCATGTTTTATGATTGGACAAAAATCTTCCTCAAATGTATTGACACTTTGTTAAAAAGCCCTTCAATTTTGGAATGAAATTGGCGCACGATTCGTTTAATTTTAGCTTCTGCGTAATTTTCGTAATTTAGTATAACGCTGTGAGCAAACATCTATTCGTACACCTTTTTGCAGCTAGAGATGCATTGGTTTCGCGAAATATGATTTGAAAGCAAAATATCGTTGTAAAAAGTGAGATTTAAATTTTATAAGCTATCAAATATGGTAACTGAAGGAACATTATAATGAAAAAAAACTCTAGCGCACCTGAACCGCTAGAAACACTAATGTTCGAAGAACAGTAGAAGAATCGTGCAGGTTTTGAGTGCATATTCCACCATATGTGCTGCTTATTACGGCCAAACTGTTTCAAATGCCACGTTTTACTTTGGTCTCAAGAATGCATTATAACTCATATGGTGGAAGGTATCAGATATTACCGCTGGCATGAATTTCAACGTTTATGAGAGCGATACACGGGTTAATTATATTCGTTATCAGTTGCTTATTTCACATAATTTTTAAAGCAGCATCTCATATAACATCAATGAAGAAAATGGTCAGTACCTGCAGCACTGTAACTGAAGTTGGTGTTTGGGGCTGCGATCCGAAAAATTTGCAGAACTTTGGGAAATGAAATATTGGTTATTTATTTTCATTGTAAATGTTTCCGGTATGAATACTAACTGTAAGCATTTATTGATACAAAAGTAGCACAACCGACTCGTGCTGGCAACCTTCTGCCAGTATCAAAGCCAAGAATATATCACATCTGCTTCACGTTGTTATATTACATTCGAAGTTATAGGAGTATAAAGAAATTTAGGGTTACCTGCAGCGAGTTATTTCAAATAATCGAAAACTTAATATTTGCTGTTTATTATCACTACAATATCATAACCATTTGAAAATTCTACGATAAAACCGCTTAATAAAGATATTGCAATTAAACACAAAACCAACAATAGCTGGCAACCCTATAGTGGCTTTTCAAGCAAATTTGGCCTGAATAATGTTTATAATAGGTTCCATTAATTGTATGAAATTCGTATTGATTTCATGATTGCACTGGAAGTTATAGGGCAAAAAGTTTTATTTTCCTGAGCGAATTTTCAAAACCAAAGACACAAAAATTACCATAGCTGGCAGCACCAATCAAATTTTTCAACCAAATTTCCACCAAACAGAGATTAGAGTAAGATTCAGCTACTGTGTCAATTTCATGAAAATCTGGTAACTAATTCACATTTCATAGGGCAAAAAGCAGTTTTTTTTCTTTGTAATTTTTCAAGATGGCACCACTAGCACAGAGTTGCCCACAATTCAAAAGTCCAATGTCCAATGCATTCTGTAAATTTCAGCTGTATTTGATTATTGGTTCGTGAGTTCCCGTGAACAGAAGTTTTTGATGCTAAAAATATAGGTTAACTGGGAGAGGGTTACCGTTCTTGTCCGACATGAAATTTCCAAAGTTTAACTTTGAACGTGTAGATAAAGCATAAGATCTGTATATAGTTTGATTGTAAGAAACGGACATTTTTTAGATATTCGATGGTTTGAATGTTTTCACTTCCAAATTTTTTTTTTCAAATTTAAGACACCAAAATTATCATAGCTGGCAGCTCCAACCGAATTTTTCAACCAAATTTCCACAAAACGTGGTTTAAAGTAAGGTCCAGCTACTGTGTGAATTTCGTTAAAATCGAACGATTCAATCAGAATTTATAGGGCTATAAACAGTTATCTTTTTTAGTGATTTTTCAAGATGGCACCACTGGCACAGAATTGCCCGCATTTCAAAATCACTTCTATCAGATCTGGTCCTATGTAAGGCCAATACATTCAACAAATTTCAATTAATTCTGCTCATCGGATCGTGAGTTTCCGTGAACAGAAGTTTTTGATGCTAAAAATATAGGTAAATTGGGCAAGGGTTACCAGGCGTTCCCGTTATACCATATCAAATTTTTTTTATTGTATATGTAAACAAAGCACAAGATTTATATATGAGTGGCTCTTTTTTGAAGAAGCGGCATTTTCTCAAGAGAGACGATGATTTGGAGGTTTTCATTTTCAGTGCCTGCCCTAGCTACAGGGTTGCCAGCTCCTTCATTAAAAGCTACAAAAATCTACAACTAAATAATTCAAATATGTTCTGAAAATTTTGTAATGATTGAATAGCTAAGTCAAAAGTTATCGCAATTTAAAAATTTTCAAATTTTCCCGTTCTCTTTTTAGGCAACCAGCGCACACATGGGGTTAAAAAATTCCAAAACATTATCCAATTCACATGTAAAACACGTTTGAAATTTATTTCGTCAACTTTATTTTTGCGAAAATTATTTGTGTACGAAATAATAGGTATATTAAAAATATCACTTAAATGGCCGCCGGCGCCAAAATGTTAGCAATAACTGACATTCAGTGACACCTGGACCTATTCTGCACATACACCAATGTATCCTGAAAGTTTCAGCTCAATTGGATGGCGCGTTCCCGAGATTATCTCACTGAAATTTTTTGATGATTTATATATATATATATGGAAATATGAATTTTTGGCCGAATCGATTTTAATACTAATGTTCTTCGAACATTAGTAAAAATGTATCTTTCTAACAAAAGTAGAAAATGTTAAAAAAAAAAACACTTATTAATGCGATATTTCTGAAAGGTTGTCTTTATGTGCACGTGAACATCATATTTTTTTAAATTGTCTTTCCGAATTCCAGAATTTATTTAACTTTATGCAGCTTAAAATCACAAGACGTTGAAATTGGGAATCATTTGGTTTTTGTACAAAATTTTCAACTAAGGTTCCTGCAAGGTAGTCGATCACAAGAACTACAGGCGAAAAATTAGGAATGTATTACCGGACTTAGAAACACCCTTCTAAGGCAAAAAAAAATTTTTGCATCAGTGAATACTGTTGCAAATGTTCCTCGAGATTATACTTGCGACATAACTGTGCGGCTTCTCTAGCGTAAGTGCGACCTGCCAGAGTAGATTCGTATGTCACAAAACATTTCCAAATTTGCAAAGAGAAATTGTTCAGTGTGCATGGTTTACAGATCCTATTAATAGTTTTGGTGTTTTTTTTATCGAGTAATGCTTCCAGTTCTTCATCTTCAACATTTTTTCTTTAGCTTCTAAATTATTATTTTCCAAATGTTTAAACCAATCTCTGCGTGTCACCACTGATCGAGCGTGGTCACTGTAAGTGTCCTGAAAAATTCTATGTTCTTCGGCTGCAGACTTTTTATCAAAAAATTAAAGCAGTCTAATTCCAGGCAAATCATCGGTTTTTAGACATGAAATTCGACACGTTTAACGGTATGAAAAATACATATGTTTGTACTTCTGTGAAATAATATAAAAATATTCGTCATTTTAAGTCAAGAAAAATATCGGCCATTGTAGAGCTTGAAGTTGGCTGTAGTATTACCCGACGCTATCTTTTGATAACAGCGAAAACGTATTTAATAGGTTAAAAAAAATTGATTGATTTATAAGTCCAGTTCTTCAAAACCATATAGGTTACTTATTTTTGACGAACTGTACCCCTTGTTCAGAGAGGTGTCGAAAATGCTTTTATGGTATATTGTTTTATGATCAAAAATACATGGTAAACTTGAGCTGAAGTGTCCTTCAAAGAAACCATGTAATACCACCAAAATACTTTTACTTTTGATCTTGTCACCAAGCTATCACTAATATCATTTGAGTAGTAACTGTATCTGTTCGAGCTTAATTTCAGTGCTTCGTAACGGCAAATGTAGATATTTGATATATATATATATATACTGGATATTCATTGATATGAAACATTATATTTAGAATAAGCTCACTTTTTGCCAAGCACAGTGCAGGAAAGAGCATCATATATGTATAATGTAAAATATATGTACTATCTAAAAATTTAGAGTTTTCAGATCACTTCCAAAAGCTTAATAAATTTTATTTATTTTCATATCAAACGTCTCTTTTATCACCATCATACAGTTATATATTAATGCTCGTGGAACTATTCTAACATGCGTGGAAAATTAAATTATTCCTATTGAATGCTCTTTCAAATATTTAACTTACCATAATAATGAACATTTTTGCGATAGATTAGAAGTTTTTGTTTGGGTTTGTGCTTAAAAGTTATACCTTTTCCAACACAAATTGTAATTTAAGCTTGAGTTTCTACCTCTTTCTGAAGCTAGATCAGCGTAAATGAGTTTCGTCAGAGGTTAATAAAAACTATTAACGCCCAATAACTTCGTCAATTTAACATTAAACCAACTATTTGATTGTTGCGTTATAAAAGTTTATTAAAAATAAATCCTCTCGCCTGTGAACGCAATTTCGAATACATTTACTCAACCGTATATAGCCTTTGGGTTAGCTACAAATATGTATCATGTATGTACGTACATAAATATAAATATACATATTTCATGTTCTGTAGACGAAAAACTACGTTCTGATTAAGCAACATTTCATGCACTTATTGAAAAATTATGCGAAGCTTTGAAAAGTGTACTTGTGATTTAGCGAGCCATACATGAAATGTGCGTACCTGCTTTCATTTTTATTGAATTAGCGTCTACCTGAAAAACCAACGAATGAGAAATTTTTCAAACGTATTTGAAGTGAAATCTGAAATTCAAATTCGCCATTTCATCGCATTTGTTTGCATCGCGAAAACTTTGGCCGTAACAATGACTTCACCATGTCGAGCGTGTACAAACAATGCACGCATTGTGACAGTGGACTCAACAGGATTCGGGGGAAAGCTATGAGAATTGTGATTTTCCGCGGCTATTCGTCAGATTTTCCAAAATTGTAAAATTACTCGAACGTTTGTGTACGAAACGAATATTAGCGATAAGCATGTGTGAGTGAATGTTGTGATTAGTTACACCTCCATATGCATATGCACCCAATTTACTGCACTTGTCCGATTTAAACAACACATAGATTCGATGCAAAACGTACAGATACATACACGTTTAGCAATTCGATACAGAGCTGAGGCTGGCTCTGGGAGCAACAAATGCAGCGGCAAGAAGTGGTTGCCCGTAAATCAGCGAGCGACAGTGACTTGCACTTGACATTTACGTAACGCATACCGCCATTTCGCAATTTGCTAATACTTGTTATTTAATTATTCAGGCCCCCTTCTTTTCGATCTGTAAGATACACTGGTTGTGGTCCTTAAGCAGTTTGGCGTTTAACACGACACGCGAATTGATCTTTAGTGTTAAATAGATCCACAGATGTATCTGAACTTACTGTTTAGCTGTGAACCATTTACATTGGAGTTAGGTTTTACTATAAATGTGTTGTTGGTTAAAGTCTTTGAAAGCCAACTGGGTGTCTGTGCAGATAAAGATTATATAGAACGAACTTCGATAGGAAAATTGCGGCTAGAAAATTATTTCCCAAAACCAGTATATAGCTTTTTTTTATCCCCAAGCATGTTTTATTTTGATAAAAATTTAATTTTGTTAAGTTTTTATTAATTTTAACGTTTTGATAATGTATTTTGATGTTTGTAGTTTTTGTTTTATCAAAACCTATAGCTGGATTGTGAGGATGATGAAGGGATTTGAAATTGCTTTAAAACCACTGATGAAAAGAAGAGATTGAATATGTAAAAGACTACGACTAAGCTGTTTCTATAGTATCAGGCATAATAAAATCATAGGTCATGAACGAAAGAAGTCCGATGGAAATTTTTAAGTTTACAATCTTTGATAGTTTTGATTTCTAATCTAGTTTACCTTTACACTCCACGAACATGCTCCCACAAATCTTCTAGTCCGCCATGGCTCATTATTGCTATGTCTATCAGAAAAAAACATGGCACTCAGATGTTTAATACAAATGTAATATCAACAAGGGTTCAACTTATTTACGCAGCTTTTCGTACGAAGCGCTTCAAGACCTCCTCAGATCCCGATTAAAGGTAGAAAAGTTATCACAGTAGCTACGCTGTGAAACTTTGCTCAAATATAGACCTGTTTTTATTCTAATAATCTGAATCCCTTTAAGCCCTACTTTAAATACCTTTGATATAATAAAAACTTCACGGGGGGTCGCTTAGTCCTTAGTCTGTACGGCCTACAAAATCCTGTCAAAAATCCTGGAGTACAGAATTAAACCAGAAGAACTTCTGCTTAGACTTGACACCGCAGCAAACGAAGTTGGACTACGATTCAACGAGGACAAAACGAAAGTTATGATGCAATCTAGGACAAGGACGCCAGCGCACGCGACCATCAACGTAGGGGACCTTTGCATCAAATTCGTGGACAACTTCGTTTACCTGGGTAGCAACCTATCGAGTGACGCCAACGAAACTGACGAAATCAAGCGACGGATACAACTAGCAAATAAGACCTTCTTCTCGGTCCTCCCCATTATGAAATCGAAATATGTGCACAGAAAGACTAAGCTCCGCGTTTATAAAACTATCATAAGACCTGTGCTGTGCTATGGCTGCGAAATATGGACCCTGACGCAAGCCTCCGAAAATATGATCGACACCTTCGAACGGAAAGTTCTACGGCGGATTTTCGGGGCTAGCCGCGACCGAGATGGATGGCGCATCTGGTACAACAATGAGTTGTACGAACTCTACGATGAGCTGGAAGTCTCCAAAATTGTTAAATTACAACGGCTACAGTGGGTGGGGCACGTGCAACGCATGAATGACGACCGCATGCTAAAACGTGTCATGAACGCACGACGAGTCGACGGAGCGAGGCCAAGAGGAAGACCCAGAGCTCGTTGGGAGAGCTCAGTGTATGCGGACGCCGAACATCTATTAGGGTTCCAAGATTGGAGGACGCGGTCACGTGACCGAGACAATTGGAGGAGCTCGATCCAGGCGGCCAAGGCCCGACGTCGGGCTGTTGTGCCACGTTGATGTTGATGACGGGTCGCTTCAGTTTTAACGATTATGTTGACGCATATACCCAAGATAATTGTCAGTCATTCACCGGCTTCGTTTCCTCTCTTTCACATCTTCAGAAACTTCCAGTCGTTTCAACAGTAAAAGCCACTCACGTTTACTAACTTGCCTTGAAGCTCTTGAGACCTTTTCATCTGATGGTGATATATTAGTATCCTTTTTATACCCTAATCAAAGCTGTGGCTCAAATTGAATTCCATATGTGTCTATAAATCACTTTATATATCCACATTTACAAAAAAAAATAGTTTTACAACCACTTTGCACAAATATTCATACATCTATACATTACATTTCAGTGAGATTAACTCAGGCATGCAAGATCCCGTCGAGCTGATATATCCAGGAAATATTGATCTTTGTGAGCATCCTTTATTTATAAGAATAAAAGAAATTTGAGAAAAAAACAAGTAAATGAAATGAAAACTGATAATGTTTTGAGTTCGGCTATCAGAACGTTTTCAAAATTTTCAACGTATTGTGGGTGCTGAGTTCCTTAAAGCAGGCAAAGAAAAATTGCGAAATTTTAAGCTGTGGTAGCTTCCTACAAAACCCTCAAATCATCATAAAATTCGGAGGTCCTATTGATCATTATAGACATGATATTTTTTGTGATTTTCAATGAATAATAGATGGGGAATTCTGAAGCTGCGGCACACACATAAATAGAACAGGCACCCACATAATCCTTCAAAACATTGAGTAATTTGATTTTCTTCGCCTTTTTGGGAGAAAATGCAAACGATTGAAAAAACCAATTCTTTGTCCACAGTCACTTTATAATTTCCGCAATTACGTTCTACATAAGAACGGTAGCCCTTCACCAAATTTTACATTTTTTGAGCATTCGAAATGCCTGTTCGAGAGAATTGCCAACTGGATCATCATATCAAAATGAAATCCATAGAGTGTATTAAATTAAAGATACCAAATTGACGCACTCTACACTGACTTCATTAAGACGTTTGACAGAGTTGGCCATTCTACCTTAACTCTAGAGCTTCAGAAATTCGGTCTTACTGGGTCTTTACTTAGCTGGCTGACGTTTCACCCTCGCAATAGAACACAAAGTGTAAAATTTCAAGGACTTTTATCGAAAAAAGTTTCTGCTATCTCTGGTGTACTCAAAGTTGGCCGTCTTGGCCCACTTCTTTTTAATATATTAATTCCGCCTTATCTGACGTCCTTGCAAGCACACATTATGTATTTACTTTATGCAGACGATTTCAAATCTTAGTAATGTTTTTACTTTTGTCATTTGAACGAATAAAGGAGGTGTTTTTTGCATATAATAAAATGAAAAACAAATTAAATTGATTGAATTTGATCGTTTTTCTTTAGATGGCCCCTAGATTGAAGAAAGACTTGCCAAATAAATGACCGACCATTGGAAAGTTACGGACAAGCTGCACAGACTAATGACTCGGTATTCTTTGAAGGCATATATGTACATACCTCAAATAGGTATTTGGAACAGGTATTTTTTCGTACTCGTACTAGTTATACTTAGTATGTGAAAATCCTAGTACGACCCAACTCTAATTGTCGTACAGCATAAAATTTGTTTCTCTCGTTAATTCAAACTGTTTTTTTCAAAAAGTTTTAAAAAACAGTAGTTTTTGAAAAAAAAACAGTTCGTTTTCGTTTTTTGAACGAAACTAGCCTCTAGAAGAATAGTGATATCGGCCTGCTTCACATTCGACGTCATTAAGGGCGCTATTAGTGTTGAATTCCTAAATAGTAAAATTGTAATAAATATCTCTGTTAGGAACAGCAGGTCCAATCGTTTCCTAAAAGAATGTCCACATTCGACCACATATGCAGCTAATGAGCCGATATATAGATGCTGCAGGATATTCAACAGCATAAGCAATCTATAATCCTGAACGGTTTCCAAATTATCCTTCCAATCCTTTCGTTTGCATGTCATCCGTACCCGCTAACCTTAAGCTACAAGCTATCCATCAATGTTTTATTTATTTGTTACTTATTATTTGTTTGTTACTTATTCAACTGGTTTGTTTGTTTGTTTTTTGCTTGGCTTTATTTTTAATTTGCACCTTTTATGCTGAAAAATATAAAAAAAAAATTTGAGTAATCCCTGATTTGATGAAACCTTAACCAATATGCCGGGAATTCTATACCATCTTGAAAAATCATTTAGCAAATTAAAATCGTTTTGCAATATAATTTTCGATGCAGTCATAAAATTAAATCGATATTTATACGGTAGATATGATAATCCAAATAATCCAAATAATATAATCCAAATTCGGCAGCATTTCGGCTCAAAAAAGAGTCTACAGTTGGCAACTACGACATTTTTAGTCACTTTTTACCAAAAGATGCAACCATTAACTTTTCAAATAATATTAATCTTGCAGTGACCACAAATAATGTTTCAATTTCGAAAATTTTGAAATTTCTCCGACCGTAATTTTTAAAACCTCTCCACACCAAGAAATTCAAACGAAATCCTTGGATAGAAAAGAACGTTTAACAAGTTCCGTATACTTTTGGCTCTGATTCTAGTAAATGTACGGTAATTTTGTTATTTGGAGTATAATATTTGGGGTCAAAAGTAGCGCAGAATGTTTGATCTTTGGAACAGTAACTACTTAATTATGCGAAAAGTGCAGTCAATCAGTAAATGCTAGACGGCAGTGGATTATATTTCTGACAGTGACAGGATAGAAACAAACGAACCATCGTGTGACTGCTGTAAAATGTTGCTATCAAAGTGACGATTGATATTTCGCAGATTCTGGGTATTAAGGAGTTCTTTTTTTCGAAAATATGAAAAAAAAACATGAAGCATGAAAACTCAATTCAATCCCCGAAAATTACCGATGAAGTAGCTTTGATATTTGAAAGCTCTTTTTCAGTGGGAGGCTTCTTCCCTTTTTAATAACTTCCAAAAATGAGCGTCTAAATACCTATCGACTCGTCCGTCTTGTGCATCTAATGAGCAATTATTCAGTACTACTGGACAAATGTAATACGGAACAAGGAGTAACTTTCGAAGAAAAATTACTGAAAAGCTTCGGTTCATGCGTTTAACATTAAGTCATTTAAATTCGACTTTGAAACACAAGTATAAACAGTTCTGTTTGCTATGCATTTATCAATAATATAGTCTACATAATTCGAGTATAGCTTCTAGTTTTATAAACAAGAAAACTGCCATATCTTCAGTGTCTGGTTTCTAATTTTTACTATGTCAAAAAAGAAGTAAATAAAAGTAAACAATCTGCTATAATTATTGTTTTCCTTCAAATAAAAATGTTAGCTCATCACTAGAGAAGCAAAAATCTAAACTTTTTATTTTATTTCAATTTTTCCATCTTCAGTCGCGTAATGAAGCAATGCTGACTGTGGATGCATTTTCTGTCTTTTTCTTTCTTCGAAATAGGATAGTAGTGTCCTTTTCTCGCGATCAGTGTTAGAATCTCGTAATTGATATCGCAAATAACGCAGTTTTTGCGCGGTATGTAGTATGTTATATATGTACGCTTTGTTAATGCTAGCTGCATCAATGACAATTTCATCAACAAGCTTGTATATACTTTTCTTTCTCACTTAAAACAGATCATTTCCAATCAATCTGTTCCAAACAATATTCGCAATAACTAAAATCTCAAAAAATATTACGGTCATGCATATTTCAATTAAATTTTCTAAATGCATTTATCATGGTCCCAAACAGCACACTATGTTCGTCAAATAAAACGCGTACATTCACTGCATTCATTTAAAACGCTTCCGCATTCACTTGAATGCAGACAACATGTGGCTGTTGATAACCGGCTTACTAAGTTTGAGTAATGAGCTCTAAAAAAATTTGCGAATACGAATGTGTGTCGAACATGTGTTTTGTGTACACACCACCAATAGCACGAAAATAAGTTT
Organism: Nemotelus nigrinus; assembly: GCA_947369275.1. NCBI lineage: Eukaryota > Metazoa > Arthropoda > Insecta > Diptera > Stratiomyidae > Nemotelus > Nemotelus nigrinus. The sequence goes on along the minus strand of OX376374.1, from coordinate 29,576,933 downwards.
TTCGTTAGCGGCGGCATTGCCGTGCTTGAATTTGATAACAGCCGCTTATCAAGTAATTCAACTAGACTTTTTCTTGTCGTTTTTCGCATGTGTGTCTAAAATTTCAAAGCAAATATCATACATCTGTATTAACATGTATCCGTATGTTCGTACAATGCAAGAGTGTTTGGTTACGTAATGTTACTGCAAGTTTATGGATTAATTGAATTTTGTTATATGAAATGATGGGTGACGCAAATATTTTCGTTGGACTTTAAATCAACAATGTTTATTTAAAACATACACTTTGTTGATGGAAAATGGCTGCCATAATTTATTTTGAGAAGAGTTGAATTACAGTTTTTCAAATAGCATGGACAATAACAATCGATGTAATAAAATCTAAGATGTAATCGATGTATAAATTCCTGCATGATTTTTGTTAGTGATCCAGAGAAGAAAATGTTGTTGCTTACAAGAATATTTATTGTATTCGCCTAGGATAACCAGTTTACTTTCAAACTTATTTTATGTACATTTTGCTGTAAATATGTTAATTTCACAATGGGATATTGCCCATGGAATATTTATATCAAGTGAGAAATTAAATTTATAATTTTATTTCGACTATTCACTTTGCATATTATTGTCTAAATAATACATAAACAATGGAACATAATCATTAATTTAATTTAATATTCATCGATATGAAATATGTTGGTAAAAAGCTGATGCAGCGAATTCTATGCCCGATTCGCTCTAAAAGGGAGCATAAAAATAGAAATTGCGTAGATGAGTTAAGTTGTTCATAAGCAAAATATAAATTACATTGAATTAAGGCCCCCTAAACCAGACCCGTTACGTTTTGTAAAACAGCTGATACTAAGAAAACTGCTGATGTGTGTGCCGATCTGTTAATTTTAAGATTCACTGGTATTTTTGATGTATTTGCCAGTTTTCAGCGCCAAAAAACTGGTTGTGCGAGATGGTCAACGGTTATTCCTTACGGCCGCCATTTCGCACATTAATTACTTATATGGTCGTCCTGGCTTACGAGACCTTGATTGAATAGCCTTTTTTGAAGTGTTTTTCAGTGGAGCAGTATTGCAGAGTCAAAACATTTAATTCAGTGAGTAATATCACACTAAATCAAAAAATCGACATTTTAAGCTGCAAAAAAAAAACAACGCTGAATGCGGACTAAAAAATATTCCTTTAATATTAATTTGAAAAATTTCACAATATTTTTATCATATTATATACTACATTATTATATTACTATGAAAACAAGACATATTTTTCATTTATATAAATTATCATAATTAACTAATAAAAATAATATTAACACACAATGTTTGTTCGCTGCAAAATGTATTTTAATGCCTCATTATCTGTTTTGATTCAAGTGCGTTGCATTTTGTATAAGAATATTACATACATGTATGAAAAATATTCGTAAATTATAGTAAACACAATTGCGCATACCGTACATACAAACTACTCTGAAGCATTGAGAAACTAATATTTTTGTTGAATATCAGCATCCAAAAACCAATTGGTTCCTGGCAAGAAAAAATGAGTTCAAACGTTATTGAAATTTAAAAAAAACTCTAGCGTATCAGAACCGCTAGAAAATTAATTTTCGAAGAAATTGTCCTTGAGTGACCACAAAATGTGGAAAGACGTAATACACTTTTTTTGTAGTATCATATCAACCTTTTCTTACCCAAAGCAATAAAAACCATTTCTAGACAGCATATTCTATAACACAAATGATGAAAATGTTCAATGCAGGCAACACTTCCAACGAAGCAGCAATAAGCCTGCCAACCTATCATTTGAATTTCGTTTCCATTCGATGGTTCCTTATTTTTAGTAAATGCTCTGCATTTAAATAAATAATGGAAGTATTTGTTGGTGCAATATTAACGAAAATGTTTTTTGATGGCAATTTTTTGTTAGAAGCATAACCAAAAATATACCAAATCTGCTTCAAGTTAAGTTAAACCTACCTTGCGAATTTCGTTTCGATTGAATGACTGCACTGGAAATTATAGGGGGGAAAAGCATTTTAGGGCTATCCTCCGCAATTTTTTCAAAGTTTCGAAACTCAATATTTGTTATTAACCTGTTAACTGGAGAATAAACTGTTGTTCAACTCGTTTCACAAGGGGAACTCTTTTCTTCGCAGTGCGAAGTAATGCTATGTATTAACATTAAGAATCAGTGAGTATCACTCATGGTTGCATTACTCGTTCGAGCTGAAATTTTCAGGACATATTGATGTATACTTATAATACACTTATAACTTCTATACTAGATATACTTATAACTTCTAGTACTTACTAGAAGTTAGTCGGAATCAAAATCAAATTAAGATACTATTAACCCTTTGGAGATTTTAGTGAACTATATGGTACTTATGTTTTTCAGTGAAAATAAGAAATTTGGAAAAAACTAGTATGCGAAATGATAGCTAATTTTTTATGATACCGTTTTGAAAGTTTTTAATCCTTCGTTGGCGGTGAGTGCGTTAAAGTAGGCACAGAATATTTTTCTAATTCTGGATTGTGATAACTTTTGATGGTGTCATCAGATCCTGACGAAATTCCTAGAACATATTAACACTTTTTAGAATTAGATCTGTGCGATTTTTGATGAATGTGCAATCAGGCGACCTTCAAAAAAATCACGAGAAAAAATCCTTCAAATTACAGTCTCCTGATTTTCGAAGAAAACTAGTATTAGACTCACTTTGCGCAAATGCACTGTTTCCAAGATAGTCTTCCTTTTCGTAGCAAAAGGGACTCATCTGTGGATATTTTCTTATCTAGTATGTATAAAACTTTGTATTTATTTTAACATTCATAAACTAAGAAGAACAAATCACTACAAACACATGCCAGCCCCCACCTCTGATCACACCTACAAGCCATTCCTAAATAACCAGATTTCTAGGATAATCAAAAGTCCCTTTTTAACTTGAGTATCCCGGTACTTTATTTTTAGCAGCATATACAGTACTGTATAGCCAAATACTCATTAACTGATTATTTTCCAAACTGCTTATTTTTCAATAATGTTTATATGTCTAATCATGTGTTAATTTAAAGAAATAAAACTTACGAAAAATCGCTGCATTTACACTACTTTCCATAATTCTTACTAAAGAATATTTTGCACTGATTCACCAACATCCTGTACTTTACGACTTTAGTACATGCACAAATACGAACCGATTCCAAATATAGCATACCGTGATCCCACGGTTACGTATAAAGCTAAAAATTCATCTGAAAAAAATTACATCATGCTCACTCACGATTAAAAATTTTAAATTCTGTAATGTGAAAGAAGTTATTGCAGAACAAATTTCATAAGCACCATATAGAAGTTTGATATAAGAGGAATCCGAAAAAGCTGAGCGTATTTTGTTACACATCAACGTCTTCAAAATTAACAGAAAATTTCAAATTATTTGCCACTACAGCGGAGTCGATAACTCAAGGGCAAGTGGTATCTCTACAATGAGACTACTCCAATTATGAGGTTTTCTGAGTTTGATTTGAAAGTATTGGACTCCGGGCCAGGTTTGAATAAGGTTTTTATAATTTCTTTAAAATATTCTCTATCGATTTGATCCTGAATCAAAATGAGTGCATGTCTTTGGTTCCACTTTTCAAGGTGATTTTTTCCATAACAACTGCAAAATCTTTACTGCTTTTGAGCTGGCTACCAGCAACGCTGAGCTTTGAATTGGGCAAAACATTCAAATAACAGTACTATGACGTAGAAAATGGTTCGATTGATATTCACAGTCTTTTTCTCTATTTCTTGATCTATTTTTCGTTCTCTAGCATCTACATACAAACATCCTAATGAATCAATGCATTCATCCAGTTTATGTATATATGTTTATTCATAGTAATAACATGCAATTAAAATTTATACAGACATTGCCTGAAAACTCGAACATCAACATGACATCATGGCGATAGCAATTTTTTCTTCACTACTACATATCATGAATTTGGAGTCACTGCCTTGAAAAGTACCAGCAATATTCGAATTAGTTATTCATAAGAACAGTTTTATGCAAATGTCCAAGGTACTGACTGGGTGGTGTAATTAAAAAGGCGCTAAACACGAAATTTAGAAATAATTCAGAAGAACAATCGGCACTGTGACTGGGACTGGGCTGAAAACGAAAAGTTCGCGATGGTCTCACTGCAAGAACTGGGAAAATATCTGCAGTGAGAATTGAACGGAGAGCCCTTCTAGGCATTCAAACTGGTCAAATTCGTATCAGGCAACGTCCATTTCTCAGTGTTTACGGTTATGAATGATTTGTCAGCATTTGTGAGTAATCATGCAACAGAAACATGCACTAGTGGCATTGGCTTCTTAGTTGGTCTTATAGCACTGTAGAAGTTTTCATGGTTTTTCTCGGCACTTCCGAAACGAAAATGCAGAAAAGGGCGGTAAAAATGCAAACGGTTTTGGTTCATTTGCAATTTGAAACCATGCATTCGCCCTACAATTCGAAACTTTCAGGCGCAGATTTCAGGCCGTTGTTATTCAGGCTCCTTCGTGTCATTAGGGTAATGAATCAGTCCTCTCCTCGCTCCATACTTGGTTCGGGTCATATTTTAAAGGACACTGACGTGCTCTGGGCACATTTGAAAAATTCTAAAAATGAAAGCGAATAATAAAAATGGATACCGAAACGGAGGTGAAAATCGACCTGGCTGTATGGCGCAAAGAAAAAAGTGAGCAAAGTTAGGAAAATGTACCATTGTGTTGGGTCCCATCACAGCCTACCCCAACTCAGCAGGACGAGAGGTAATAATGGCGAATTAGGGCCTGGTAGTTTGTGGTATTCGAAGTTCAGGCAGCAAGGGTGACTCAAGTGCATCCCACAGCTTGCAGCCGCTGCAATCAGACACCTGTCAGCCGATAGCGATGTGCATGAGAATAGTAAAAAAACGGCCACAGGAAAAATGGACGTTCGCCTGCGATGGTAACCAAATGGTGGTTTGAGGTGCGATGATTTTTCTGTGCCTACTCAAATGCACTTAATCAGTACTGGCAGTGTGGCGTACCGAAAGCCCATAAAATTCGAAATGGGCTTTTGTTTTGGACTCAGGTCACGAATATTTACATTCACTTTTATTTTTCCGCCGTTCGAACATAAATGCATTCAAGTTGCTTCCGCAAGACAGCATTGTCGCCGCTCCGCGACAACTGCCTGAAACATTGATGTTTACGTTGGTGCAAAAGTTTTTCTTTTGCATTTTGTCGCTTCTACGATCGTACTCTAGATTGATTACAGTTGTTCATTGACGAGAGCCAGCGTATGCCGTAGAGCAATGGCATGCATGCATCATAAATGCAACATGCTTCACATCGAATCGCGTCATATGAGCAACTGCCTTGCAGATTAGCTTTCGACCATTTTTACTTTTGATGCATGGATTTCGTTTCATGGGTGACATTTGATGTGGTTGTTTGCCTTGTGTTCATTGTTTTGCTTTAGCGATTCTAATTGAAATTTTCAATCAATAGAACTGTCGAGCTGGTTTGCCTATTCACGATTTCAGTTCTGGTGCGGAAATTATCCAACGAATCCGATTCGTCATAGCTATTGAAAGATCTGGTAAAATAGTTTATTTCAAATTGTAACGATTAAGTTTCTAGCAATCTCGTTAATGATATTTTCAAATATCTTTCCATGACTTATTGTGCATCCGTCATCATGCTAGCCAAGGGCTATTGGCATCTTTAGTCGGACAGTTGTTCTAAACTTGAACAAAGGTATAAATCACACATCGGATCTGAAATTCCATTGATCCTGGCTCTTAAGAGCCACTTTCTGCTGGTTTGTGCGCACCCCAAGCACATAGTGTTTCAAATTTTCTTTCTTAATATAGCGTAGTCATTTTAGGCTTTTGGTCGAAAAAACGGATTTATGTTTATTATAGGATGAGAAACACAATGTAAAATATCCGTTACGAAGTCGTGTGTGGAAAAGAAGATATTACAGGTCAAAAATCCACGGAAATAATTGTTTCTTAACTATGCATCCACATGAAATGAGCCGAGCACAAAAATCTGCACAAAACTTCATATTCAAATTTTTGTCCTCAAGATGTGAGCATGAGAAAACTTTGACGAAATGCTCATCATCTACTTTCATTTATGCATTGTTGAAAACAAACGATAAATACATCAAAATGTCGAAGGTTTCTCAGGATCATATCTCATAAACTATTAATATTACGTAAATTTACGAAAACGAAAATTGTACTGAAAAATTACACTCAGATTATAAAGTAATCAATTTAATAATAGTGGAAATGTTCTTTTAGTGAATTTACGAAATATAGTATTAATTTTTCGAGATTATTTCAAAGTTTATAGAAAAATCATAAACGAACAAATTGCGAAAAATTTAAATGATAGAATTGAAAAGAGTTTTTAATTTTATGACCTCACAACTATCCAAGCTATTCGAAAAAAATGTTCAAGTTCACATAATTATATACGCAAGTGGGTCAATTAGTCCGTTTGAATAAGTCTATTTTTCATCAAACCAACATTTGATTTATCAATTTAGTTTTCCTTAAGCTCTATATGCATCCGACATATGTTTGATTCCTGGACCGCATTCAAAGAATTAGATTTATTGAGTTTCTCAAAATACATAAGCATTTAGTTGAACGTTGATTTCCTCGTTGAAGGCAAGTCTTTTTTCACCGAATCATTATTTCAAGTTTGGAAACAGTAAATAATAACTAGTGATTCAGAATTTTAAAGACTGACCTGGCTCATTTGTGATAGCTGTTTGCAACTCTGGCCACGAAAGAGCTTCTGAGCTTTCATGTGCCAGTTTTGGGAAATAAAGTCTGCGGGCTTGGCTCATTCGCAATTATTCAGCTCCAAATGCAGCCCAAAAAACTGTCACCATGACTTTGTTCGCTGACAAACACTTAAACTGTGGGATCGCCAGTTCTGAGCTTCAATGCTTATTATTTTATTTCATGATATGCAATTAATAAATATAACTAATAAATATCCTTAGCTAATTAATGCTTTTACTTAATTTTTTTTTTAAATAAGACCAATTCATTAAAATTAAAATTCACAACCCCAAAAAGTTTTTTGACTTTGTGAATATGAAGCGGAAAACAGCCAGTTATCCCTCTTCTATGTGCAATAGAACCTCAATGTTTTACTCTTCTCAAGAAATTTGTAACTTTGCCGCAGTTAACTTTCAGGAGATTTTTAACCCTACCAGGACTCCATCACCTTGTCACCCCTCTAAAGTATCGAGAAAAATGTTTGCTGAGGCTATAACTACTTCCAGAGATGATATTTATAAAGCTATCTTGGAGCTTAATAGTAACAACGGCCCTGGACCCGATCTTCTTCCTCCGACTTTCCTTATTAAATGAGTCGCACAGTTAATCTCTCCTCTTCACATCATATTTAATACATCTCTTTCTTCTGAGCACTTTCCATCGTATTGGAAAGACTTCTACGTTACACCAATATTCAAAAATGGTGATAGAAGATCACTTTAAAATTATAGAGGTATCGCCATTTTATCAACTATTCCTAAAGTTTTTGAAAAAATCATATGTGATAAGCTATCCCCTCTGATCGATGGTCAACTTAACGAACAGCAGCATGGTTTTAGAAATGGACGCTCTACCACAACAAACCTGATGGTGCTGGTTTCCCATGTTCTTTTCAAAATGGAGAATGGTAGTCAAATTGACGCAGTCTACACTGACTTCAGCAAATCGTTTGAATGTGTCAGCCACTTCATTTTGATTTCCAAGTTGCAGCAATTTGAAATTGCAGGATCTTTACTAAGATGTTTTAGCTCTTACCTCCAGAACCGCTCCCAATATGTGAAATTCCAAGGGACTATCTTTAAAAAAAAATCATATCAGCTCTGGAGTACCTCAAGGTAGCCATCTTGGCCCTATGCTATTTAACATTTTTATATCAGATCTGTCGGAGGTTTTATTTGATGTACCTCATCTATTCTATGCGGACGATTTTAAAATTTTTCATACTATTAAGTCGCCATCAGATGCCAACTTTTTTCAACCTAAACTGGATCATTGGTACTGCGTGAACAACCTATTTCTCAATATCGCAAAATGTCTTGTGATTAGCTTCTCTCGAAAAAGTACGCTTGATGTGGGTCCTTGATGAAAAGCTCCGCTTTAATTTTCATTTCGACAAAATTATCTCTCAAGCAATTAAACGACTAGGTTTCATTAAGCGACGAGCCAGGGAGTTTCAGAACCTTTGGGTTACAAAATCGCTACACACCGCGCTCGTTCGCCCTCTTCTTGAGTATGCTTGCATTATTTGGAACCCGGTTTGCGAAATTCACAGCCAGAGATTCGAATCTGTTCAAAAGCAATTCTTGCTATTAGCTCTTAGAGATCTTTACCATCCTTGTGATTTTAGCAATTTACCGCCATACGAATCTCACCATAGACTTCTAAATTTGTCATCACTTGCATCCAGAAGATTAATATTATCTGCTTGCTTCAGTTTCGATGTCATTAGAGACGCTGTTAATGTCAACTACATACAGGAAAGATTTGTGTTTAACCAGCTCGTGACAGTCACTAGATCCCGACAAATACTAGTTGAATATAGGCATAGCACGGCATATGCTGATAATGAGCCAATAAATAGATGCTGTAAGATATTTAACAGCATTAGCCAACACTTTTCCTGCACAATTTCGAAAGCGTCCTTTAAAAACAGAGCTACCAAGGCTCTGTTATCCTACCCTCTCAATTCTACCAGCCTAGTATCCTTTCATGACTATTAAAATATTTAATTTCGTTTTTGTATTCAATAATTTTGTGCCCTACATGTAATATTGCTATTATATTTATTTATAGAATGTAAATTTATTTATTAGGGGGCCCGGTAGTTCTGCTCGGTAAGGCGTCAGGCCGAAAAGCGGCGTGCTACAGGGTCATGGCTGTAAGTGTGAATGGGTGTGATTGTCCATGAGAGTGGCAAATGGGCCCAAACTGATGGCCTAATGCTGGCCGCGTTCCCGGCAGCCCTCTTCACTAACCTAACCTAATTTATTTATTTGCGTATCATTCAGTGTATGTTATAACTGTTATTAATTTGTTTAGTTTTGTTATTTTAAATTGTAACTTAAATTTTTATTTAATTTTTATCTCATTTATATGTAATTGTATACCTTGTTTGGTGCAATAAATAAACAAATAAATAAATAAATATGATACTTTAGTAGCTTTCAGTACTTTTTTAAATCTGCTAATACTCTGCAGCTGACACATGTTTATTGGCAAGCAGTTAAATAGTCGTGGGGCAACATAAAAAGCGTGACTAGCTACCAGTGATGTTGTCAATTTTGGGTCTTGAAGCACTCTTTGACATCTCCTGTGCGTTACCAATTCTTCAATAGTGCGTGGAAACTCTGCACAATATTATGTAAATATTTCAATACTTTGAATCTATAGAGCATTGGTATAGGTAGCACACCAAAGTCTTTATATAATTGCGAAGTAATAAAAAATTTTTATGTAGCAAAACCAACGGTTGTACGATACATACAAATCCCCCCTTCTGCCGGCTGACAAGACCATATTCTACTACTGACTGGACGAGTGCTAAAAAACCGGTTTTTATTCGATCAGGTGATAGTATAGATATTAATTGTACAAATTTGTACAGAATTCTCTTTTTTCTTTAAATTGATATAAGGGGTTTTGGAAGCCGATTCTAAAACTCGAAAAAAAATCTGAAAAACATAGCACCTTCAAATTTTTCATTAATCGATTTTTGTTTTTTGATTCAACATGTTAGAATGAAGCTTTAAAAACATGATTTTAATAATATAAAATTGAATTATAAAAAATAAAATGTATGACCATATATAGCGAATCGCCCCAAGGTCATTTTTTTATGATTTTCGTTCACTTCGCTTTACCACTACATCGACTTAGGCTAAAATGTAGAGAAAGATAAGTTAGTCAGCTGCTTCAAAAGATGCCAAAAAAAGTTAGCATCGACAAAGAAAACAAAAAAAATTAGCTGAAAAAGAAGCTTCTGAAACTCCAAAAAAAAAAGTCCGAAAAAAATCAACTGACACTAAAATTAATGAAAAATTTATCAACATATTATGGCCTACCTATACGACGAAGCTATAATTCGGTTGAAAGCATGCGCAAGGAAATTTGGGCAGCATATTCCCAACCCTCAACACTCTTATTGTCCTGTTGGAGAAAAAACAGTGTAACTGGCGCAAGGCGGAGGCAGCTGGTGGTAATACTTTAAAAAATTTCAAGCATCCTCCACCTTTAGATGATGAGGTACAAGAAGTTTTAAAGCCTATTTATGACGACTTATCAGAAGATTTATTAAAGCGCCGCTTGGGCAATTTTACGCAGAATAATAACGAAAGCTATAACTCTTGTATTTGGGACTTGGCCTCTAAACATACGTTTTGTGGAAAAAATATCATAAATATGGCTACAAATATTTCTGCATATACATTAAATGAATGATTTATGGCTATCGTGAAAATAATGCAAGTCATGAGAATTACAATTGGCCAATGTGCGCTGGAATATGCAGAAAGTAGAGATGCTGAAACACTCGATTGAATCATCTAAAGAGGCCATAACTGCTCGAAGAGAGCAAAAATCTTTGGAAAAGGAGAAGTATAAACAAGAGGAAGGTATATTGTATGGTCCAGGTAACGCAGATTAAATTTCGGTAAGATTAGTTACAAAAAATATTGAATTTTAACTTTAAACGCGATTTCCTCGAAACAACCCCTTTCAAGTTGGCGTGCATGACTGAAAATTTTTTATGCAATCGCTCTGAAATTTTAACACGTTAATTTGCACACGCTAATGCTCAGAATGAACTACGGATGAAAAAATCAGCTTTGAACTTTTTTTAGATATAACCAATTTTTGGGGAAAAAAAACCTCGATTTTCGAAAAAAACGCCGCCATTTTGTAATTTTTCAATCAATTTTTTTTTGTATTAGTTTATTCTAAGCATGATTTAATGTTGATGAAAACCCTGTTTCGTATTTTTTCTCAGCCTCGTCTAAGAGCAGTAATCGTGCACGCCAGACTTTTTGTTTGTTTTTTCAAGAAAATTGTAACAGGGGGCCACAAAAAATGTTAAACAATTTTTTTTATGTAGTATAAAGTAAGTTAAGTATGTGTACAAAGTTTCATTAAAATATGTCTTTCTATTCAATTAAAAAATGACCTTTGAAAAAACAATTTTTTTTCAATTTGAAGGTGCTATGTCCCCTTAAATATAATTATTGGTATAGAAAATTAACTGTTGTTTTTAATTTTGAAATTATATATGAAAATCAATTTTTTTCCCTGTGAAAACCGGAAGTATTCACTTCAGTAATCACTTCTTCTTTTTGATGTTCATTTGGACCAAGTTAATTTTGTTTATTTTTACATCAAAACAAAGCTTAAAGTGTACTTATATTAAGATAAAAGTTTTAGTAGTTTAGTCAATTATTCCTTCCTATAGCTTGCCCTTTTCCGGACGCTATTGAAAAAAAGTGATTTGAATTCAAACATGTATTTGTTGATTTTCAGGAGAGTAATTATTTTGTATATGATTTAAAATTAAGTTTTTGAGTATGTGTCATTCGATAAAGTTACAAAAAATACTTTGAATTAAGTAAAACGTAGCCACTTACTCTTTAGCCAGCTTTTCGAAACCATGTATTACGGAAAACATAATCTTGCAATCACAAATGTCTCTCCATACTCATCTTAAAACATTGTTTGCTTCTCCGTTGTCAACTGCAACAACTACTTTCTTAATTTAAGATAGTTTCTTATCATTTCAATCACGATTCCATTCTACTGTTTTTTTTTTGTCTTTGTAGTAATACGATTGATCTAACTTTCTTCGAACTGACAAATACCAAAATATTACAATGAACTTGCCATTCTTGTAAGCACACTAGCTTGCACAAACCACACATATTAGCTCCGACTATCTTACGTTCGAAATATTATTAATCATAGATGCAACGCGCACTTCAAATATGATCATGTTAAAAGCAATTCATCTACAACGTGAACCTGTAGCTGATCGTCAACACACCTATCGTGAGTGCTGATCAGATCCAATTCGCATTTTTAATGAGCAATAATAGTCTTATAATATAAGCACAATTGCTTGCTCTTTTGCCTTATGGTTGTATGACCACACTGCAGTAGGCATGAAGTTGGTGTTGGTCTAGCGGGAAACTTGTTTTGAATTTTGAACTGAAAACATTTAAAGGTTGATTTATGTTGAATTAAATCCGAATTGAATTCCCATCGTCATATTATTGTACGTGAAGATGGTGCTCATCCAGAAATGTGTCTAGCAGGTGAGATGCATTAGGTAGTGTCGGGCGACGGCCCGAAGAAGAACTGACTTTTGATTAATAACTGTGAGGAAATGAGGACGCATTAAAACCGAGAGCTAAATTTAGGAAAAATATATCTTTAACTTTTCATTCGAAACCTTTTCAACCTTGCACAAACTTAATTTTCGATAAAACTCTTCAACAAATATTTACGAAAAGCTGCTATAAATGATGTTCATTGCGCGATTAAGTCCACTTGCCAAGATAACAAGACGATTGCCTTCATGGGCGCGGACATTGCATGTTAACAATTTAGCTGATGTCAAACGTTTCCGCCTGGGCGCATTGGCTATTCATTCATTTTCCAGCTCCATGCCGAGCGTCTAATTCGGTCAATGCACCAAACTGTTAGCTCTCTAATGCAACGATCGGGGACGGGGCCTGGCAATTATGAAAATAATTTCCGAAACAAATGACGGCTATTAGCCGAAATGGAGTGCATAAGCTGCACTTTATGCAGTTCGGCTCGAAACCCGGGGTATGGGAGACCGCGCTTCATTCGCATCTCGTCCCTCTTCTGTTTAGTTGCGATTTTCGCAGTGCAGCGCACATTGCAATTTGCGGTGCAGTCTTCTTGGTCAGCTTCTGTTTTCTTTCTCTTCTTTTTGACTTTGCTTTCTTACTTATTGTATTTCTTTTTGCGGGCTTCGGACTTCCTCCCCCGGATCCGAGCCCTCATCAAATAACAGTGGAAGCCAAACTAGGGACTGTCCGTTGACTTTACTGCGGCCATATATGGCGTACGGCGCAAATTCGGTCATTGGCACTCAAAACCCATGGCTGTGTTTCGTCAACCATTTCAGGCATTTCTGGCGGCTTCGGCCTGGGCTTGGGCTCAGACAACAAATTCGCGATTGTGCTGGCCTTTATCATGTCGTTTGCTTTCAGACGCCGAGTATCGGTTGTCAGTTAGGCCGGCTCGGCTTTGACTAGAGGAGACGGAATCGACATGGAGCAGATGGACAGATGTTCCAGTCCGAGGTTCGGGGCGAAGGAACTGAGCTGGGAGTTTGTTTTGTGGCTGGTGGCTAGCTATGATGAATGGCAGCTAAACAGGTTCATTGTCATACTCGGACAATTTTTGATGGACTCCATCCGAGAAGGGTGGGATTGCATTCTGCACTTTTTGACGTGTAAAGTTTGCAACACTATCGAATTGCAAGGCATTTGCATTCTCTTAGGCTTTTGTGAAGTTGACATGTGTACTCGTAGACATTATGAATGTTAATATCCCTATATGTTTCATCCATGAATTTTTCATTGTAGATAGGTGTGTATGATACCGATGAAAGACGATACCAGAAACAGAAAAGTCATGAAATGAGCTTATTCGAGGTAATTTTCAATGCGAGACACAATTCAGATAGTATTTCTAGATTATTTTTTTGCGAACTACAAGCATTTAAACCAGTTTTTCATAGCAAATATGTGAATTGTACCCCATATTGCAGCACCCACCATTTCTATAGCATCAATACATTTGGAGAATCATATCAATATCAGTCCTATCTACCAATGTTTTCTTCAAATTAATATTATAGCTAATTTTTGTCCGTATATTTTTGGGAAGGAAGACCTTGACCAGGACGCACGGAACTTAAGAAGGCCTCATTTAATGCCATCCGCTTGCAATCCAGACCGGTGGAAAAACTTGTTAAAGGAGATCAGGACCGGACCCAAATTGTTGTGCCGATGGTGATGATATAACAAATTTATGTATGATAATATGGAAAAAGCTACACACTTTTGTGCTTTGTAATTATTCAGTACATTGTACAGGAATTCAACTTATTTTTTCCAAATATTTTTTTTCAAAATTTGCAAAAAAAGGAGTTTAAATCTATATAAACCATCAACCATCAATACAATTTTCAAAACTCTGGTCTTTTGTGAGCTTCTTGTTTGGTTTTTAGAGGCACTTAAACATTTTCAGACTAGCAGTAAAATTTCGAAAGCCTTCAAGAACAAATTCGAATATCATAAAATTTACGTCAAAATGTTTGGCGTTCTTCATTTAGATTAAGTTTAGTAACTTCAGTTAGTTTTCAAGTGATAGTTAGATAAGTCATACCCAAAAACATGTACATACTGGGTAATATTTCTTTAAATAAGTATATAAATTACGTATGGTCAAATAAAATGGTAACAAAATGGGATATACCAGCAGTGCAAAATAGTATAGGCGCTTTATAGAAAATTTGCTTTGTCAAATATTCTTTAAATTAACTAATTTTTGTGCAATTTAAAACAAAAAGAACAGTCTGATTTCCAAATAACCTGAGAAACCAAATGAATAGAAAAAGTTACAGGTGTTACTAATTTTAGTGCATTGTGGTACTAAATGTGATAAAAAGTTTCAATTTCCAAACATCATTTTTGATATTATTTGAAATTTGAAAAGCGGAGTAAACACGAAGAAGTAAAGTGAACAAAAAAAAGAAATGAAGATTTTAAATAAATGAAATACGAAGTTAATAACATCTAAATTTTGTTTCGATACGATAACTACATTAGAAGTTATTGAGATGGAAAAATTCTAAGAGGCTGACCTCTATGAAAAATCAAAAATTTTAAAAATTTAAAAACTCGTTTTTCACTTCTACAACAACATCATTATGAATTGAAAATTTAAAGATACCATCATTTCGTAAAATAAATACGAAAATGTTCATAGGTGGCAGCCTTAACTGAGTTTTTTAATCAAAATTTTACCAAAGCTGGCTTACAATAAGTTCCATCAATTGTGTGATTGTTGTTGAAATCTGATTACTTTTTCAAAAGTAATAGGTTACAAAGCACTCATTTTTTGAACAATTTGTCAAGGTCGGATCACTTTTTCAGAGCTGTCATTAAGCTCCTATCAAATTCAGTCCTACTTTAGACCAGTACATTCTGTGAATTTCATTGAGATCTGAGTATCGAGTCATGCTTTCTCGCGAATACAAAAGTTTTTAGTGCTAAAAATATAAATGAATTGGGGAATTGTAAACGTTTTTTGAAACGTTGTATTTCAAAAATTGCAGTTTGACTGTCTAGACCAAATTTATTTATTAATCAAATGTTTTTGTAGAGAGCGAAAAATTATCAGGAGGATCGATGATTTGAAGGTTTTTTTCTTCAAGTGCTTTTCGTCGCTACTAAGATTCTAGTACATTCATAAAACCCATATGAATCTATATTTAAATAATATCAATGTGCTCTGTAAATTTGTAATGCTTTGATCACTCGGCCAGAAGCTATCGCAATTCGAAAATTTGATTTTCATTTTGAATCAAACAAAAAGTAGGTCAAAAGGTCGCATCGCCCTATATTTTTACTGTACAATTTGGCTCCTTAATTTACTTTTTGATGATGATCTTGTGCAAAAGACCAGTGCAATTACTTTTCAAGAAACTAATTCAAGAGGTCTAATTTTAGACTATTTTTTAAGCAATCGGGGCCGTATATCGCCAATGACGCGAGCTTCTAAAGCCTAGTAATGTATTCGGCGAACTAAATGCAGCGAAAACGTCTGTGCGGAATCGAACGAAATAAAGTTTCGCACCCGGACACCGGGGGCAGTATAAATTGCCATTGATGACATTTAACAAGTGCATTACATTTGAATTCGGTGCATATAAATTTAACTAACCGGCATCAAAAATGACATAATCGGCAAAACAAAAACTATTTTTGCAAGAATGCGCTGTTCATCCATCCATTTTCACTCATTTTTCAATAAAATACCCGCAAACTCGAATGAAATTATGAGCTGTCACATTTTTCGCATCAATTTAAGGTACCTGGGTCATTAAATGGCCGCGAAATCACTGTGTCACTGCGTTGCCTTCGAAGACAGTTATACGTCTTCGAACCCATTACTGACGAGCAAAACCAAACGAAACGAAATTCCGCGTCAGGCTGATTTTCTATGGGATTTGACACTTCGTTTCGTTTCGCATCGAATACATTTCAGGGCTTAAAGCGTTGATTTTATACTTTTTGTATAAAGTTTTAGTGAAAAGAGATTGGTTTAATATTATAATTGGCATAATATATAATTAGTATGAAGTATGTCCTCCTTCGTTTTCTATACAGTCTAAGATCCGCTTTCTGAAACTTTAACATAAATTTCTTAGATACTTCAATGGAATTGTTTTTGCTCTTGAGTATTTTACGGTATCAATTAACAAACACTCCTTGATCCACAAAATGAATTTGGCTTTTTCGGTGACTGCTCACTCCGCCAGCTACTTTAAGGTGAATTTCGAGATCGTATTACAGGTTTATTTGCGGTTTATCGTTGGCTCTCACTGTCCGATTCAATCGATTAAGTATTGGGCGCAGTTGTATCCACAACTCGTCCCTAAAAAGAATGTTCGCACGCCAGGTTCCACCACAGTCATTGTCGTCGGCTAATCCAAGGTTTGTCAGCTTTTGACAGAAGTTCAACCGGCCTCGAAGCTTCTTATTGGAAAATAAAAGTTTGATCCGTTGTATGTAGGCTTGTCGCCTTCAGTTAGTTGATGGAATATATCGCTGAACGGTTCGCTTCGACACTTTTTAGCAGCCTTCAGGGAGTTGCTAAGCCATTTCGTCACTGTTCACGTCCCTACTCCTGATTTGTTTTCAGTCAATGGTTGAATCTTTCTTTTTAATTTAGACGATCGACCACTTCTTTTTTCATCGTCCGCGTTTCCTTCTTCGGCGTTGCATCATTTTTTCACAGTGTCCTGATGAGTCATCAATAATTTACTAGTGTCGCTGAGGCTGTAAACCAACTGATGCATGCACTGAAGTTCAATACCATTTTGAATTTGACTATTTACCATTATCGCGCAAAGCTTTCAGTTCGATCCGTTGAAGATTTCCAAAGTTTTTCAGTTTTTGAGAAAAGGTCGGAAAATCAAAGTATTTGGGTTAATTTGATGCTTTCACTTCAACTAACGAAATCTCAATAAATAAATTTATCTTTTCAATCGTCTTTTAAATATACCACAGATAACACCTGAAACTAATGAAAACAACTAATATTGGGTTTGCATATTTTACTAGGGATTAAATCAAAGTATAAACCGTCTTCAAATTTCAATACTTGTTTTTGCCGAGTCTTAAGCAAAAGTAATTATTTTGATGTCATCACTAGCAATTTTTACTCTATTTCAATACAGGAGTTACTTAAAGCTATGTCGGTTTGACAAAAATGTAAGAGAGTCTCAAAACTTTTAAGGATAGGTTATTCTCGATAAATTCATTGAGGTTGATTTTTCACGTCGAAGGGCAGAAACTATTGTGCCGCTCTGTAGCTATCTACTTACTTACTTGCTTACTATATCAAAATCTACAAAGAATATAAAAAAGGACGAATGAAAATGAGAGCGAATGCCGATTATACCAGAGAAGAATATTAGTTATTTCTAATACCACCACACTGATGAACTCGCTTGGTATAAATTACATTGGTATAAATAAATTTATTTATGATTAGGCTCCAAATTTTTTTCAAAATGAGCGGAAAATTTTTGGTGACGAAAAATAATGCACACTTTGCTATTGCTAGATTATCTTAGAGCTCACATCACTTAACCAAATTGAGTTGCATTAGAAGACGGTTGCATTATAAAACGGAGTAGTGTTTCTCAAATATAAAATTTTGATCAGTTTATTTTGCCCTATGCAGCGTCTAGATCTGGAAATTGTTCAAATAGTTTTTTTTTCAAAGACTATCTTACTATTTACCAGCATTAGATTAATTTGTGTCAATGGATATAAGCATCGCATTACAAACTTGAAAACTTATGCGAATCATTATTTATTTTATTTATTTTCTGTTTTAATTTATTTCTTTCTGCTTGAATTATCAGAGAGCGGACCTACTTAAAATTTGAACTTACTTAAGTTTTAAGTTGCATAACTGTTCACCTCTATTACAAGATTGTCTCATTAAAAGGAGGAACGGAACGTTAAAAAATTAATTTATTCATAAAATACCCATGGAAATTCATTTGAAAAATGTACACATTTCAATAAATTTATGGTTTAAACTAGCGCAGAGATAGGTATGATAATGGCAGCAGCTATTAGTTCGAACCAGTCACAAAGTAAGTAAATATGTACCTGCTTCGATATGTCGATTCATCTTTCAAGGGAAAAAATATTGTGTCAATTCTGTTATAGTATTGAATTAAAAAGGATTGAGTTCTTACGTGCATATCTCAATTTCCTTTTTTGAACGCTCTGCAATTACCTACAGCGAATTAATTCATTTAAACCGTTCCGAAACTCGTAATCGTATGAGTTATTAACATCAACGACCACATTTAATTAGTAAATTATCCGAAATTGGCTCTAAAGCCATTAACATACCATATGTAAAATTTTCCAAAAATTATCCTTCAGAATTCAATAAGCCATAATAAAATGCGATGCTATTAACCGCATCAATTACGCGGATCCCATTCATATGCCCACGAACATGTTATGTAAATACATGTGCATCGTGCCATTGAAAACCGGCAGACGCGAATATTCGCACACTGACCCCCGAAAAATTCCAGTCGGTCCACGGTCGAAAGTGAAACTGAAATCGTCGCACTATGCAAGAACAAAGCCCAAAATTTCATTTTCATTTTGACCGGTTCGTCTCGTCTCACGTCAGCATTTGTCGAATTCATTCGAGGCCAGATACAGTTCGCCCACCCTTACCGCACCCAATCAGCTCAGCAGCACAACAAAAACCACACGTGAATTTCGTCGAACGATATGCACTCGAAATAAAGCCAAAACAAACCCCAAAACGGTCTCAAGGCTGCGAGTCAGACTGTTGCCAAAAACGTGCATCTGCTATTCCATGCAGCCGTACACGAAAGACATTTCCTGTCCCTTCCCTCTTGCAATTGTATCATTCCATGCTCAAAATGCACGCATACGGCCGACCGGCATGAAAACAGGAAATCCACACGCTCGTTTGACTGCCGAATTTTCGCATACATTGCTCAGTACGTGCGTGTGTATCTGCAATATTCGCAAAAGATGCCTGACCTGGCCAATGTCAAATTTGTTGATGCTCCACAATCGCCTTCGTGCGCTGCGCTGCACCCCGTTTCGCCTAAAAGCTCCTTCCGTTAACGTTTCGGTTGCGGCGGCTGTGGGCTGGCTTGGCTGTCGTCAAGGGTTCAACGCCTGCTGCCATCACCACAAGGCCAGAGGCCTCGACACCCCGCCTGCAGCTCGCTTCCTAAAAGCTCTTTGGTGGTGCGCGCTGCATGACGCGTCCAAGGCCAACGGAATTTCGGTTGCGGTAGGTTTCGGCGATGCAATGAACTCGCCTGTGATCGAGCCGGAGACGGAGTCGGTGCGGGCGAAGTATTACTTTTCGCTGACGGATGCTTTGCAGGGCGATACGCACGCAATACACACCACACGTCGTCGGTCGATGATGCCTTTGTGTGCATGCATGCGTGGAGCTTTCTTTTTACGAGAGTTTGGATTTTCGTTTCGTTTTGTCGACTTCTTCGCAAATTTGTGCGTCCGGACCGGGACGCTGCAATGAATCTTGTGTGTTTGGTGGCGGGCGGCTCCAGTGGATTCGGGAAATTGAGAGCATTGTTCGCCGGGGATGAAAGCCTGTTGTTTTTTATGACCGTTCCCTGTCATTTTCATCTGCGTACATTTTGATTTGGAAGACGAGAGTTTCAAGGCCTCTTTTCTTATCCACTTCCCATTCTTCTGCGTTTGTTTGTCCACACTGCAACGACCAGAGTTAAGCTGAGTAAAAAATATTCCGAGCTCGAGGACAAGATATGCCTCGTCTACTCCCCGCGCCCGCTCATTTTCATTTTGCCTGATAAAAACTTGGGACCTTCCGCGGACGTTAGCTCCACTCTCCATTTCGCGATTTCGGCTTACTGCCTGGCCTACCGTGCCGCATCAATACTGCTATAGCTCGCCGTCGCAGCCCCCGCTGTCGTAAACACTGGCCCCGAAACGAAGATGCAATCGCACTCCTCAGGGAAAAGTTCTTATTTGTCATGAAAATTATCACTTATCAGCTTAGCTTACGAATGCCGACTGTAGGTCGGAGACTATTTTGCTCTGCCGAAATTTTTTTGCTTCTTTTCTGTTTATTTTAAGCGGTCGAGTGTTTATTCGATTCGATTACGTACTCGTACGTCTGCCGGGGGTAATAAACTCGACAGATTGCGAAAATAAAGTTGAGGAAGGCTTCAAGGTTTTTCGGTGAGCTGATTAGCGATGTTTCTTGACTTTGGTACAATTGAAACATAAACGAGCACGACAAGGTGGATGGTCTTCTATTTTCTCCATTTGCTTACGTTAGTCATTGCTTTGTAGGTCTATGGAATTCAAGAGTGTTGATTTAGTGCAATTCGAAGCCAATATTTATTTTTGTTCGTAAATATTGTTTAGCAAGTGTCTGATTTCAGATTGATTAGAGTTAAATAAAATAAGTTGTATTTGATTGTGGATAATTATTTAGTCAATAAAACTATAAGGTTCAAAACAATTTCAAGCTTGCAAATTGAAATTATTTTCATTTCATCGCTGTGTGAATTTTAGGAAAATGTAAATTTCATTGAAATATGTGTGAAAAATCTCAACTTGGCAGGAAAGTATATTTTGCAGAAAAAAACTAATAAAAAATTAACTGACTTTTGAGTTCACCTGAATAATAAGAAGTAGTATATTGTTTTTTCATTTACATATAAGTTATTATTATATACATCTCATCATCAGACTAGACTAGAAGGTTTAAAGTCTTGTGGCAATTTGATGGGAAGAGGCGAGGATTGACAGGTCATCTCAGCTGAACCCAAAGCTTGAAGTAAGCCTGCCAACAATATGTGATGATAACCCATTTAAAAGGAAAAAAAGAATTGTTTGAAGCAGTGTGCCTTAAAATCCGCCATGAAGCGGCCGTAACGTCCGCTTTAGAGTAGCCTTTTTAAACCCACAACCCACGGAAGCTGGTGGCTCACATTAAAAGCTCTAGTAGCTGGGGTGGGTTGTTTGAACATGCGGTGGTTTTGCCCCAAAAATAAGAACGCTGCTTACTTTTTCATTCGTCATGCAAAGAAACAAAAGCCACGATATCAAACAAACTAAAGCAGAAGGTTTTC
Source organism: Nemotelus nigrinus (assembly GCA_947369275.1). Lineage (NCBI taxonomy): Eukaryota > Metazoa > Arthropoda > Insecta > Diptera > Stratiomyidae > Nemotelus > Nemotelus nigrinus. Next base: position 29,555,363 of record OX376374.1, on the reverse strand, counting down.
CGTCCACAGAAGACCCAGGGTCCCAGGCATGAACTAGCTGGGCCAGATGCATTTTATCAAAAATTTTCAGGTATAACCATATTTCTGTTCCCGTACTACGATTAATTGCAATTAATTGCAATGAAGCGTACTAAAACGGACTAAAAAACTCTTGAAAGAAAACTCTTTCGAAAGAAAAATTTTACGAAAAAAATGCATTCGAATGGTAGACGAAGAAAAAAAAATTGTATGCTAAAATATTTAGAACTTCAGGCTGAAATAGCGCTAAATACTGGAGAATATTAAATGAACTGATAAAAACACAAAAAGGCAGAGCTCAAAACATATCATGGATCAAAGAGTTACAGATAGATGGATCATTGATCTCCTCGAGTGAGGCAATTGCAGAGCATTTAAATAATTATTTTGCAGCGATTGAATCAGGGGTGTGTTCAATCTGCTCCAAAAGCATAGCATAGCACCACTTTAGCAAGTGTCAAAATTCGCAATAGCTAGATGAAGCAGCTATGGATATTGGACAGCCAAGAGCTGCTACGAAGGTCAGCTTTTACACAGCACAGCCCGATGAAAATTATTTTAATTTTTTTTAAATTTTAATCTTTGTATTTACTTGGATCAGCTCAATACTTGCATTACACTTTGGAAATTGTATGAAATTTCGGAGTTTTCAGCATACAGCTGCAGAAATCATTGAAATTTCCTAACATATTCAAAACGTTTCACTTATTCCCGTCTTTTGACGCCATATATATGAAAAAGAGTGAAAGAGAAACATTGAAAATTTGATGGTGGACGAATCAGCGTACTCGGCCTGTTGCGCTTCACATCCGTCTTCTAAAAACCCAAGATGAGTTACGCTGTGCAAAAGCCTACTTGAAACTCAAGTTGATTTGAGGTGTTCAAAAGCCTGTATTTAGTTTATAATAGCACTATACTCAAGTCTATTGTTCATCTCCTTTGCCGCCAAAACGTAAAAACTGATTTTCATTTTCATTTCTAATCCAAAGTGACGATTGAACAGTATGTCAGCTGTTTACTCGCGTCCATTTTGCCTTAACTACTTTCTTGCTATCCTCCAGACTACGAGCAGCACATAGCTGCTACCATAGCAGCTATTTCGGAATCTTGGACATCCCGACTGTCAAATAGCAAGCATCAGTAAGTAGCTATTTCTTGACATTGGACAGCCAGAGCTGCTAAAATAGCAGCTAATAGCTGCTATAGCAAGAATATTTGACACTCTCCAGATATCACGCAACACTTTCATCAGATATCTGAACGACACCATTAAAAGCCAGTACGTTCACAGTATGCCTTAAATTGTCGAGGCTAACGCTAGTTTTTAAAGGAGGTATCCCTTTAAATCAATAGCTGTCTTCAGCGTGATAAGTAAAGTGTTTGAAAGTACAAATAATTAATTATTTCAAAGAAACATCAGCTTTAGTTCAATGCAATATGGCTTCCAGGAGCAAAATAGCACAACTGTAGCTACTCTTGACGCGGTGCAGTTCATAAACCTATCATTAGATAAAAATAATTATGTAGCAACAATTTTCATCGATCTGAAAAAGGTTTTTGATGGCACTGACCACGAGATTTTGCTTCTGCCACTTGAAAAGAATGGAATTTGGATGAAATTTATTTATTGGATAGGAAAATAATGACAAAACAAAGAAGCTATGCCAGTCGGCAATGTTCTTTAAATAAAGGTATTCTACAGGGTTCAATCTTAGGGCCCAGCCTTTTCCCCATCTACGTGAACAGCATTCAAGATCTCCGGCTTTCCGGTAAAATAGTTTCGTTTGCTGCCGATACACTCCTATTGTATGCTGGAAAATATAAGTCAGCCGTCAAAAATACAACAAATATGGATTTGGATAAAAACCTGAGATAGCTACGACAAGGCAAACTCGTTATTAATGTCTACAAAACTAAATTGTATTCCGGCAAAAATATAAATGTCCTGTTTACTTCATGTACCAATTAATAGAATTAATGGAGCTTAACTGGAGAAGGTCGATTCAATAAAATATCTGGGATTGATTTTGGATGCAAAAATGTCCTGGACACTTCACATCAACTACATCAGAACTAAAATCGCATCATTTATCGCAATTCTAAGCAAACAGGATTTCCTATAAAAACTCACGAAACTGATAACCTTAAATGCTTTTATTCTATCTACTGTTAAATATGGAGTAGTTTTGTGCAGCCAAACAACTAAGCATAACATCAAGCTATTTGGGAAGCTTGTCACAAAGGCGATAACAGTTATGTTTAGACTACATCGAACAGCTTATTAATCTCGAAAGAAGAAAAATAATATATCAAATTATTAACAACATATTAAAATGGTCAGATGTTCCTCGGGCTGTCAGAGAGTTGACTAGCAGAGAATCCGGGTCTGTGGTTTGTACACCAAGAACCGAAAGATCGAAAATGGGTTCAACACAACAGGCTATAGCTTTTTACACTACATTGCCAGATACAGTAAGGAACTGAAACAACATGGTGACGTTCAAACAAAACTTAAAATTACACATAAAAAACTAATAACCTCGCACAATGCCAAAAACACCAGAGTATTTTGGATACTTTTATCAGGATACATGCCAATCAAGACAATCGTGAGATAATAAAAGAGAGTCTAACATATTGAGCAGAATTGTGTTGTCCCTTATACCAACGAATTAGTTGAATGAGAAGTAATATCAAAAACTTACCGGAGGTAAAATATGATGTACACAGACCATGCATACTGATTGAGTGATAGAGGGAGTGGAAAGAAGGCGGAAAAAAATAAAATCTATAATCACGATCTGGAAATTTTGAACCTTATGACGGCGTTGAGTGCCCAAAAACCAACAGTTTTTTTCTTTTAAAAATAAACACAAGATAATTACGTGATTGACAGGACATTCAATCGCGGAGGCTAGTAACGCCCCCGCTCCCTTAGCTGCATAGTTGTAATCGATGGTAGCAATCGATGCTAGTGATCAGACCACGGATTGGAGCAGCATCCAGACCGCCCCTTTCCCATTAATAAGGGGTACCTGATTAAATGAACGTTGAAAATTAAATGCCTGTGATCAGATAATGAACCTTTCTAGATAGCTCTCTAATCATGAAGGAGATGCAAATTTCGTGCACTCACTAGGGAAACGTCAATAACCTCCCTAAAGTTTAAAGTGAGGAAGATCGGATCGCTGTCAGCATCTGCGATGGACAGATCGTAGGCTATCTGAAGTCAAAAAGTACCTAACCTCCACTATTCGTGCTGGAAATGATGAGAACTAAAAGTATTCTTTCAGAATATGAAGCTTATTAGTCCTTCTGACTGCAACCACTACATTCTTGATTATGTAAAAGAGAGAACTAAAGTCATATCGCACGAAACAAACGAGCATTATATCCGATCATATTGGCAATGCTATCTTTCTCATCGAAATTTTGAAGAACAAGGACATTTATATTATTTTTTGCAAGAAAAAGGTTGATAGTTTCTACAAATAATCAGGGCCTATCAGCCTGTATCCATTTGTTTGTAGCCCACAAAATTTTTTGTTGACAACTTATGATTCTTGAATTAATATTAGCTCCTGTCTTGGACAAGTAAGAAAACAAAGTATCGTCATTATTATTAATAAGAGTTAAGTCATAACCCTCCCCTTTGGATACAACAGCTATCTCAAATCACTCTTCTATTTCCAGAGTCAAGAGATCACGATAACCAACCAGTTTATTAATAGGTCAAAAACACTGACCCCACAGCCAAAAGGGAATCTTTATCTGATTCTACCTCAGATGCTAGCCCTAAAAAGTTGTAGACCCCTTGCCAAGTGGTTGTTACACTGTTTCAGCCAAATGCTTTGGGTTAAGCTTTGCAGCTTCAAAATTCTTCGACACGGGGCACTAAAACACAATTACGTGCTGTCAATTTCTCAATCTTGGTTTTGGTAACGCTCTTTTGCGCCTCTTGGTATGACAGTGCATCTTTATTTCGGATAAAAGAGCTTCCCATCTATTGTTTACAGGCTCCTTGATTTCAGAAACCTTCCAATCAGGATTGAAGATCTGGATTGAAAAGTTTTACAATCTCCAGAGCTTCTGCTGGATAAGGATGAAATCAGAGAATCTATGCCTTGATCTCGGCCTTTCAAAACATTTTTAAGTGGGGCCTGAGCACAAGTTCTCTAGTTTAGAGATCATTTACTAGAAGAAATCAGTTGAGTCTAGCCAAACTCAATTAAACCATCTTCCTCGATATGTGGAGTAGGTTGAAGCCACAATTTACAGCAGAACTTAGACATAGCTTGTCTTATCGTAAGGCAGTTTTTGAAGAGACTAAGCATAAGGCACCTATTCAAAATTGACTGAAGAGCAGAGTTCTTCATCGAGTGGTGCCATATTTTCGTAAAACTGTCTGCCTTTACTTTTTCTTTGAGCGGACCTCTATCGTTTATCAGCAGCACCTGTAGAGGTAAGAAGAAGTGAGTGCTCTACGATGATTCTGTGTTGCCCATCGGAGGGATTTTTATCATTGTCAGACAACGTGTCACGCACGATGTTTATTAGCCGAAGTTTGTTAACTAAGTTACGAAAGCCCGAGTACAGTTGACGGTGAAAAATTGAGTGTCTGAAGAAAATTGAGTTTTGATAACTTCCAATGTATTCATTGGACCAAAAAAATTCACACAGAGTATTTTTATGACTTTTGTAATAAAAAATGTTACCATCGAATTTCCATGTGATAAACATCTTATAATAAAAACAATAAGAAAATGTGTTTCCATCCTAAATTTTGCAACTGTTGACAGTAATACCCCAATAAATAAATCTATTCCATGAGTTTGTATGTTTTTACATATTTGTTCCTTCATATTATCACCTCTACAATACCTAGTTAATAATTATAAAAATGCACAACTCAAACGAGCGTGAATCATGAAAATACCCAGTTACTTCCTTCCCTTACTGGGCTTTGCAAAATGTTGGACTTTTATATTTTGGACTAAATTTTTTCACAGCTACTGTAATTCCTCGATCACCTCAATGTTGTGCTCCTCCTCTAAAATGGTTTTGCTACTGGTGATCACACTATAGTAATTTTTCTTCAATAAACAAGCCAAGCACTTTCTTTGATCAAATTCATTTTCCTTCCCGTATCTTTGAGCTTTAGTCAATTATTTGCACATCCTTTCTGTTGACACTCAAATTCATAATTTCGCTGTTTTTGATTTCCATTCAAAATTGGATATATAACTATGTTTCGTTTAGCTGCACCAAAATATTTTATAAAGCTTTTATTTTCTTTTTTTCAACGTGTTTGGAATGTACTTAATTTGGTTAGCCAGCCAAGATTTTGGTTGTGGTAAACTAATCTGATACTTTTCATAAGGAAAATTGCCGAAAAATCTCAAATGTTTTCAGCTGTCAAATAATTTATTTAGAAATAAACATATCAATATCCTATTTAGGAATAGTATTCTCTTGTGTTTGTCATTTGCTCTGTAGCACATTTTTCAAAAGACCAAACAAGTGTCATGTTTTGCGAAATCCTTAGAAATATTCTTTCATACGATTTCCTAAGATAACATCTCTCCTCTTTCGTACAGACTTGACAAACTCTTCGCTTTTACATGCATCGTTTGATATTTTCCGAACAGGAAACTATCATACAACACTAAATCAAGAACTTAACCCAGCTTCTAAATTATTTGCATTGTATTGTCCTTACGCTATCAAAGAGAATGTGGCTAGAGAACCTTGTCAACTAAGATCGGGCCTCGAAAGGAGCCAAAAGCGATTGTAGCAATCACCCCCATTTCAGAGCCATGAGCATATGAAATTCTTTGTACTTTGTTTTTTTCTATCAAAAAGAGCGATGAAAAATTATCATCACAATCACTAACGATTGTAAAAAATGATATCCAGTCCAAGGGTTGGCATTCGCTTGGCCTCGTATATATCCTGCGTATAAAAATTCTCTTGTTGTCATCGAAGCTACACATAATGCAGTTTCTAAGCTTTGACGTATAACTGCTACTTCCCTTGGACAAAAGAATGCAGTGCGTGCACTCAGAGAAATACTAACTTGCCATCAAAATGCCCCTGACTCGCGGCATATCAGGATTTCAGGGCTTTTGACTTATTTTTTTTTAGCCTAAAGATATTAGATTCCGTGAGAAGTGTCCTGTCGCAAGCGATTTTCATATGTGAAAATCTTTTTAGCATCATTGTGATACGGTGCGGTGTCAACGTTATCACGAAACGTGGCGCTTAGTCGGAACTGATTTTCATGCCGGCTAACATCAAAGGCTACGCAACTTTCACAAGTTTCCGGAGAAGCAACCGAAGAAAACTTTCAGTTCAGTGTTTCTGATGACTGTCAGCTCTTTATTATTCGTATCTTGTTGCATCGTCTGATTCGTTTCGCATTTTTGAAAGAATTCTTATCGCCGAAGGGATGCAAACTCATTTAGCTGCGCAGTTTTTTACTCGTATTCAATGAAATATGAAATTTTGAAAGAGACGAGGTGAACGATACGCACCAGTGTAAGAGGATTCGAAATTGAGATTATGGATTTGAATTTAAAAAAAATTGCTCATATCTAGTAGAATTGGAATTTCAAAAATATTTGTTAGCTAAAAAGAGGCACGCAAATCACGGAACATAGCGTTTTTGATCTCCGCCCTGTTGCGGCTGGACACATAGTCAAATTGTATCCCGTATCATATGCTCATAGAAAGGTAGAAAGAAATAATTAAATAATGTCATCTGGCTGAACGCAGAATTTTTTTTTTCTGACATTATGGGGACAATTTCAGCTTCAGGCATTTTCAGACCGTACGAGAGCTTATAAAGTGTGCTATTTCTTATGAAATGTCCATTCTTCTGTCGATCCAAATATTGCATCCAACGAACAAGATTTCAAAAAATTTTGGCGAAGTGGCTGGTGGACAAAAGAGATAAGGCAACTGGTGATGATTTGAAAAATCCTAGAACCGAAGCCCAAATTAATTATGACTGCTGGCATCTATTGTCGAACTACCCTATGACGAAGTGGCAGTTAGTTCAACTATTGTCGCCGAAAATCTTTTCTCAAACATTCTTCATCACTCCGCTTTTACAGTTACTACAAAGATTTCTTTTATTTTATTAATAAATTGAACTGTATATGATTTTTGAAATGCTGATTGCTTAAGCATTAAAAACTATATGGATACCGTAGACTACACAAGTGCTTTTTCGGTATTTGAAATTGATTTGATTTCTTTCTTTTGCAAAATAATCTACAAAATCATCTATTGAAGCTATTCATGAACTGAAGCTGGCAGACGATCAGGCCGAACTTAGTTTCTTCTTTCTTCGCGGCCCAATGAGCAGACCAATTGAACATCCTTTGGACATGATTTTCAATAAATCTCTGTCTTTTGGTATTTTCTTGTCTTAATCTTTGTACAGTTTTCGATTTCACGTAAACTTTCATTCAAAATTTTACGTAAAATATGTTTCGGCGAAAAAAAAAAGCTTGAGTAGCCTAGTGGGTAGAGAACTGGCTTCTTGCGTGTGGGGTCCCTGGTTCGAATCCAGGTTCGGATGAGAGTCCGCGCACCAAGCTTTGAGTTTACCTAGCTATGAAAGGTACCTGATTTAAATCAGGGGTAAAGTAAGTCGTGGAACTAATCACTCCACACTCGTATTCACAATTATTTTTAAAAAATGTAATGTAGCTCTCTACCAGCTTCAACCCCTAGATCCGTACGAGGGTTGTCGTGGGATAACTTTACTTTACTTTACTTTTAAAATTTAGCAAAAGTTGTATTCTCTTCTTAGCGTGAACAATTGCTTGAAAGTTACTTTCGTTGTGAAAATTATCTGCATTTTGTCTTCAATCATTTTACGCCAATTTAGAACGTGTAGTTCTTTGTTTCAAGCTAAAAAGTGACATTTGGTGTTTCAATTTGAAAATTGAGTTGTGCAAATCTCTTTTCAATAACAAAGTCGATCAAAAATTGAAATTCTTGACATTTTATTCGTCAGAGATGAGCAGTGTCTCCGCTTTTTTCCATTGTCAAAGCTTTCGCTTGAAAGAATGACCAGATAATGGAGACTTGTTCAAATTTAGCTTCACAGTTAACTTAGTACCAGCCTTAAATGAGCAATAGATCGTAGGGGTAGATTGAGTTTCACCAACCTAGTTTCTGATACGCTTCTGATACGAAAAAGGAAGCCGAGTTAACGCGGTCTTTACGGACTTTAGTAAAACTTTTGGCCGGGTTGACGTACAAAAACTTTGCAACTTCGGTATATACGGATTGCCTTTTTAATTAACCCCAGTTTTTGCTTTGCGACCAAACTCAACTCGTAAGATTGCGGCACCAATTATGTAAAATAGTTTTCCCGTCTTCTGGAGAACCACAAGGCAGTCATCTACGGCTCCTGCTTTTTAACATCTTCATTTTTGATAACTAGCATCAGAGTCAATACAAAAGCAGCAATCTCCATATTTAATGGTGAAGGCAGCAGACATCACGCAGTTTATTAGTTTGAACATATTTCACAGCAGGTTTGGGACAACACAATAGTACCCGACAAACGGCATCTTAGCATATGAGCCCAAAACATAAGAAGAGACGCTCTGTGTACAACTTATTACATTGCTAAATATCACCTGTAAGTTTTTCTTAGCTATTCTAATAGTTCGAGGACTCACTCAACTAGAAAGTAATTGGCGCATGTAAGCAAGGTTGTTCTTTCGGAAAATCGGCTGCTTACCATAACAAACGTAGGAAATTATGTCAAGGTCATCCAGAATCAATATAGGTTTACGATAATTGGATGTTTTTGGTTATGTATTCTTGGGCATGGCTTTGAAATAGTGAAATGAGTATAAAAAGAACGATTTTCATAAAATTAAGCTAGCTAATTCTAAGGATGTTGACATCGCAGACTCAAACAGACTTGTGTTAAAAGAGTCTGTTTGAAAATTGAACATATAGTGAGTAGCAAAATTGCGCTTATAATTTAAGAAAAGGAAAAAACATGATAGCGAACCACTTCAAACAAGCTACAACCAAGACAAACTCAACAAATGCAAAGACAGAGGACTAACCTTTGAAAAATACGTCTAAAACTGACAATACCGGTAAAATCTGTCGATGAATTTCAAATTCCCGTTGTATAGACTTGATTCTTGTCAATTCACGTGTATTTGTCAGAAACCTGCGTTATTAGCGAAATATATTTCTAACTTTTATTTGCACTCGAGTAAATATAAGAAATAAATGTATGAGTAATGAAGTCATTGATAAACTCAGACACAGAAGGTTGCGATGGTCTGGGTATTTCGTGCATTTGGTAACAAACATGAATTTGCGAAATTTTATCAACAGTAAAATCTGGAGAATTGAAGATTTATTCCATTTTATATATTTTGAAAATAATGGAGTTAGAATAACTATCTGGTTGATAATGCTGCTAATGTTTCATATGGAGCTGGTTGCACATTTGCTTTAAAAAAAATGATTTTAGTGAGGATACTTCAAAGAACGAAGTTGATTTGATTCCATAGAATACAGACTTTAATAAGTATAGTTTTATTCCCGAACCTAAATAATATCAAAAGAACTTAGTATTATCATAAATCTAAGTTTTTACTAACAAATAAGAATCACATAGCTGCAGAGAAATAATCCATTTTCGAATTCAGTTTCTTTTATCTAATTATGAAAACGCGCAAACTACAGAAGGTTGCTAAATTATTAGGAACCATACTCAGTGTATTTTTTAGTTCAAAATATTTTTTTTTTTTCAAAAAATAAAATAGTTTCCTATTTTAAGAAAAAAAAGGTTGTCTTATAGTGATACGAATCAGCCATTAGTTTCAAAAACACCCGTTTGGTGGGTTTGACCTTATTTAACACTAATTTACACTTATTTAACTTTTGTGCATCACAATTGCGTCTTTACGATGCCTTGATTTCCGTATGCTCAATTCCAGAGAAAGACCATCCTTCGGAGAAAAATAACCACTTTTTAATTTTCCGGCGAAGCTCTGCTTTGCCAGAGACCTTTCGAGAATGTTTATTCTTCTTTACTGTCCAAAAGTTTGGCTAACTGCTCGTTTGGTAATCACATGGTGAAAAAGTGACATTGTGGTGAGTTTATATAAAACATACGAATCATTTAGCGCATGTATTCTCTAAAACGTAATTAAAGCTTCTTATTTAATTGGTTTTGCTAAATTCCATAGGACAATGTTAATTTGGTGCACATTTTGCTGTACTATCTCAACATTTTCTATGTTCATTATAGACAAGACTTCAGTCACCACTCCAATACAATGTCAAGAAATAAGAGCCTGTTTACCTTAAAAACTTAACAAAACTTAACCTCTGTAAGCGGAGCGCTTGAAAAATGTGGTAGGAAAAGAAACAGCACTCCTCGTAAGGGTCGGAAAATTGGGAACATCTCTCGAAAACTACAGAAAGCTTGTCCGACAATGACTGGGTTTAATGAGTCTCAAAATAAGCAGAGCAGCTGTCAAAAAAGTCGAGCAAGTTAAAGCAATTGAGAGGCAAACAAATTCGAGCAAGTTAGTGCATTTGACAGGCAATTTACTGAAATTTGGTTCCGTGACCGTTGACAAACAGCTGGTTCATTGTCCGAACTTGCACTACGAAAAAAAGTAGAGTAGAAATCAAGCTCCAAGTTGTTCTAGATCAACTTAGAGCAGGTTCGTGAAACACAAATCGGAGCAACTTTGGGCAAGTTAGAGCAGCCGAATTCCCATTAAACACATTTCGCTGAGACAAATTAACCTAGCTCAACCTAGAGCAGCTTATTAAAAACAGCTTATAACGATAAAAGAACATAGAATTACTGTTTTCAAAAGAACAAAGTAAAGACGATTAGTAAAACAAATCTTAATTGTTCACTGACCTTTTGAAAAATCACGCCTCTCCGAGGCCATGAAAGTTAAGAAACTGTAATGAGCCAGACAGTACCAGAATATTACTGTTGCGGACTGCAGTCGTATAAGTAATTCTTTAATAAAAGAGTAGTTCGTAGACAACGATTTTTTGTGTTTATTATAATATTTTTCAGGTATGTTTCTCGGCAAATCGCCGAGGAGGTGGTTACTACGAAACGCCAGTTTATTGCAACTCTCACCAGAGAATGGCATGCTAATAGCGAACTGAAACTTCATGCAAAAGCCTATATAGAAAGCAAGTTCCGACGCATTACCAAATAATAAGCAGCTAAGGCTGGCATTACCAAATAATAAGATTTTTGTTATTATTGTATGTATCCGCTAATAGAACAAATAAAAAACAAAGAGATTTGTATTCGTACTATGCAGTTTTTATAATCTTATCTAACTGTGATAAGTAAAAAAATCTGAACAACCTCAAATCCATTTATTTGCTCTAAAAATAAGTTTAAACAGGTAAATACAAAAATATGAGCAGTGTCCCTAATAATTTGACAGTAATTAAAATAGGAACTGTAAAAATAAAGTGTGAAAAAAGTAAAAAGAAAGATTTTTTAATCTTTTCTCTTTCATTAATAAAGAATAAGTGTAAATAATTTTCATTATAAATCGCTTTATTGTTTTACAAAATTTTTTCTATGATAATCAATAAACTTTTGCCTGCAATTGAACTAATTTTTGAAGTAGTTTTTCCACTTTGATTAAAGTAACCGCTTCTCTAGACGTAAAAAACAATGACCTCACACTTAATCTATTTTAATGTGCGGGAACAAAACGAAGTCATCGGGAGCTAAATCAAGGATTCACGATGGATGGTGCACAAAAAGTCAATTGTTTGATCTAAGATAACAAATTTTTTATTTGTCTCAATCTTATAAACGATTTTCAAAACATTTTCGCACTAATCGACGCAAGCTGGTTTTTGAATGATTGTCACATACTGCGGAATCCAACGCGAATATAATTTTCTGATTGTGAAATGGTCAAGCAATATTGAATGGATGTTGGTGTTAGTAATGCTCAAAGCCACATGATGATCTAAAATTATGAATTCACACACAGCATCTATTTTTCCGGGCAAAGCAACTGATTTTGTATATACTTCACGAAATTCTTCGATGTTGGAGTTAAGATGACAGTTTAATGCACTTTAGCGACGACATAGACTCATTTCGGAAGGTGCTTCTTTTTCAAAAGGTGAATTAAGTACATCTGTGTTCTTATGTTCTACTGTTTCTTTTCAAAATTGGACATTTAGAAAAATAAATGTACACGAGTTAATTCCATTTTTTGTAGAGGTAATTTGCTCACTACAAACAACAACAATAGCGCTCGTACGTCAACACTTTCTGAGCCGTCCATCGTAATAAATGTGGAATTTTAAGGCACACATGTCAGACTTGTGGTGGTAAAACTAGGGTTACCCATTTGTGAAACATAAACAGTAACCCTCATATCACAATTGTGTCAATGTTAAAAAATGTTTGGTCGCACCACATCTAAATTTGTTGCAATCCAATGAACTGATTACCACAGTTTTAGCTCATGTTTTATATTAAAACAAAGTTTACTCGTATGAATGGCGAACATAGAATCAATTTATTTATTTCTTTATTTATTTGATGCGTATTCAATTTAACAGGCAAACTGGCCAATTACAGATTGGATACAATGAAAAAATAAAATAACAAGAACTAAATAAGAATATATAAATACATATAAGTATATAAAAATAATTAAAGTAAGAATAAAATGAAGTAAAATTAATTAAAGCAAAAAAGAAAAAAAAACCATTACAAACACTAATAATCAGTTCAACAAGAAATCAGCCCAATTACAGATAGGATACAATGAAAAAATGAAAATAGTAAGAAGTAAATGAGAAAATATAAATATAAATATGTAAAAAATAATTTAAGTGGTAATTAAATAAAGTAAAATTAAGCAAAACAAAATAAATAAAAAAAAAAAAAATTACTATGAAACAAAAAATAACAAAAAAAAAACCAAATTAAAATTTGAAGTTGAAGAGCAAACATATATTTATATAAGTATATGTAAAAATAAAAAAAAATAAAAAATTCTAAAAGTATTAATTAATAAAGTAAAATGAAGCAGAGCAAAAAAGAAAAGAAAGAATTCATTATAAACAAGAATAGATAATAAAATGAATTAATTAGAAACAAAAATTTTACTACGAACCATATTTTTGAAGATGGCAATAGAATGAGGACCAAGTTGAAGGCGAAGTTGAAAGGTATCAAATAATCAAAGAGAAATCACTCGTGAGTAGTTCATTTACTTTTAATTAACTATGCTATAACATGAACCAAAAAAATGTCATTGACACAAGTGTATGGAAGTTTTTTCTGCTTTAAGTAAGCGATCGTTTTTTTTAAAGCCATCACAATGAAATGATATTTCTGGTAGAACGAAAATATTTTATTGCCACATTCGGAATGTTAGTAAGTCCAAAGTTCACAAAAAAATTGTTTAGCAGAGGAAATATTTAATTAGTTAATCTGTGAACATTCACTATGGTTAGTCCATACAAAAATTTGTCTCCATGCACAAAATATCTACCAACTGTTTTTCTAGTTCAAGACTTTGCTGCAGAAACCGAAAAAGCTATCAACATCCTAGCAAGTTATTATTATTAATCAATATGATTTTTTTCGACATTTCAGTATTTGAAGCTCAAAATTGATGCTATATTGAAATTCAGGGCATATTGGCATCCTTGAACTGATTCATCCATGACACCAAACTTGCATAGGTAGCAAGCTTTCTTGTTCAAATCACGTTGCATTTGCTCTCTAATTATCTATAACAAGTGAAATCACTGGAACGCACATTCAAAATGATAAAAACAAACTGCAACACACAAGTGGTGTATGTCGAAAACGCATGGATGCAATTCATGTACGAGTATGCTCATACTGCAATTGCAGCACATCAAAAATGCATTTGCGTGACGCACACGCTAACATTCTACGGTTTCGCTACCTCGCCGCACACTCCGTTACCAGCCCATGGTCCATTTTGCCCCCGAAACGCATTATGAATTTCTTAAGGCTCGAAAAAACACACACGCTCGAAAATAGAGATGCACAAAAATGCAAATGGTTGCACGAAAAAATTAAAAATGGCTGGCAAAAAAATATGAAGGGAAGCGTTCCTCGTCGTTCGTGCGGCTGGCGAAAGAAAGAAGGGTAGAACGAACCTTCTTTCCATCGAGTGCTAGCGGGACGGGGACATACTATAAAGCTTCGGAGATCTTGAGGCTGATGGCCTTTGGATGCATGTAGTTGCGTAGTCCCCCGAATTTCGAGCAGCAGTAAAAAAAAAACGGTGAAAAAGTAGATGCACCGTTCAATGGAATCGAATAGCATGCCTGATTCTCGAGGTTGCTGCACTTTTTCGTGATTTTTATGGTGTGCCGTGAGGTTGTCAGCTCTGATTGATTGTGCTTTTGGATTAGTTTTGTGATGACTTTGGATACTCAGCATGACCACCAAATAGATTATCTAAATATTCGGTCTTAAGATGAAAAGGCTATTTATTTAGGACAAATACCATCAATTCCGAATAATCCAAACATTGTGGTTTTCTACTAAGAGACCTAGATTTGAATGCATTTTCCACCGGATGTAAATGAAACACAAACAAGGTTGAAAAGAACACTGTTCAAGGCAATATTTTTCACTATAAGCGTATGCACTTTTTAGAATCAAAACACATTGAATAATGATCTAATACATTTTTTTTTTGTTCTGACTCGTCCTCTATCGAATCTGGCAACTCTTTCACGGGACCTCGTCCTTTCATACAAACTCCAGACAGGATACAAGAACAATGTTCCATGGCAATTGCAAGGAGAGACGTGCCAGTGTTTTCTTTCTTGAGCTTGTGGATTTTCGGGGACGTACGATTACTTCGGCAACGAGACGGACTACCTTGCCCCTTGACCGTTTCTGTCAAATCTTCAATGGAACGGAAACAATACGCTCCCCAAACATGCCCATGAGATTGCCCTCGGACCAAGTGGCGACGCAGTGCATACACGGTCTACGCGATGCACTCGTAATATGCCGGCTGATATGCAATTGTGTGTCTTATGAAAATGAAAAAGCACCTTGCCATACAGCCAGCCCAGTTCAGCTCCCTTATTCGTATGCACTTTTATTGCATTGCGTTGCATCGCGCTCTCCGCCCGTTTCGGCTGAAATTTTTGCATCACAATTGAATGCAGTATTTTTTGCGAGCTGTGTACAGAAGCATCTTCGAGTGCAAACTTGAATTCGTGCGTTCATGATATCGAACTGCATGTATGTAAATGTGTATTATCATTAACATTGCACTGAACGTTGCGTTCGAGTTGCGTTGATAGTGTGGATTTTTATGTCGCGGGAGAAAATATTGCAATTGTATTGTTTGCGTTGCTGTTTTGCTGCACTTTGAATGACAGTCGAAAAATATTTGAACACTAGGTTTTTGGAAATTACCACAGTGAGTTTTCCTTAGAAAATGGCTTACGAAAATGACTTTCTGCCTTTCAAGATAGTTATAGCTAAAAGCTCTAATTAGGATATTTTGTTGGTCCATAGGCGCTTCTTCGAGCACATTACTTAAGAAGTATTTTTACTCTTCTAGCACATATGAAGGGTTTTATGCGACAGCCTCTAATTTTTGAAAGGTATTGATTCAAATATTTGGAAATATGTTTGCAACTTGCGAGCAGACGAGTTATTTCATTAATAGAGCCCGTTTCTAAAAAATATTTTTGGTATGATATCATAGTGAACAAACCTATGAATATTATGTTTTTAAATATTAATTTAAAATCTTCAAATATTTAAAATATGTGTTGAATGACGTCGATCTCTGTTTTGAAGGTGAAAAGTAGATGCAAATATTTGTAATATCTCATCATTTTAATCTTACTTAATAATTTGGGTATTTGTGTTGCGAAAAAACTGCGGAGGACGAATAGATATGATCTTAGTGTTCTATTCAAATGATCAGCAGACGACAAATGTGCATTATTTATGTGAGAGTCTTAGAAAGCAATCGATTGTTGCATTATGTGAAAAGGGCGAAAATCGGAATAAATAATCAAAAATTGTAGTGAAATCGGTAGAGTACACGCTGCCTGGAACTTGCACGAGTATGAAGCACTCCAAAGTCGTGCAAGTCCATATTATTTTGCGTATCCGTTCCAAATATCGATGCAAGGTATACAAAAGTGTTCTAATTTGCAAGAAGTTTTATTAATTCTAAAAGAAAATTTCATGTCAGTCTGGCATTATAATATGCATGGTATTTTCAGTGCAGGTACCATTGGAGGTCTTTATGAGCGTGGTAGCTTTGCTGGCTGAAACGACAATCCAAAGTAGCGATCTACTTCTTGTGAGATCGAGTCTCACTGTACAATCAAGGTAAGAAATGAACGCATCTCTTTGCTAGACAGTGATCACAGAAAGCAGTTAGAGCAAAGAACAGTTTAAAGTAGCAGTGGTTTTAATCACAGTTGCACTAGTTGTTGCATACGTATGATAGCTATGACTGCTCGCTGCATGTGATTGCGTTAGGTATATATGCTGAAGAAAAGAAAAACAAACTATAGAATAAGAAAAAAACCTATCAGGTAACATGTAAGTACATTGTATGTTCGTATTTTGGATTAGGATTAATAGATTTTTGCTTGGAATTGTAATTTTAAAATTTAGATAAACAAAATTTTCTGTTCTGCAAAAGATTAATAAGCAGTTGGACAGTATGAGCAAAGAGCATTCGCTATTGAAATTTAATAATCGCAAGAGTAGTCATATCTTTATTTATGGCTCTGTTTGTTCGTCTTATACTGTAGTAAGAGCAGCGTCAAAATGAATTGAGTGTCCAATAATGAATTTGTATAGAAAATTGAAGTTGCCTTCTCTCGTATATATCTAATAAAAATAGAAGCCTGATGCTGAGCATTATTCAAATTGTTTTGAATATAACTTGTTTTTTTCCAGTTAAATCTTGAATTTTCTCCAAAGGAGTATTTGGCAATACATCGTATTGGCATAAGCACTTACGTTATAAGTTAAAGCTTCAGTTTCTAAATTTGCAAAATAAGGAACTCGTTTTGACGTGGAGTACGGCTTTTATCACGGACACACTATACTAGAACGTTAAGAGGCTAAATTTTCACCACTTATCCAAACTCAAAAGTATTTTTAGCATAGCCTGAAGTGTGAAATTTTCATAAGATCTCTTACTAGAAAGTATTGACGATTTGATTAGATGTCTCATCATTCTCTTCAATCTTTTCCTTGCTTCCTCCTAAAGTTTTATTGTTAGGTATCAAATCTATTGCCCGTGTATTCATTTTCACTGAGCCTAGTTATTACAAATCCAATCTACTTCACTAATCGGGTTCTTAATTCTTTCGTATTTGAATAGCTTGGGTAGCTTGGTGAAAAGTTTTGCCCAAATATGTCCAAATATTGCTGGTAGTAAAAATGACCAAATGAAATGAAAGAAGTGAAAGAAATGAAAAAAGTATTGAAGCGACTGGACTTTTTTTTTAAATTAAGCTTCCGATTCCACATAGAATGCATGCCTTTTGACAATTGAGGCATTTCACACTTGTATACTCTATTCATCGTGGTTCTATTCTTAATGTCGTTTCATTCATGGGTCACTGCAGGCCATCACCATTTTTTAGAAGGCCGATGACTTGCAGTGATCAGCAGTGGTGAAGTATGGGAATGGTGATGGTCCAGGATGGCTCTGTGAGCAGTTTTTGGGCAACCAAAAAATCAGGGCTGAACCATCTAGTAGCCTAGTGTGTAGAGTCAACTTCAGGATGGTGGTTGGTGGTGGTGGAAATCATTGCAGTGGCCCATCGTAGGCCATTATGTAGATACGACATATTATTTTCAACGCATGGGTTGTAGATTCGCTTCATTTGTCAGCAGATTTCGATAAATATCATCTTTGCTACAACCTAGGTAGCTCAGCGAGCTCAAACCCGCTAATGGATTTAAGCTCGTTTCGTTTGTAGATTAAGGTCTCATTTTGCTATTAAAACTTGACCGATGGAGAGCTAGCCCACTCAGGCCGTGGAGCTCCGAAGTTGACGACGGTAGCTAATAGTTTGCATTTGATTGGTTTCGAGCCTCATATATTCAGCAATATTCCGGCATCTTTGCCACTTTTAACTAGCTTTTTTCAGCAGATCGTGTGAATTTTATGAATGCTTACAGGTTGTAGTTAGGTGATACAGACTGATACATACTCAAAATTGATTGATTTTTTGGCAAATGATTGGGTGAAGTACAATGAAAAAAACTGGTCTTTGAGAGAATTAATTTGCAGTCAAAAGGACACAGCCTCACTTTTTTAATAAAGTACAAATGGAAAAGAATTCCAAGTGTTATTCTGAAAGATGTAACGCAAACAGCTATTTTTCACATATTTACTTTTAGTAGCTAACACCAGCCTTAAGTAGAAACTAATAAAACTGATTTGATAATTTTTCCTCACAATTCATATTTTAGAAGTTACTTTTTATATTTTTTTTATATTTTTTTTTATATTTTGTCAATAAATTCCAAAGAGACAACTGCTTTTTTTGTTGTTTTCAATGGCCTCTTGATATTTTATGCTTGGATCTTTTCTCAATATATTGTTCATATTCTAATTTCATCAGTAAATTACTGACCTTCCTCAACGACCTTATTTTAAAGAAGATAAAAGCATGGCTTAATAATACCTCAATTATGAAAAATAACTAGTTTGACATGCAATGGTTTTTTGCATAATTGATTTGAGACATGACTTTTGGCTGTTTTTAAATTTTACTGAATTCAAACTCTATAATAATGATTTTATCTCCACTATTATTTAGAACGTTGCTAAGACAATTCCAGTCTATTATTTTTCTTAAATTATTTGGGGCTACATCCGGAACTGATTCAATTTGAATCATATTTATATTACTTTGGTATGTGGACATTCCATTGTTGAGTATCCTAAGTTCAAAAACATTACTTAATAATAAATAATATTATGAATAATAATTTGAATTATAATTTGAAAAAAAAACCATGAAAGACATTGGGGAGCCAATTTACCCAACGATCTAGAGGAAATTCTGAATAAATTTGCTTGCAGTATAAATAACAATTTTCACAGTGTGGAACCGTATGAATTTAAAAAACTGTCCTAGTCGAATGAAGCCTTGAAAAAACATGGATAAAAAAGGTTAAAAGGAAAAAATACTTTAACGATAAGAAATCACAGGAAAACTACAAACTTTGGACCAAAGCTTGTGAAAATTGGAAAACTTATGTTAGGAGTACTATATTGTTGTATGAAAAAAAATCAAAGGAACAAAACTTTAATAAATTAATAATTCATCAATTAAATAATTAAAAATTACTACATATATAAATTATTATGAAATATTTAGGAAAAAGATGAAAAAGCTTGAAATAATAAAGGAAGGAGAATAAAATACTTGAATTAACAAAAACAATATAGAAAAGTGTTAAAATTCACAGAAATGTGGATGAACCAACCAGCTTAAAGAAGTGTTACAAAAGCATAAGAAAAAAAAATCGGTGCCTGCAACAGACAAGATTATATATAAAATGTTGAATACACTTAAGAAGAAAGTTTGGATAACTTAGCTACTGCCTTTCAAATTCGAATTTCAAAATAAAATTTCGCCTATACTGAAACCGGGTAAAGATCCAACTACTTTAAAGATCTTCAGAGTGACCTCTCTAATGAACATTTTTGCTTAAGTTATAAACAACCTAATCAAAAACAATCTATTAAAAAATAAGTCACTTTCAAAGTACATTCCGGAGATCAGTCACGCATATATAGGGGGAAGATCAACGTAAACTTGCAATAATTAGGTTTAACATTTTATCAAGGATAATAAAGTCATCCAAAAAAAAGCACAGATATATCGAACGCGTATCAGAGAATTGACAAGAAAAAGCTAAAAGAAATCCTTATTAGGTTGGGGTACCCTTTTAATATAAAAACTGGATGGCAGTTTTCCCACATAACAGAACACAAGTAATTGGTGGAAGTATTTATTTAATTAGAAATGGTTTGCCTCATGGTGATGTACTAGGTCCGTTATTGTTCAATCTACATACTACCGAACTACAAAGTTTAAATAATAACAATATAAAGATTTTGAAGCAATATTTAGGAATACAGCAGAAGCTGGTCAACTTCTTCAGTATTCCTGATATATTTCTTCAAAAAAATGGACTACAAAAAGAGTAAAATTCTGAAAAGGTGCCTTAGATTACCACCAAATACCGCTAATATTATAACGCTATCAATTGCATTTGAACTCCACCGCTACTTAAGAGCACTTCAACTCTCATCCATAGAGTTATTAAGAGTCGGTGCTGGAGATGTCGACAAATACACTCAAAAAAATGTTGGTTAAATTTTACCCTTATAATAGTAGAAAACTGGTTTCCTACTATTAAAGATGTAAATTTACAAAAGTGCGTAAAAAGAATATTTTACGTCTTAAGTGTTTAAACTTTTTTACGACCAAATCGTGTAATTTTACCCAAAAAAGACGTAAATTTTGGACGGAAGTGGATGAAATTTATGTAGCAAAGTTTGCTTTTTAAGAGCTTTCTAAAATAATAAGCGTCATTGATTCGTGAATTCAAATCACAATGCGAGCATCGGTAAATTTCTACATCAAAAGTTAACCAATTTTAAGATAATTCGCACTACTTAAGGGTGAATTTCATGATCTAAACTTTAGCCACTTAAATCAGGGAAATGCTGTAATGTGAAATATTGCCCCAAATGAAATATAATTAACAAAAAACTGTAAATAGGTAACTTTAAAAGCCAAAAAAGGCGAGAGTTCTATCAAGTCAAGGAAGTAAAATATAAATATTTTTATTATCAAATACAAAAACTTTTTCCTTTCATTTTATAGTTTATTTTAATTTATTATATACAAATATGCACACAAACTTATAACAGAATTACTAGTCTACACTTGCTCCACGGAAAGAAAAGACTGCACTGTTCACTTAACTGCAACTATACGTCATAATCGTTCAATCTTGCCAAATTACCGTTTTTCATCACAATATTACACCAATAATAAGTCAAATTCGAGAAAATGATGTAATTTTATGGCTTTGGCGCAAAGGTGAAGAGCAAACTAGTAAATTTACACTCTTTTTGCTTCAATTTACAAAAAGCTGTGTATTATTCAGCTGATGTGACGTAAAAGCAAAAAATACACATCGAATGTGTAAAAAAAATTTGTGATTCGTTATTTTAAACAGAAAAATGAATATATTTCCTATTATCAAAGTATTAATTATAGACCCACTTTTTAGAGTATACATGGGATATCCAATCAGATTCAAATTATTAAGGAATATATTAAACAACTCAAGAACTTCTTTGAACAGATTAAAACTAAATTACTAGATAATCTAAAGATTGTTAGCAAACTAGAGGGTTATTTCAACCATATAGACAAAACAAATATTAACAACATCAATATGAAAGTAGATACATGGATAAAAGCACAAGAAAACAACCAAATCTTACTCAGTAATGGAACAAAAAATATTGTTGGAGCTGGAGGTGCTGTAATGGCTACAATTCAAAATCAGGGAGTCAACTTCAGCTGTTAACTGTGAATTAATCAGAATTTATTTGGCAATAAAACTAGGGGTAAGTCTAGAATCTAAGAGTCAACTGAACATGCCTGGAACTCGAAGCAAATATTAGTTGCAAAAGTATAACTGATAGAACATATGAATTTATTAGGCTACACCAGAACTTAGGTGTTGTAGTGGTTTGGATACCAGGACACTCATCATTAGTATTAACAAAGAAACTCCAGATATGTGGAAAATAGAATTCAGAAATAAGATTAGTAATTGAAAACCATGTGCGTTGACCAGCACAGATCGAGTCTTTAAAAAAAATCTTTATTCTAAAGATTTAAATCTAGTACATAGAGCTTCCAAAACTTTAAACAGACTTATGCTAAATAATAAGAATAAAGTTAGGATGAAAATTGGCTCAGACAAAAATTGTGAAAACTGTGGAGAAATGGATGACATCGAGCATAACATTTTTAAGCCCTCCGAATATGCAGGGGGAAAACAGGTTTGAATTTTTCAGGGCGAAAAAATCTGCTAATGAGCTAATGATATAACATAACAAAAATCACCTGAAGCAACTTAGTGATTTCCTTACAATTTGCAAAATTAAGCTATTTTATTTTTATTTTTATGTATATACTTATTGGGATTGAAAAACCAGTTTTTAGCCGTCATCTCATACTATTTATATATATATATATATATATACATATATATATATATATATATATATATATATATATATATATATATATATATATATATATATATATATATATATATATATATATACATATATATATATATATACATACATACATACATATATATATATATATATATATATATATATATATATATATATATATATATATATATATATATATATATATATATATATATATATAGATCTATTTGATATGAATATACAAATTAATGCATGCAACAAATATAAATTTAATATATATAACAAATAACCAAGCAAACGTTGGCTGCTGCCTGCAAGTCAGGAGGCTAGGACTTCTTTCAGCACGAAACAAAAACCGAAGCAAAAAAACTATATATTAATTTTAAATAAATTTTAAAATAATATAAATAATAAAATTTTAAAATAATATAAATCTTAAAATAATCAATCATAAGATGCAAACAAAATGCATCTCGCAGGTTACTCTTAAACCAAACACAATTTCACAGATTTTTTAGTGAGAATCAGAAAAACGTTGCCAGCTACAACGATTTTTGCATTGTTGTTCTGAGAATGCACAGCTTGAAAATTATAATCACGCTGGAATGCACATGAGTAAAATATTTTTTCAATTTGATACATTTTGCTTTTTTCTAGGTGACAATCCTCAACATTTTTACCCCCGTAACATATCAAGTAGCTATCAGATTGAAATGAAATTCATAGAGTGAGTTGATCTGACAAGAAATAAGTTCGATGAACTTTCGGTTGTTGTACTGGAAATGGGTTGTCAGAGCAGAAGAAAAAATAAGTCCTTTCTTTTGAAGTCTTAGCATGAAAAATGAAAATGCTTAGACTTTCAAAAGATATAAACTCAGCTCTGTATGATGTTTCCATTTATTACTTTCTAGAGCAAATATATTGTTAAAAACCTCAGATCAAACTTAAGGCGGCTTTAGATATGCGGTGTTTGTCAAACACCTCCTATTCGCCAAATACCGAACACCTAGTCAAGTGATTTGGCTTGGTGCTTGCGGAATGACAAGCACAGTCAATTAGACATTCGGGCATTGCCGAATGTTCGCCAAAACTGGAAGATGAACGAGCTGCGGGGATCCGACACAGTGCTCGTCTACTTTGATGTGAGTTGAAAGTTCGACAAACTACGGGAATAGCGAGCACCCGAATGTTTGTGCTTGGACTAGGGCAAGCACTAGGCGAGCAACCCAACCACACATGCGAAGTTTGCCAAACTAGGTGCTCGGTATTTGACAAACACCGCATATCTAAAGCCGCCTTTATGTAAGAAACACAGCATATTATGTGCTTTACATTGTAAATAGAGTTTAAAAATTCGACGTAATTCAGCCCGAAAAATTCAATGTGGCCTGATGGCATTCTTGCGTCACCAGGCAAAGACAAAACCTAAAGTACCTAGCCTGGAATTTTTTTAATTTTGCTGCAATCGAATCATCATAGATTATTGACTCAGATTTCCGTAGTAGAGATTTTTCACATCCTGGTATATAACAACTCCGGCAAAACGAAATTAAGCCTGCATTTGCCAGTGTTTGATTCATTTCGGGCAATAAACCTGCACCAAGTGAACAATCAGTTTTACAATCAACTGTAGATGACCTCGTGTTGACTCAAAATATCGCTTTTGTGGCCCGTTGGTGATACATTCGACAAAGACGTTTCATATTTTCCTCACATTATAAATATGACTTTTTGGTGCAATTATGGGGCGCTGTGCTAGCATTTACTATGAATCTATACGCCAAATTTTCCACAGATATTCCATTTCGAACTTCAAAAGACCAATCGGACATGTGACCATTGCGAATAAAAACAGCCCCAAAGTTCAAATCCACGGATGCATTTTCGTGCATTCACGATACCTTACGTACGCACACATCAATGCATTTTTGTAAGCTCCGTGTCGTGTGGAATGGCACAGATCGAATGCAATTTTTATTCGTTTGTATGGAGAAGAGAGTTACGAGTGTAGCTGATGTTTTCGTAGGGCTTCATGGTGTGCAAGCGAATGCATTTCGTGTGCATCGTAGATTGGAAATGTGCATTGCATGAAAATTGCATTGGCTTGGGGAGCTGCAAGCTTCACAAAAACACACAACAGAGGGGAGAATTGGGCAACAACAATGCCGCGCCAAGTGCCACTACGGTGGGGTTAATATATCTGCACACCGAGAAAAAATTGTGAATTTTCATTGCGATTTTCTGTGTGTACAGGCAGCAAGACGACACGAGCGGCCTGTACGACGATGATGTGTGGAAAATGCATGGTGCATGTGGTGCAGTGTACAAAGACGGCGGCAATGTAAGTCGTCGAGGAGATGGGGCAGGATGGCAGACGGCTGCCGGAGTATGAGAGACATCATGCACGAGAACACCACCGAAATGCTTTTTATGGAAAAAAGGGGTATGGGACTTAGGCGGCGACTGGAAGAGGAGCGAAGGACGCGGGCAATGAAGGTTACACTCGCTTCTCGTTATATGCACTGTATATAGTACGTTTAGTTATTGAGTCGCTCTAAAATTGTAAAGAACTAAAAATTATATACACACTCAGGGGTGAAGAGCGAGAAAAACAGTTTTCCGCAAAATTATTATCTATCTGCATAATTAAGTTTTCAGTTTTCTTGTCTCCTTAGTTTTCATGGCTTGGTTACATTGTGGCTATTTCATTTCGATTTAATTGGACACCGATCTTTCGAGCTTCGTTACTGGAAAAGCTGTAAATATACCTGGCAAGCCCGAAACTTCTGCGATTCGGGCGTTCTGAAGTTATTCCGAACTCCGGAATCCTTCAGCTGAATGTTTTGTGACCGGGAAAACAAAGTGTAGTGGTGTGCCAAAGTTCTATCGCGGGGGCTTCGAAAACGTGTACTGATTTCCTAAGCGAGGCAGCGCTCCTGGCCTGATTCGCACCAATTCAAATGTCATTCTCGAGCATGTGAAAGCTTATTGACGAACCAATCACCAATGTGAAGTATCGGAGTTGCTATACAACAACAATAACAAAATACTGTTCATGAGAGCTTAAATGTAACGCACGCAACTAGATTACGTATCCAGCGTGGTTTCTAATGCAGCCGCCAGATGGACACCAATACTTGTGAACACGCAATACAAATATTGCGGGTAATTAGACAGCCGCATCTGCATTGGATCACAAATACATCGTAGCTGGCAAAATAAAAATATAAAAATATTGTTTGAATGAATGACTTTCGGGCAAAAGTTTCCAACATCTAAAAAATCCTTCTAAAATACCGTAAAATCGAAATTCGCAAAACATGGATTCAAGAAAGCTGAAAACAATGGCAACCAGCAGTAATCTTTTTTAAAGCTCGCAGTGGTGTTTTGCCAAAGTTTTCGTTCAAATCGGCATAGTGGACGATTTCGGTGATTCAAGAATGTGCTCATAATCTGCGGGGCTTAAGTCGTGCCAGTGGCCGTTGTTACGCGAGGTCATTCAATTCAGTTGACACAACCGTTGGTGAAAAGCGCAATGAAGCCGGACAAGTGCAAACATTTTCACCGTTTTTTGTTTTTCCTAATTCGCAATAGACTACCTAATTAGTTCCGAAGTGAAATGCAGCAATAGCAACATTCGGTCTCCCCGTGCCTCCGTAGCTCTGAATCGGCCTGAGCAAGATGAGTGCAACCTGCTGTAACCGACATTCAAATGGAGAATGTCCAAAGTGAGATATCTGGTGTGACCTCGAAACTTACAATCGCAGTTTTCCGAAAGATTCCTATGATTCGTTCAGACTTTTGGCGGTCAAAACTGTGTGAGTGTCCCGAATCCATGCGAAGCTTGACAGAGTGTCGATATCAAAGTGTTTCTACAAGTGTGACTTTTTGAGTGTTGAAGACGAGTTTCTTGGGAACTTCAAACGGTTTGGCGAAGTGTATTGTAGAAGGCCACCAGTAAACTTTGGCCCGTGCACATATACCAAAAAAGCGAATAGCCAGATCCTCAACTTCATCTTCGTAGTCGTCAAAATCGGACTGGTGCACACATTAACGAAAAAAGTATTACCAGTGTTTCCAACAACATCATCTCCGAAGTCTATGCATATATGAGTATACAGTAAAACGGCAACTGCAGTAACAACAATAACAACAGTGCTTCTTATGGCCGATATATTATATCTTATAACTCTTTCCCTTTCGCGCGCTTCACGCGGTCTTCCATCACGTTTTGGCGACCATTTGATATATGTGCGCACGAATAGTACGAAAAAATTATTTTAAGTGTTTTTCATTTCGGTCGGCTTTATGACGAGCGGTTTGACTATGGCCTTACTTTTCGCGAGGCCTTATTGGTGAGACCAAAAATTCTGGAAGATACAATGCACTTTTCGACGTTGTGCTTTTCCATCGTTTCCATGTTTTTGCTTGTTAGTCATTTTTATCTTTAGTGTTTCATCTTTTTTGTGTTACTATTACTCCTTTCTCGATCTGATGAGTTTTCTCAATTTTTACATTGCCGTTATCTGACTATGAGTGTGCGAATGTAGAATTTCGATTTTCGAAAACAGTTTTCTGATCGCGAACTAGTGAAAATCTAATTTCCAATGTGTTTCTGGAAATAGGCAACTCAACATGTTTGGATCAGTTTGTTCGGCACTTACGTTATCATTCCAATATTTTCGACTCGGCCAACAAAATATGGAATATCGGTTGGTGCCAAAAGAGTTGTGTGTTCTATTTATGTGAAATTCGGTTCAGCCACTTGATCAAGTTACATTTCAATAGACTTTAATAACTTTTTTTGCCGTGCGTTTTGCCAGTGTTTTGACATTACTTTGGTTGGTGTTTGAAGACAATGATCGTTGCCTACTAACGAGTGTGGAAATGATTTCAAGTGGCTCTCGTTTTGCAGGCGTGACAAGTGATTTTACGAAGATGTGGCAAAAATCAGATCCAGTGAAACGTACTTGTAATAAATATGTTCAGTTTAAGCCAATATGGACTGGTTCCGGATTAATATCTGAAAATTACAATTTGAACTACGTCACATCAAGAGAAGGTAGGTGCATGTTCAATATATGCATGAATACAGAGAAGGTTTCAGTTAATAGTTAAAACTTTAGTAAAACGACGTCATATCTTATTTACAGAAAATCTCTTTGTCTTGAAATCAATTAAAATTATTCATTCGGCTTACACTATGAGGAAAAACACAGATATTTTGTCTTTTTTATGCTTTTTTGTGACTCACAGGCAAATGACTGTAATAAATGAGTTAGTGTTTTCCCCTCTTTAGAAACAATTTTCAAGGCTAGATAATCAAGGCAATGAAACTAAGCTGGAAACGATAATTTTCGATAAATTTTCTCATGGGATATTATAAACAATATTACTGGCAGCTCATTTGAATTTGAACTGTACTGAATTTTATACGCTGGTGTTGGTATCTAGTAGACTTTTAGTATCAATGACAGTAAAAAATCTTATTTATCTGTTTAAACTCTTTCAATTGGAACTGCGTATACTGTAAATATTTAAGTTATTACTAATCTTTAAAGCCAGGCGGACTAAGATAAATAATGAACATCAAATTCAAAGATCTTGCTATCCTTGTGAAATGTTATCTAATTGCAGTGAAAACTCCATTAATTCCAACTTCTCCCACGTTTATTTTCAGAATCATTTTTCAAAACTATTCGTTGAACACTTTTGCAACATTTTCTAAAGATTTTGGACTTTCCAGAGAGCTAAAAAATAACAACTTTTTTTTTTTTACCGAAACCATTAATTCAGTATTTCAACTCATATTGAATTATTATATGTTTGAATCATTAATTTAATTTTTCATCAAACACATTTGAGTAATTTATTAATTCGTCAAAAAATGCATATTGAACCTTTACCCCAACGTATGTGATCATTCAAGGCAATGAAAAATATTAAATTTAATTTAAGTAAATTTCTGTTGCGAGAGATTTATACTGAGTCCTTGATTTTAATAGTTGTGTAAGGAGAACACGAAGAAATAATTACATATTTTCCCCAAACTTTATGAAAAAGTCAGTTATATACATACTTCTAACTGATAACTTCTGCTCTAAGCTAGAGTGCAGAGCTATTAAGGTTACAAACCAGTTTATTTTGCATTTACTCAAACAGAAGCGCCAAATATTGTTGCCTAGATTAGATATCCGAGTTATAAAAATAAAACGATTATTTTTCCTCTATCGATTATTGTGAAAAATGTGTCTCAATTCCATGCTTATAATCTACTCAAAATATTTTTATTTGGTGGGCGAATTGGAACTTGACATGATGCATAGCCGGCAATTCGAAAAATATCCTGAAAGCGGTAAATATTCATGTTAAGTTAAAAATTTGCATCCTATTTGCTGACATCAAAGCTTCCCACCTTGAAAGATTTTATACAAACTTTTTCTACTAGTGATTTGATGTAGACGGCTTTCAAGTGTCAAAAACGCATGTTTGAGGCTATTTTGGAGTGAATTTCGAATCTAAGATGCCACTTTTCACTTTTCCTCTTCTTTTGCCAATTTCTGCGAAACATCTATTCATTTACTTCACCCATTGCAGCCGTAAATATTTAAGCAAAAAGTTTTTACGCGAAAAATCAGGAAGGAACCTGCTGTAGCAATGTCCACTCAACAGCCACTGCAATAAGGCAAGTTCTAAAAAAAAAAAAAAAAATGACACTTTCTTGATGATCTGTGACTCTCCTGGTCTAAGTTTTGGAAGTATGGAGTAGTTTGCGTTTCCTCGTGTTTGTAGTTGCGTAATGCACATGCAAGTTAAGCCAGATATTGGTCCCATTTTGGTTGATTATCGGCGACGCAAGAGTGCGACACCTGCTTGATATCTTGGTCCCGTATATTTTATTTCGACTCCAGGCAATGTGGTCAGGCACTACGATTGAGACCACCAAACCTAAACATTTTGTACGCTAAGTACTATGAACATCTGCTTCTCTTGTATCCGAGTAACCCTCGATGCAATTACCTGCGTCGTACGGGACTATAGGGTGAACTTGGGCACATTGTCTAGGATTTTCAAAATAAAGGTATGCCCTTTAGGAGACTGTGGCAAAGGCCCTACCAAGTACACACAAACCATTTTCCATGGCAAATTTGGTTTCTCACTCAAGAACATTCAGTTCAAGTTATCAGGTGCTAAGTGCTGCTTACACTTCCGATGAATGATATTGTAAGGATAGTGTTGCATTCGTACGGCTCAACAGGCCAGTCGTCCAATCGGGTCTTTTTGGTTACTTAATGTGATCGCAGAAATCTTTGGTGCCATCCAGTTTTGCCTCAGTTTTCCTATGACCCATGAAATCATCCAATACGCTTTCTAGATGGTCAAATACCTTGGTTTCACCTTCAAGACAGAGGCACCATTTTGATAAATTCGTACAAATATGGTACGATTTTTATTTGGTTAAATATTTTGATACGCTGATACACTAGCTCTTCACTTTTATTTGATTTTACCTCACGCCGCCACTTCCTTTAGAAATAGATTTTATCAGGCTAACTATACCTTTTGTGATAAGAAACTATACCTTTTTTTATCACAAAATCAGGCTTTTTTTTTCACATTATGGAAACCTTAATAACGCAACGTTATCAGACTAACTATTTGTTTTTGCTAACTTTTTGACTAGCTTCTAGTTGTTTGATATAGTAAATTTACTGAGTACACATACTTTTAAGCGGAAGTGCAGATAAATTATTTATTGTAGTTCGCTTAGCTTCATGAAGGAGTGCTTGTATAAGAGCGTATTTAGTATTTGATACTCTTCCTTTTATTTCGACACGCATTTCACAAATTTTCCCCAGACTGGTAGCACCGATTATATATCTCTTTTTTCCATCAGTGTGTTTTGAATCTGCTGCATCCGTTTGGATGAAAAAGAGCAAGTTGTTCTCTGACCAACCAAGGACCGAAGCTGTTGACAATTTCACCTTAATTTGTATGAAAGTAGCTTTGCAGTCCTTAGCACGTGAAAAAAATTGATTGTTTTTGAGAGGGTTCAGAAATAGTACCATGATCGGGGTAAAGGCCGGTACAAACTTTTTGTATCATGGATTCATTTTCAGATACCGCCTCAACCCTTTAACATTGGTGATGGCAAATCCCCATCACACAGTTGGCTTGGTCCGGTTCCACTTTCAGGCCCTTCTTATCCACCACATATCCTAGATGCTTCAGTTGGAGATGGTTGAACTAGCACTTGCCCCTAGATATTTACATGCATAAAAACTTCCCTCAGAATTTCAAAATGTTTTGCAAAATCCGGAGTCACTATGGTGACATCGTCTAAGTATGTAAAGACATAGAGTTCCCACGTCGCAGAGGCGCTTCGCAGGCCAAAAAGCATTGACTCGTATTGGAAAGGACAGCAGTGAGGTCCCCTGAAAGCAGTATATTTCTAGACATTTAGCGATGGTAAATATTTTGCGACGCGCAACACACGAATCAGGGTACGCGGCCTGTTGCGCTCCACATCCGCCTTCTAAAAACCCAATATGAGTTGCGTTGTGTGAAAGCGTATTTAAAACTCGAGTTGAGTTGAAGTGTTTAAAAGCACGTATTTATTTTATGATAGCACTATTTTCGAATTTATTGTTCATCTCCTTTGTCACCAGTGCACCAAAGCAGCTTTTCATTGCCATTTCTAATCAAAATTGACGTTGGAACAATGTGTGAACTACATATGTACGCACGTCAGTTTTGCCTTAGCTAATTTTTTGCTGTACTTTTAACTGCGAGCAGCAAATAGCTGCTATTCCGGAATCTTGGACAGGCAGACTGTCAATAGCAAGCATCAGAAACTTGCTATTTCGTGACATTGGACAACCAAAGCAGATAAAACACCAGCTATTGCTACTATAGCAAGAATATTGAACACACTCCCAACTGATTAGAATACAGATCATCAACGACTTTTAATTCAAACTGCATCCAAAATTAGCTGTGTCCAAAATGATTCTCAATAGAACCTTTGAGAGTCGAATCATCCCAACCGGTTGCGATTCGCTTGTGTTTTCAAAATTTCCACTTGCCCAAATTGTTTCTGAATTGTTTTTTTCTTATTAAAATGTTAATACTGCCATTTAAATATTTGCAATTTTCAAAAATAAAAAAGGAGGTGCAACTGAAGAGTATGTCTTAGAGCTATCAAAAACATCGAGCCTCACAACCTAGATTTAAACATCGGGATCCATAAAAAGCTATGTTGAAATATTTCAGTGCCAAATTTTCAAATATCCATAACTATTTAAAATGTCAGCATAGAAAAAAGATTCATTATTCTTAATTTATATCCATTTTGAACCTCTGGCTCTTTGAATGTTTGGCTTTATATCCAAACACTTCTTTGAAAGGTCTATACCATTGATTTATGACTGAATTTTAAAATATTTCGAATCAAGTCTTAAATATCATAGTTCAAATATTAAAGAAAATATAATAACGAAGCCCACGTTGGGCGCATTATGAAATCATTTGTTAATCTAGTGTAACAGAAATTTATACATGAAACAGGCCATGTTCACGCTAAATAATCATCCTAGGATGTATTAAAAGCGAAAAAAAATGCTTTTTTTTGGCACTCAGCTGCTTTTATAGAAATTATTTTATTTCCATCAAATAATGAAATATTAAAAAGTTTAACATGTTTTGGATGAACATAGGCACTCCAAAGAGATCAAATGTTGACTCATATTGTCAAACAAAACCTTTAGACATGGAAGTATTGATCGAAAAACGTACTGTCGACTGTCGAAAAACTGAAATTTCAAAAATATTATTCCGACTTCAATATGGTTCTTTCTTTTGCCATAAAGTCATTTGTACTGTACAAACAAAATTAATTTTTTGTGTACAGTGCAGTAAGCTCCAGGTTTTTGTTTTTGAAATAAAACGAAATTTTTTTTGAATAATGAATCACAAACTTTACGCTGCGAATTCAGAGCTAATTCTATGAAAAAGTCTGTTTATAATTTTCTGAAAGAGAAAATAAAAAAAAAATGCGAAACTCTGTCTTAAAAGTTAGTCTATATTGCAGGCTGTCCACCAAAAATACAAAAAAAAATCATGAAAATAAAATTATTCCACCTAAAGTCTCCCTTAAACGGTAATCCGCGACCAAATAAGCACATATTCTCCATCATGAAATGCTCCACGGAAAACCTATTTGTGGCCAACTACATCAATTGGCGGGAAAATCAATCATTTTTCTAATGTCGACTAAATGGCTTGATTTGGTAAGAGGTTGACTCATTTTCTGATGAAATTGAAGGTCAATTGAAACTCGGGGCTTAGTTCTGAGCTGGCGACGTAAGAAAGTTCGCTTCGAAAAACTATAAGTGGAAAACATGTGTCCACTAGCAACACACACACACACAGACGCAACCGAAATGATAAATTCATAGTTTGAACAAGGCGAAATATTCAATCGCTACCAAACTTAACAAGTCAGTTAAGTACGTAGAGAATTTAGTGGAGTGACGGTGAAGAGACAGCGGGACAAACCATAGTCCGCTGCGCACGAAAACCTTCAGTTCAGAAACGTAATCTGCCGTCGATAAAGTGTGGCGTGTTGTATAGCTAAGGCACCGGATGTTCTTTCCCGCTCTTTTATCCCCACTACAGCACTCAAATCAACTTGACGGACCAATATCTGACAAAAATCATTTTTCGAAAAAATAGCCTTGACGTTCGTTCGCAAATCCGCTCGTTTGCAAACCGAACGACCATTAGATACCACCACACAAAAACTGGGTAGAAAAAACAGAATCAGAATCAAGTTTACCTTCAAGCCTTGTCGAAGCTTTTTTCGTGTTGCATTTCGCATTTTACTGCATTTGGCCATGACGGAAAATGCAACGTGAAACGCGCGCGGTCTCCACGCATACAAGCACACATCTTCGACTAGCGCTATGCCGCAAAATGCATTTCAAATGCATCGATATTGAATCCAAAATGCCAAACCAACGGACTACGAATAGAAATTTGTCGCCAAAAACTGACACAGGCGGAGAGAGAGTAGGCAGATTTCGATGGAAACTTGAAAATTGTACAAAAATGCAAGAGAAAAATGTATGGAGAAAACGATACTGTAGAGCAATTATCAATTATTGCACTGAAGAGTAGCTTAGTACAGTGAATAATTTATGTTTTTTTTTAAACTATTTTACGAGCTATGGACCATTTTGTTGCGTTTTTAGATCGGCCTTCAAATATAGTTCTCAAATAAAATCGGTTATTTTAGCTGATATCTGAGCATCCATATTTTTTATAGTGTTTTGAATTTTATTATTTGATTTTATCGATGCTGAGGGGCAGAATAATTTATAACTGCAAAATTCGAAAAAGTACTTTCAGAAAGAATGTAATAATAAATATATTTCCGAGCTGCTTTGGATAGATTCATATAAAATGCATACAAGCTGCGCATTGTTTCATCAAGTAAACCAAATTGCTGGTGCAGCACAACCTTCCCCTCTATAGTCTCTTGCTCGTTTAAACCAATTGGCATTCAGACATTGCACTTCTATAAAGCCGAAATAATTGAAGAAAATTAAATAAATTATGCCTGCTGTATTTTATTTTGAAAAACCATTTTTTCCTTTAGAAGCTGGAAATTATTCAATTTCTTGACAGATATCGCCATTTCGCCCTCTTTTTCAGTGTCTACTGGTCGTATTATGTTCAGTTACCATATTTATATGCAGTCGCTAAAAATTAAGCTTTCAATTCGGATTCTTGGTATATGGCAGCACTACAACTGATTTTATTTGTTCGCCTTGTCTCTATTAGAAAAAGTCAAATTATTCGCCTGCTTGTATCAAAAACGAACTTATCAGCTTAGGTTGTATTAAACGCAGTACACGGAAAAAGTTTAGGCTAGAGAAGCAACAATAGCAATAGTGTGAGTAACGCTGCATTCTTGGATAGAAGAGGTTTTCCCGTTGAAGTTCACAATCGAAATGACACGCACACATTTTCACTATACATTGGTGTGCTCTTCGAATGCACGAAAGTGCACTTTTCGGTGCATCAAATATTTTTTTGGAGCACGAATTGTCAAGTACGATGGGTGGCAGCTTGAATGCGGGACGAAAAATGTGCACGACCGTGGGAGGCGTATCAATTCCACTAAAAAATGAATGCACTACTTGACAATGCGACAAATGGTGGGTGTACGTATGTTGTAAACGGGCAATGTTAAGGGTGTATACATTTGAGAAAAAAAAATGACTGGGATTGCGTTGCCTTGTGCCTAAAATTATTTCGAAAGATATAAAGTAAGTTTTCATGCTATTATTCTCATAGATACATTAAATATAGATTTTGGTTAATATTGCAATATGCTGGTAGGAAGTTAATTCAAAAAGGTCATAGCGTTAAAAATTTCGGTTTCAAGTGAATAGTAACAACAACAAAAAAGAAATAATAGAGAGAAAAATAATCCTAGTTCGATCAATATCAGTATTAATTTATAAAATCGCGCGACTTTGGACTTTACCAATTTGAAATTGCTTTCACTTCGATTTTCCAAAATTCATTCAGTTCAAAAAATTATTTTCATTGTTTGATAAATGTTTGAATAGTATCACGACTTCAAAGCGTAATTTTTGTCTTTAAATGGATTTGAAGTAACTAAAGCTGAGCATAGCTACCAATCTGACAACTAAAAAATTCCCTAAATTTTGGTGAAAATTTTCAGAGAATTATTTGCATTTAAGACCGGTATTTTTATTTATCGACCCTGGACCATAATAACTAGAGAAAAATAAAAAAGCATTTAAATATTAAATCAAATTTCTGATGATTTCGGATTCACAAACAATATACACATTCTCTTCTTGCTAAGCACGTATAGGCTAACGGGTTTTGCTAAGTAAATATGCAAATGTTTTGAAAAAAATTCCCTATATTTCCTCGGTGGATATAAAAATTTCCTGAATGGGTATCTCTGACTCTGAAATCAATTTGAAATAGTAATTATTTTAAGTAGTAATATCTGCCGGCTAGACTGGCACTTACTACTACTTCACCATTGCTAATAATTGTGTTTTTTGTTTTCATGACTATTGACATTTTTTTCACACACACTCGAAGTTGCATTTACTTTGATTTTGCTAATCTAACCCTTAGTATATTTCTAACTTCGGAAAAGATATTCTAAAGATTTCCTATTAATATTGATTCAGAATCGAAGTTTCAGTCTTATTTTGTTTTCACGTGCCACATATTTAATCAAAGATGTTGGATTTTTATTTACTTTTGTAGCTGATTCATTTACTGAAGAATCTATTTTATATGTACATTGTAAATTACAAAGTGCAAATTAAAGATATCAATAGGAAAACAGACAAGAATATAAAAATGAAGTGATTCAAACTTTACAAGCTAACAATAGCATTACACATAGTATATTTTGAATGAAAACAACAGTAATAGCAATAATAAATTAACAATAATAGTAAATAATAAATAGTAACAGCAAACCAGGAATGGAAATAAGAACAAGAATAGGAAAAAAAATAATAGCAATAAGAATAAAACTAGAAAAAAATCATGATGCTAACAGTTAGCATCCTGAGCATCGGCGAATGAAAAAAAAACGCATTTGCTCATGCAAAGAGAACACGGACCTTATACTAAGATCAAATTCGACAGTCACAGACTAGTATGATTTGGGAAAACAGAGTTTTTGAGCGAAGTAATGTAACATAATATTTATACAGGAAGCAATCATCGAATAAAAACTTGCGAAATTGCAACATGAAAAGTTTAAAATATGTAAGCAAAATTTTAACTTACATAGAAAACATCGGGTCTTCGGCTTTACGGATTCGGCTGCATTTGACATAATTTGATAAAAGTAGTTAAACAATGTGAAAAAATGGACACAAGTGAAGATATTGAGTGTGCAATAAGTACACCGTAGAGATGATACTGCCGTCCTTGACGTCTTATAAGTGAAAAATTGTAAATGGAGATCAAATTCTAAAAGAAAATCAAAGCTGACGCCAAGGTTTTTAAGTTGATTTCCATATGATAACAGACTACCAGAAAGTGTGCTAGTTTTTCGGTAAACGGTTTGAAAGTACATTTAGGAATATTGCCAGAAAAACAATTCACAGTGCATCAAACGCCCAAAGCAGTTATGCTTGATTGAAATTCAGGCAGTCATTAATGGATGAAAGGCTTCTTAAGGGGGCAGGTACATTTAGAATGTTTAGAAAATTGATTTTCTTTTCTTTGCATTTTCAAATTTAGCATATTTCAAGAGCATTCTCTGCAAATTTCAGACAAATCGGACAATTCTTCATGGAGATAAATAACTTTGAATGAAGTCGTCTCTATTGCATAAAGCGTTTTTCGCATGCTTTAAAAGCATTTTTCTCGAAACCATGTTTTCGAAGTCGGTGATCACTGTACCTTGAAAACGGCTTTATCGATCAGTATGAAATTATCCTCACTTATTTTATATGTAATTATCCTCCGGAGGAACGAAGGATTTTTTTAATTGGACGATAGACTTTTTTTGAGTGTGAGTGCAATTTGGTTCGAAAATACAATTTTGAATTTCAACAACCGCCATTTTTCGACAAATCAAAATCTGCCAAAGTCCTTCGTCCATCCGGAGCACTATGTCATTAACTAATAATGCCCGATTTTTTTTATTTCGGATGATCCAGTGACAAGCTACAGTGATCACGGCAAAATAACTTTTTTTCTTGAACCCCTCGAACATTTACTCTATTTCGACTAATTTTCAGCCTTGTGCCTTAAAAAAATTACAATAGCTTCTATAAATATATTTCTTTCAAGTAAAAAAACCTTTGTTATTAATTACTTTAATGTGTGTCTAAAAAAAATCCTGAAAAAGAGCTTTTTCTGGACGTCCCAAGTGTACCTGACCCCTTAGGAGCTTAAAACCATCCGCGTCTAGGAGAGAAACGAAATTAAGGTAATTGGAAAAGTCATTAATTAACAACATGAATAAAACAGGTCTAAGATAGGAGCCCTGGGGAACTTCAGATGTTGGATTTAAGGTGAGCAAATATATGCATTGAAGATGGCATGACAAGTATGATAGCCAATACAATAGAACAAGAGTATGGGACATCAGAAATACTGAATCGACGAAACTTATCTAACAATACATGAGGATAGAGCCTGTCAAATGCGTTGCCCAAATTTGTGTAGACATCGTCAACTTATTGCCCATAATTCAACGAATTGGCATCAAAATTTACTAACACAACAAGCAGTCTAGTCATTTTGGACAAAAAGGCCAATCGATCAAAAAATCCATGTGAAAGTTTATCGATGGAATTATCATTTTTGTGGTATCAGAAATAACACGTGAAAAGTTCATTACAAATCTATGTACCCAAAAAAAAAACGCACTCTGCATCAAAAACATTAACTTGAATTTTCTTTGTAGAGAAAGTCTAAAGTGATTGGACTGCAAGTTTGTAGATGTAGAGCAGACTTTGCTGAATCCATAAAGAATGTTCCAATCAAGGCATATATGACGGTAGCTTCCTGATTTTAGGATGGGAAAAACATCAGCAGAGGGAAAAACAATACGTGAAAAGCTTAAATAAAACGAAAAGAGGAACATACAAATTTGGGCAGAAAAAAAAACGAATTTGAAGCTTTTTTCGAGGCTACTACTGGCTGCAAAGTTAAAAACTCTAGCGCACCTGAACCGCTAGAAACACTAATGTTCGAAGAACAGTAGAAGAATCGTGCAGGTTTGCATTATAACTCATATGGTGGAAGGTTTCAGATATTACCACTGGCATGAATTTCAACGTTTATGAGAGCAAAACACGGGTTAATTATATTCGTTATCAGTTGCTTATTTCACATAATTTTGCAAGCAGCATCTCATATAACATCAATGAAGAAAATGCTCAGTGCCTGCAGCACTGTAACTGAAGTTGGTGTTTGAGGCTGCGATCCGAAAAATTTGCAGAACTTTGCGAATTGTAACATCGGTTATTTATTTTCATTGTAAATGTTTCCGGTATGTATACTAACTGTAAGCATTTATTGATACAAAAGTAGCACAACCGACTCGTGCTGGCAACCTTTCGCCAGTATCAAAGCCATATCAAATCTGCTTCACGTTGTTTAATTACATTCGAAGTTATAGGAGTATAAAGAAATTTATGGTTACCTGCAGCGAGTTTTTTCAAATGATCGAAAGCTTAATATTTGCTGTTTATTGTCACTACAATATCATTACCATTTGAAAATTCTACGATAAAACTGCTTAATAAAGATATTGCAATTAAACACAAAACCAACAATAGCTGGCAACCCTATCGTGGCTTTTCAACCAAATTTGGCCTGAATAATGTTTATGACAGGTTTCATTAATTGTATGAAATTCGTATTGATTTAATGACTGCACTGGAAGTTATAGGGCAAAAAGTTTTATTTTCCTGAGCGAATTTTCAAAACCAAAGACACAAAAATTACCATAGCTGGCAGCACCAATCGAATTTTTAAACCAAATTTTCATCAAACAGAGTTTAGAGTAAGGTTCAGCTATTGTGTCAATTTCATGAAAATCTGGTAACTTATTCACATTTCATAGGGCAAAAAGCAGTTTTTTTTCTTTGTAATTTTTCAAAATGGCACCACTGGCACAGACTTGCCCACAACTCAAAATCGCTTCTATCAAATCTGGTCTTACTTAAGTCCAACGCATTCTGTAAATTTTAGCTGTATCTGATTATTGGTTCGTGAGTTTCCGTGAACAGAAGTTTTTGATGCTAAAAATATAGGTTAACTGGGAGAGGGTTACCGTTCTTGTCCGACATGAAATTTCCAAAGTTTTATTTTGAACGTTAAAACATAAGATTTATATACAGATTGGTTTTATTGTAAGAAACGGACATTTTTTTGAATATTCGATGGTTTGAATGTTTTCACTTCCAAATTTTTTTTTTCAAAATGAAGACACCAAAATTATCATAGCTGGCAGCTCCAATCGAATTTTTAAACCAAATTTCTACCAAACGTGGCTTAAAATAAGATCCAGCAATTGTGTGAGTTTCGTCAAAATCGAACGATTCAATCAGAATTTATAGGGCTAAAAACAGTTATCTTTTTTAGTGGTTTTTCAAGATGGCACCACTGGCACAGAATCGCCCGCATTTCAAAATCACTTCTATCAGACCTGGTCCTATTTAAGGTCAATACATGCTGTGAATTTCAAATAATTCTGCTCATCGGATCGTGAGTTTCCGTGAACAGAAGTTTTTGATGCTAAAATTATAGGTAAATTGGGCAAGGGTTACCAGGCGTGCCCGTTATACCATATCTTTTTTTTTTTTTTTGGTTATGTAAACAAAGCACAAGATTTACATATGAGTGGCTTTTTTTTGAAGAAACGGCATTTTTTCAAGAGAGACGATGATTTGGAGGTTTTCACTTTCAGTGCCTGCCCTAGCTACAGGGTTGCCAGCACGCTCATTGAAAGCTACACAAATCTACAACTAAATAATATCAATATGTCCTGAAAATTTCGTAATGATTGAATAGCTCTGTCAAAAGTTATCGAAATTTAAAAATTTTCAAATTTTCCCGTCCTCTTTTTAGGCACCCAGCGCACACATAGGGTTAAAAAATTCCAAAACATTATCCGATTCATATGTAAAACACGTTAGAAATTTATTTCGTTAACTTTATTTTTGCGAAAATCATTTGTGCACGAAATAATAGGTATATTAAAAATATCACTTAAATGGCCGCCCGCGCCAAAAGGTTAACAATAACTGACATTTAAAGAGACCTGGACCTATTCTGCATATACACCAATGTATCCTGAAAGTTTCAGCTCAATCGGATGGCGCGTTCCCGAGATTATCTCACTGAAATTTTTTGATGATATATATATATATATATATATATATATATATATATATATATATATATATATATATATATATATATATATATATATATATATATATATATATATATATATATATATATATATATATATATATATATATATATATATATATATATATATATATATATATGGAAATATGAATTTTTGGCCGAATCGATTTTAATACTAATGTTCTTCGAACATTAGTAAAAAAAGATAAGCTTTCTGCTTCGGGAAGA
Organism: Nemotelus nigrinus; assembly: GCA_947369275.1. Classification (NCBI taxonomy): domain Eukaryota; kingdom Metazoa; phylum Arthropoda; class Insecta; order Diptera; family Stratiomyidae; genus Nemotelus; species Nemotelus nigrinus. The sequence continues at coordinate 29,514,816 of OX376374.1, read as the reverse complement.
AAAGTCATAAAGAGGGCAAAGCAAACTGGTAATAATGAATGGGTCTTACTGTTAGAATGATTGAAAATGTCTGAAGACTAACTAAACTAACTAATTTCCCTACCTTGAATGAAACCTTTAAATTTTAATTAATGCTAAGCGTTCAAAAATAGAATAAGTAAAATTGAATAATTTTAAGAGATATCAAAATGAAGTAGCAATTATTTTACTGAATCTCAATTACTATATCATCTCCTTTCCTTGTGGCTTTTAACAGCAGGTGTGTTAAAATATTTTGTTTTAAACTTCAGCTTAGACTATATTAGTAGAAAGCACACAAAAGGAAGATATGGCACAGTATTTGTAAATAGTAAAAAATTTTCACAAATAATTATTCTTTAAATTGCAGTGTGTTTCTTCCAACTGAAATAATCGTAACTGTTTATTTGCCACGATGCAAACGTTTGAAAAATTTTATATGAAATAATCTGTGCTAGTGAATCAAACTTGTTTTTTGTTATTAATATTACTTACATACTTGTTACTAATATTAAAAATATGCTAAAAATTTTTCTAGTGAATTTTGGTGTTCTCCTAACTTCTCTTAAGGTGCGAGATTTGTCAGCAGCGTGAGATAATGTATATTTGATAACATGTTTTGACTGCAGATTAATTTCCCTTACTTCTCAGCTAAAAACTTTTTCGATGAAAACTTACTTCTATGGTGGAAGAAAATTTACCAAAAACTATGCAACGTATATTAGGTAAAACTTACAAAACAAGAACAAGAGCCAAAAGTTACGCCTCCTTTCATATTTCCGTTTCACTCATTCTCACGCGAACAACATCAAATTAATTAACTGCGGGACTACTTGATAGCCGGGACCACATTGCAAGAAATCGTCAGCAAAAAGAGTTTGAATAAATTTTCTTTAGATAACTTCCGTCTGACTGAAATAAACTAGTGCCTGATCGAAGCTTATTACCTTTTTGTTTTTTTTTTTAAAAAAAAACAAAAACAAAATGGCGATCTCGATCACTTACTAGCGACTTTGCAGGGAAAAATGAACCCGTTTATGGTTTATAAAATACATAATCTTTAGTAAAAAAGAAAATCCTTCGATCAGGCACTAGTTTTTTTATGCTGTCAGTAAATTTTTTTTGAATAATTTTTTCAACCCATGTTTCAAGCATTATTTCGAGAAAAACTAATATCAAGTTTTATACTCGAGTTATGTATAGAAGTACTAATTTTTGGTTACGTACATTAAATCATATATTTTTGGGTCACATAATAGCCATCCAATCTGGAATTTCTTTGCTGTTGTCTGCGTCGCTTTTTGCCTTCACAAGTGCTCTCACTAATGCGTTTGTCTCCTACATTTACACGCTCGAAGTTAATTTTTTCAAATATTGATGCGTAACTTCATTAAATACACATGAAATACATACCATTAGATTTCAAAGCATTCAATTAGCCGGTCCAAGCCAGTTATTTGCAGCTGTACTCAACTACTTGCCATCGAGGCTAAGAGATTTTTGTTTTTTGGATACTTCAAAAACTGTTTAAAGAATGAAACAACACCTAAAATTGTCAACCGATTTTCAGTGTAAGATCCAAGTTTGGCTACAGGTGAAACAAAATTTCAAAAAAGGTAGGACCGCTTTCCTGTTTGAAAGCACTATACAGAGACGATATGCCACTACGACAGTTTTCATCATTACCTAAAGTTTCAGCACAATGCACAAAATCATGAAAAGAGCTGATAGTAAAGAGGGTGAGCTGCTCCAATTATATGTTGTTTCTTTTATATCGTCTGCGCAAAAATCACTCAAAACCTAAAATGGAAAAATTATTCAAATTAAAAAGCAAAAAATCGAATAACTATGTATTATTTTAAGATTGATTCAATTCAAATATCCGTTTAGCATTGTCTCTACTACTTATAAGCTACTTTTGCAACTTTTTGACACTCCTAAGCTCCTGAAATTAAATTGCTTTTACAACCTTTTGACACTCCTAAGCTACTAAAATTAAATTTGTAGGTCCTTTTTGTTCATATGGACCAAAACTACTTACAAACAACAAACCATAAGATCCCATATTTTGACGTTGTCATATAATTGCTTACAGAAATTTCAAGAAACCACAGTTAAGGCTGCATTTTAATGATGATTTAAAATTAAAACTACGACTGCTGATTCTAAATATATTTCACTTAAGTTTTATTTTTGACTTCATGCACATCATGCCTTCATTTGAAAGTTTCAAACTGTACAGAAAATGGCTGCTTTCAACTAAATGTATTACATAGCATTTTTGTTTTGGTACCATCGTTTCGAAGATCGGAAAACTGTTTTTTTCATCAGTGTTTAGAAGAACGCTACTTGAACATTATCATGCGAAAATGGCACCATTGCTTGTAAAGCGACCTGTGCATAAGAATGAACGATTCTCCAGTAGCACCTGCTGCAATTCGAAAGGATGTGCCTACAGTTTGGCTCATGAGCAAAGTCGAGAGGATAAAGAGTAAGTGCTTCGAAATTGTAAAAGCTAAGCACATACACGTCTCAGTTGTAGCTTAGATCATACTAGCTAATTACAGTTGGTTTGAAAAGCAAGTGTTTTTGTGTGGTCAAGCGTTAAGCCCGTATCTTCGGCGGGAATTATTTTGTCATATATTATCCGTTGAACCAAAATTTGTTTAAAAAAAAAGTTATTCGAAATGTCATTCTGTGAGTCCTTCTTTTGATTTTTCATTTGAACCCTTCCACAAACTGTAATAAAAATATTCCCCGCTATTGACTTACTCATGCTATGTATTTCTACATGTGACAACATGACATTTTTTCGTCACACACTGTCCGCACTCAGGCACATTTTCGACTCTATCTGGGTGTTGTATCTTACTAAAGGTATTCATATCTGGCCGAATGTATCTTTAATGCCTAGCTGGCAGCGAAACTGCAACTAGTTATTACTTTTATTACTATTCGGTACCATAGCATTCCGTCGAGGAACAACCGGTTTATTCACCTTGGTCTTTTGCTACGAACTACGATCTTCATTCATAAAGTCAAGAAGTCATGGAAGTACTAGTTCATGTCCATATCTATTTATTCGTACGTTCACCATATCCGCCCATACCAACCAACATGCCGTTTGTTATTTTATGCTTGACTATGCATCAATTTATGTATCGAAAATAAAGGTTGACTTGCATAATCACAATATTGCTGCGCATTCTACGCATTCGAAATTATGTATATGCGCAGAATTGTTTTATTTTTCATATTTAAGTCTAAGAATTTGAAAAAATTTAATTTTTTTGTGCGTTAAATGGAAATGAAGATTGACCAAATATGAAAGAAAAACAATTTTTTTAAACTTTAAATAATTAGAATAGCTATAATATCAATGACCTCAGATCATTGATATTCTTTCTCAGATCATTTTGAACAGAACTTTTCCCACTTGCAGCCGGCTTAGTATTCACCATCATTCTATCTGCAGCATTTCAAAGTAAAAGTCACCTGCAAAACAATCACTAACTCAAGCAAGACACTTCATACTGATCCCTGTCTGTCCACTATATTTTCTAAAATGACTTGTTATTACCAAATCCAACATGAAAACTTCAGATGCTGACCACTAAATAATAAGTGTCGAGCGCTGAGTATCGACAATTAGATGCATCTAGGCTGCACGTACTACTTAGTTCGATTAAATGATGTTCTTCATCCTATGATTAAATTGATCCAAACATGCAAACGGCGCTTCGTAGCAACATGATTTTGGCTTCAGTTTTTCTTGCAGCCACAGTATACAACGGTGTTCGAAAGATTGGACGCTCGATAAACCGCATATGATGAATTACTGTCAAGTCATCAATTTTAGATAGGCTCGTTTCATTACTGGAGGACATTCGGTTTAATATCTAGGTAGACGTGAAAAATCATTCGATCCTGAAGCTGAGGAAATGTTTTTGTTATTTTCAGCAAAGAATCTCTTACTTACGAATTGTTAAATCGATTGAAATACTTCTTTTAACGCGTATAATAGCGTGTATGAACTATAAAATCATTTTTTCGTATAGAATAGTTTTGCGCCCAGTGTGGGCATAAGCATAAAGAAATTTAGAAAATCAATCAGGAGCTGCTGAATTTTTGATAGTGGAAGTGAAGTTTTTCTCGATATTATTTCAAGGAATAAAAGGAATTGAAAGTTGGAGTAACACGTCAATTAATAAAGATTTACGTGTAGAAGTTTGAAGGAGCTGTGCAAAGCGAGATACACGCTCTCCAGTTTAAGTAAAAGAGATTTCAATGTTTATCATAATATGCTCCGCAGAAGGTATATGATCAAAGAGCGTATACTAGAGCGCTACTTTAGTGCTGTATTTCTTGCTGTTCCTTCTGGTGAGCTCACCAAAACCTACTAGAAATTCCAGTTTTTTTGGTTTAATGTAGTGAACCAATAGCCAGGAGTCAATAAGAAACTAATCTGAAAAACTAAACACGTACTTCAACAGTCCCATTTTATCGCCACTGCGCAAAGACTGCTGACAAATTGTGGCTTGAAAACTGTCTCCATCCTTCAAATTCTTTTCTTGAGTCACGCAGAGAGTTCCTTCACGAGTGCCTCTTTTTTAAACTTTTTAACAGCAGTATAGTGGTTGACCCCAGAATTCAAGTTTCTGTTAGAATTGGGCCATCTTAGAAGAACATTCTTTAACTTTAATGTTACATTTGCCCGTACCGATACCTATTTCTTCCTCTCCTCCTTTTTTGCGTTAGCCTCGTATTGGGTTTGGCTTGCCACAATAGCCATAACCTTGGTCCTCTGCCTCGAACGTTGTCTGTGTTTAAAAATACTGTAAAAATAACGTTCTTTCATATAATCGGAATATGTCCTAATTTACTCAATTTGTTTGTTTCTTTTTCGGTCGATTAACCTACTATTCCATTCTGAATTTATTCATTTTCTTAGTTTTCTTGTTATTGTGTTATTTTTTATGTATATTTATATATATATATATATATGTATATATATATATATATATATATATATATATATATATATATATATATATATATATATATATATATACATATATATACATATATATATATATATTTATATATATATTATTCTTGTCTTATCTTTAATTGGATTTGTTCTGTAGATTTGGACAATAAATAAATGAATGAATATATCGCATCATCAAAATACTTATTTCTACGAACACTGAATCCAGTTGGTGAAACGATATTCTAACAAATTAGGCATTCTTGTTTTGAAACACTATTCTAAAATATTTGTTATGTCAGAAATTAAGGATTTTTCAATGGTTTCTTGTCATGAGTTTTAGAAACTGGAACAGCAAGTCTTTGGCGGTTTGACGTATAGCTTCGAAGTTAGCCATTAATTGAAAATATGAGTAAGAGCTGCAAGTTTGAAGTAACTGTACTTTTAAGGAGTTTGGCAGTGATTCAATCATCAGCTGCTAGCTTATTTTTAATTATCTAGTGCGGAGTATAATTTCTCCTGTTTCAGTTGTGGTAAAATAAAATGAATATTTTCGACTTAATTTCACAGCTATATTGCTGGAAAGACTTGATTTCAAAACAGATTCTGAAATATTTAACTCAAAGCTTAAAAATTTTTCTAAATTCGTCGGCGATTTCCACTGTAGAGATAATGTTGTTGTGGCTACTGGAAGTGATTTCTGCTGGCACACGATTGTGTTTTGTTGTTTCTGATACCTAGGGACACGATATCGAAAGAAAGTATCGATACTTTTACTTTAAAGTAGTATCAGAACCAAGTATTGATATAAGTCCCGTACTCATTGCGACAGTACTGATATGAGTAAATATCAAATGATACTTACTATAGTCAGTCAGTTTAGACTTCCAACGAAGCCAGAGATTTCAATTATAATGATAGGACCGGGAACTGGTCTGGTGCCGTTCCGCAACTTTGTTCTCGGGATCAAGCACACAAAATTTACGTCACAGATTCAGATCTAATTCGGAAGGTTATTTATTGGTGGGAACACATGGGCGGGTACGTTTGCTTCACTTGATTATCCCTTTCCATTACTCATTAATCCCGTTCTCACAGCGACGCCAAAAATATGGCAATCGATGTAAGAATTATTCTGCTCAAAGTCAGCATCCAGCAAAGGAAATAAGTCAGAGGCCGAAGCACAACGGTTTATCAAGAAAATGGAGACAGCATTCTTTGAGTCGGATTAGAAACATTAAAATAATAAATTTATTAAATTAAATCAAACTAGATAAAAGTTAATTTTGAAGAGGAGATAAGCGATGATAAAAAACAGTGATATGATGAGGATGCGTACAGAAGACCAGATATTGTTCACGAGGATTGTTGCACTCTCAAGTCAAAAATGTGTTTTTTACACATACATATATCACTTTTGAAACTAATTTAATATCATTGTTATTCGTCCATTGAGAGGACATTAGGATATGAAAGTTGATACTAATTACAGTGTACCAATAATGTCCCCGTACAGCAGCTATTTGAAACACAAGTGATAAAACACAATAAATTGTTGCAAGAAATTTGAAAAAGTTTTAATGCAGATTTATTCATTAAACATTTTTATTTAATTTAGAAACAAAAACAGTTCCATTTCAGTTATTCATTAAAAAATTATTAGCTAAAAATAAAACAAAGTCAACAATATGTCTCCAATAAAGTCTTCGTACACTAACGAAACAGTTTATCAAAAATCTTAAAAACTATAGATACATTTTTTGTTAATATTTAATTGGGTAACCTTTATTTTTAATCACGGTTTTAAGACAGTGTGGCATCAATTCTACAAGTATTTTTGCATAGCTTGGCTCTATTTTCGTCCATTTCTGCTAAAGAGCCTGTTTCAACTTAGGTTTTGAGCTAATATGATGAGGCCTAGTCCTTTTTTCCAGCATGTTCCGCATGTGCTCAACGGGATTGAGGTCAGGACTTTGTGGCGGTGTTTTAAGCAAATGTAGAATTTTGTACGCCAAGAACATTCTAGTGTTATGAGCATGCACTTAGGATCATTATCTTGTTGAAAGTAAAAATCCTTCGATTCACCCAATTTGTCAACACTTGGCTGCAAATTTCCCTTGAGAATGGCAATATATGCCCGATGATCCATGTTTCCTTCAATTATTTCTAAGTTTCCAACGCCGCTGGCAGCCATACAGCCCCATACCATAACGCCGCCGCCACAGTGCTTTACAGTTTTCATGGTGTTTTTTGGGTTGTAAGACACCCCTGGCTATTTCCACACTTTAAAAGGATGTTTTCCCATTGAGCACATGCGGAACATGCTAGAAAAAGGATCAGGACTCATCCTATTAGCTCAAAATCTAAGTTGAAACAGGCTCTTTAGCAGAAATGGACGAAAATAGAGCCAAGCTATGCAAAAATACTTGTATAATTGATGCCACTCTGCCTTTAAACCGTGATTAAAAATAAAGGCTACCCAACTAAATAATGCCAAAAAAAGTATCTATAGTTTTTAAGATTTTCATAAACTGTTTCGTAAGTGTACGAAGACTTTATTGCAGGCAAATTGTCGACTTTGCTTTATTTTTAGTTAATAACTTTGTAATGAATAATTTAAATGGATTAGTTTTTGTTTCTAAATTAAATAAAATTTTTAATGAATAAATCTGTCTTAAAACTTTTTTAAATTTCTTGCATCAATTTATTGTTTTTTATCACTTGTGTTTCAAATAGTTACTGTACGAAGACATAATTCGTAGCGCAGTTTAGAAAGATGGGTCGATTTCCATATAAAAATGTTTCAGTCACATGTCGATACGATACTACCATCAAAGTATTGATATGAGTAAAATATCGAACAGTTTCGATTCAAGTAAAATTTTACTTGGTATCAAACGAAAGTATCGATACCGTACTAATATCAGTACTTTCATCGTGTCCCTACTGATACCTTTTCATCAATAGTTTTTCACAGTTTTCGTGTTGCTCAAATACAAAACTAAAAAAATTGCCACTTTATATACTTCAGACCCACGTTGGGCGCAGAAAAATCGAGTATTATTTTAGTCGCTGTGAAGCTATTTTTCAATCATATTTTTATATTAGAAATACAAGAAAGATGCCTGTTTCATGAAATACGTATGTAGCTTCTTCTTCACAATATGAAAATATGGCACTCATCTACAGCATATGGATTGCATCATCTTTGAATACATTGCTCCAGCAAGCGAAAATCCAAAATATAGTACAAGAATCAAGCCAACTGATGCTGCGGCATATGCATCTATTTTGCATCCCACAACTATCAATGCGGCCAGATCTGTAACGAAGTGCATTCCGTGCAGTGTCAACATAGTCACGATATGGCCGCGTTGATCGTGGCCTAGATCGCTGCCAGCGTTTTCCATGTTCGCGTCGTCAATCATTCGCAGAACTTGCCAGGCGGGTTAATTTCTGTTTCCTTAAAACCAAACTGTTTACGTATTTCTCGATAGATGCATCAAGTTTTTGAGCAGATAAAGGAAACGCATCACATTTTGGCTCGAGAAGATGTCGGAAAATGTAATGAATTGGTCTTAATCTATGAAGACTATCTTACAAAAATGGATGTGATTAAAGTTTTCTTTGTGTTGAGAATGTTGTCAACCTTTTCTAAGCAATAACATTTTGTTTCGGATGCACTGAATACCAAATTATTTATTATAATACATTTATGTCCCTGCTTCGCAGAAAACAAGTAAAAAAAAAGTCTATTGCGAATTTCTAGCCAGCATACATATGTCTCTTGCCATGTAATTATTGGATATACATGCACAATGAAAAACTAGAATCTAACCTTAGCAGCGAAACGGAGAAGTGCCGTAATAGCTATCTGACTAGTTCTTTTTTCCACTTACTGCATTACATATAATTTTCCAATGATTTCGTTTTTCCTGTTCTATGACTGCTGTACTGCTGCCTGTCTGCTAGCAAATCCAAAATGAAAACTGGAAGCTGTCCGACCGCTTTTTTGTCCACGGCACCTTGAGAAGGAAAAATTAAACAATGTGTTGAATTCATTATACACCGCATTCAAGCCATTATTTTTCGCTATTGCTATTCGTGTTTTGCTGTTAATTGTTGTTTTTGTCTTCGACGAGAACACTAGATTCTTTAGAAAATGGCGTAGCTAGCTAGATGCTTAGTGGTTTTTTCTCTGCTAAATTTTTTCGCGATTTTTCTTTTTGACTAGAATCGCAAGATCGTTTCCTTCAAGTGCAAGCAAACACACGTATGTGAGATTGCGCGTGCATACGTTGTGCCTAGATGATGAAGGTTTGCAACGTGATGCATCGAATGTGCTCAAGGCAGTCACTTCACCTGTCGTTCTTGAATCGAAGAATTTGATTTCGTGAATTCACATCTTGGGATTTTCAGATTGATCGTTTTACATTTGAAAATTATTCTCGAAGCAACAGCGTCATTGCAAAGGTTTCGTATCTTAAGAAAGAAGCGCGGTATCTTGTTACAAATTATTATTTACGGTTGTTATTTGTAGCGTGAAAGTCTCAAGACGGGGAAAATATGAATTGGAACAAGGTAACAAAGCCGTTTTGTTTGGAAGGTGTGAATGTTTTACAGACTAAGATTTGATTTATATTAGTCATTTTTCATATTTATTACTGAGGGGGACCGAATTATTTACCGAAGCCCCTTAATCATACACCAGCAGTAGTTTATATTTTGAATTATCTGGCCAGCTGAATAAACTGCTCGTATTTGAGGTAAATTCATATCCGATTATTCGTTTGAAACCGTTGTTTTTTAACCATAACAAACTCATCTTGGCTAAATTTAAAACTCAATTGAGAACAGAAAATAGATTTACTCGAAAGGATCGTTATTTTTAAAATACACTATAAAAAATAACACATTAGCCTTATGTGCGCATTAATCTTATATATAAATGGCTGGGTTGAATGAAAACATTCTGAAACTGTCCAAAAACTTCAATTCTCTACAATCATTCACAACATTTCTCACAGTTTTAGTACGAAAATTATTATTTCATAAAACATTTATAAGATGCCAGCAAAGAAAAGTCAAATATGCTTGTAAGCAACGAAACGAAGTAAGAATTTTTTTCTTCCCATTTAGAGCAAATAAAAAGGAGCGGCAAGCAATTTGAGTATTAACAAGCTTGAAACAAATCCCGAATAGAGATCAAAATACTCTTTAACCTAGCTGATAAAAGATTGACAGCAATGTAATTAAAAAGGTTTGACACGGTTTAAAACTGTTTACTCACACTTTTTATCCACTGCTGTATGACAGCTTTGAACTTAGGTTGACATATTGACTGCTACAAATTGGTAATAGAACTATCTGAAGCAATTAGTATTTATAAACAATCATAAACTTTATTTGCAGGTAAAAATAATAATAAAGCAAAAGCAAACATGAACTACACAATGAGGTACAAAAAAAAAGCATCGGCCACAGTACCAAAGTTTAGTAAAAAAAATTTTGATTACAAAAGTTATATTGCATACAAAAATCCAGCTACCAAAGATTTAAATCAGGCTACTGAGTATGTATTGACTGATGGCCCTACAAATTGAGTCTTAAATTTAAGTGAAATAATTAACTTTCATTAATCAATAATGTAAAACTACCACGTCTTTTCTTCTTCTGGAGGATGTAAAAGCCCGAAAAACGTGACTTTTTTTCTTTGAAAGTGTTTTTGACTCAGCAAAATTATTTAAAACTAAACTAATAATTTTTTAAGGAATTTTTTTAATTTTCCCGCATATATAAAAACAAATATGACACGGAATCAAACGTGAGCTCTTCAAAACAGTTCGAATTCAATTCCTCTTTTGAACCTCATCTGCAATCAATATTCAAATACAAACCATATTTCAATCCGAAAGTCGCAAAAAAGCTAGTGTATACAAAAAAAGAACAAAAAAGAAAAAGCATTGAAATAGGATATGCATCAAAGGTAAAATTTTCTCAAGAAAATTGTATAAGTAAAATTTTCTCAAGAGATTGTTGAAAATATAACAAAAATATCAATTTCCGATCGCTAGTTTTATTAAAACCTGCCTGGAATAGAAACACGATTATATTTTTGTTCTAGTTTCATTCTAAAATTATCCTCTCAATGTTTTCGTTGTTCTTGCTATTCTATAATTTTTCATTAAAAAAATTCTCAAATCACTTCACTTAGATTTTCACGCCAAGTTTTATAAATTCTTTTGCAATTAAGATGTATCTTCTATAAATAATGCAAACCTAATTTAAATAATTATTTCGATGAATTTTTTTTTAAACCTTGTGGCTTTAGAAGTTGAAGTGTGCGAATATTTCATTGGCAATCAAAGAGTGTCAGTGATTAGTATCACGACTTTCTCACCTCTTATTTAATTTGTGTGCCTTCTTTCCGCTGAGTCAGCTCAAAACCGAACATGCGATCTTAGTTGAACACTTACTGCTAGATTTGAACCAAAAGTTACAGGTGATAGCCTTCAGGGTCATACGCACCAGTATAAATGAAAATCGCATCGAAAAACATGCATTGTTTCCTCACATTGCGAGGCTAGATCACTTCAGAGGTTTGGCTGAAGCTTATTTTTTCTGTAGCTTGTTTTTCTCCTAGCGCAAAAAAATCAGAACGAATGACTACCTTTTCAGTCCAACGCTCGATTTGTGTATAATTCAAAGAAGCAAGTTGAATTTCAGCCAGTTAATTCACCGGTTTAGTTTTCTGCTCTGCTTTTAAGATATGCCGTGCAAAGGGTAAACTCCTGGACAGAACTAACCATACTTATACATTTTAAACGTAGCAGCTTGAACATTTATTTATATTGTGAATAAGCCTATTCACCCCCTTGTTCTCATCTTGTTCGCCACCTTTAAATTTGCAATGCATTTTTATTGTGCTGTCTCGTCATAGCTTCCACCTGCGCATCGATTAAGGCTGCAGAATTCTGGTTATTTGAGAAGCCTATTCTGGACAACAAAGAATACTAGTTTCCTCGCTTCCCTAGAAATATCGATTAAAATTGGATCAGTGACGTACTCACTTGGAGTGTGACCGCCAGCCCAGTAAAAGTAATTTAAACGAGTCAAGGAATAATTTTATAATTTATTGTACAGTTCGTAATCCTAGATTATTTGAAATAAGCAAATATAATAGGGATCATGTTCATTATCACGCACGCAGTCTGTCCTGATTTTACTCTATAGACCAGAATTGTCTTCCTTCAAGCTGGTAGAGTGGACTCATTTGATTTTTGTTCGCTTTCACGCTCATTTGGTGGGCTCGCATTGGCACTGTGTGGAGCAATATTGTTTTCGTTTTTTAGAAGTAGATTTTTAGTTGTCATAGTTTTTTAGAAGAGCTTTTACGGCCTGATTTACTGGCCAATATTTGGTAGCATCCACTTTTATGCTCCATACATTCATAGCTTTGAGGCGCACATATTCAATATGAACTTTATAGTTGAGCTTGGAATCGACTATAACTCCTAAATACCGATAAGTTGGTCTAAATCGAATTTTCTAATTTTTAACGGGAACTTCAATTGCTCCGGTCAATGGTACGGCTTATGTTTTTCGCTCTACTAGTTTCGCTTCGTTTGTGAAAAGTTCTGATTCTTCCAGATCGTTGGCTAATATGACCACTTCTAGGCCGTTCGTATATTTGTTAACCATTATCTCCTTAGAGAGTTTCAAATGGAGCATACAACTATTCATGATATTTTAGAGCAGGGGTCCTAAACCAACATCTTGTGAAACGACTTCTTGAAGTAATGGCACAACAACATTGTCAGGTACTAAGTTATATTAAACTCAACTAGCTTTGAATTCACAGAATTAGAAACATTTCGGACATTGAGCTATGTAAGAGCAACACACTTTCGAGAAATACTACAACTTTCTATTAGCATTTAAATTGCATCCATTCTTGAACACGGCCTATAGAAATTACCCTGTGGATGAGGTAGCACGCCACTATTTTCCGAAACTTGTAGCAGTCTGATATATGTTACTCTTTCTGTAACTTTGTTCAGTTCATCCAATAGGCATAGGCATATGGGGCGCTAAAAATTCAATTCTTTCAGGTGTCTAGTAGGATTTGACATCCTTCTGCGTTTTCTAGCATATTTTGAAGATTTTTCGCTAAATATGCATTTAGAACATCGGTGGAAATTTCAGAATTGAACATGATGGCCACCAAATATCAAGATATTTGGTCCTTTTCAGCATTATTGAGTGAAAAGCCCGTCTCGCTGCATCATCGAAACATTTCTGACCTATCATTATCACACCGTTAAAAGTGCATAGCTAAAGATTACATTAATGATATTAGCTTATTCTTTCTTGGCTCAATAAAAGTTTTTTACTTACTAAATAAAGCAATTACTTTTCAAAAGCTTAACTAAGTGTTGCAGTGTCCTGAAAACAACAAAATAACTATGTGATGCGAAATCACGTTATCAAAAGCATATATACTATGTGAGTTCTTTGGTGAAATTCCAGGAAGCTATTGTGCACCTGGCATTTATTTATTACTTGTTTATAATTATATTTTCAATGCACAAGAGAGGAAATATGATCCAGAAAACTTGACAAACAATTTGTATGAACTATATTGAATCTATTTAAGGATATTCTGTACAATCGCCTCAGTAATCACATCCAACACGTAAACTTACTTAACAAATATACAACTTTCCGAAAGGGATGTTACAAAAACAAATCATATAATCACCCAGTTCATATTTTTATTGAGAGTACACTTTGTGATCCACCCAAAACCATAGCATCCTATTTTATTGCCACTATACAAGTCCGACCCATTTTCCAAACAACTCCACATCGACTAACTGCTCAAATCGTTGCACTTCCTGCCGACGAAAACATTGCCGACAAACAAAAACGGCATGTCATTTTCCAACTTCCAAATTGCATTTCGAAAAATAAATTAACCTACATTTTAAATCAGAAGCTCTTATGGGTCGGGTAAAGCTAAACTAAGGAAATGCAAAGCAAAAACTGATGAATTATTAATCGCAACAAACTAAATTGCATTTCCTTTCAACTACGAACTCAGCACGTGTTTTTACGAAAAACAAACGTAATTTCAACCTCAAAGCCCTCAAATCTAAAAACTCTGTATTCCGAAATTGATTTAAGCAGTAGCTGATCGAATATTTACGAAAACAGCATTAGCCAAGGTTAGCTGAATTTGAAAAAGAAATGCATAATGGATTGGCGGGACTAGACACTGATTTGCGAATTCCGCAAAGTTTTTGTGCTTTATTTTCGAAGAGTTATGAAGGTAAGGCCGAATCGGTTGATTTCAATTTTTCTTTTATTGCTCGATGTATTTTATTTTGTTGTTGGTTCGAAGGCTATGCAGAAAATGTTGCCTAGAGATAATTTTAGTGAAAACATAGGGCTTTCGACTAATCACTTTTCAGAAAATTCGTAGTTTTGCAGGTTTCTGAATTTTCTGTTACTGAAAGATATTTTAGAATAATCTTTTTTGAATCTATTTATAAATCAATTTAAACCACTGAAACAAAGCGACTTGGACATCTTTTCAACATGATGAAAAGTGGCCATCATCATATTATTTGTGTTTTGAAATTTATAGATTACGGCGCACTTTGCTTGCGTCAAATAATATTTTAATTTCATCAGCTAAGCGGAAAAATCCACCAATAAGTATATTCATTCGAAATCATGAAAAAATGTATAATATCTATGTATCCACATCTGAGTGATCACAATTTCACGTTCTTCATCTCTCCACTTTCTGCATGCACTTGTCTACAATATACGATCTTTCGCACCTAATCTTATCTAAACAACTTCTTGAAGCGGTACATCAAAAAATTGTTTTATCTAACGGTCAATTTTTTCTTCTTTCGGTTATGCTTCAACCTCGATGGAAAACCGTCATGGAAGACATTCTAGCGTTGTAAGTAGGAATTTGTGCGCAACTTAAGTTTGCTTTAAGGTAAAAAACCAAAGTGAGGCATCGACCGATTCTTTACATTGTTGGTAGAATGATAGATGCATCTGCATTTATGTATGCCGGTGCATTTTACTTATGAGGAGCATTTTATAATTAGTTTCATGCTCATTAATTGCGAAATTTCAACAATGTCGGATGGGAAATGTAAATGTGCTGCTGATTTTGAAAGAAGTGTGAATTTGCTTAGAACTTTAGCTACTGTTACTAAGAGCGGGCAAAGCAAAACAATTTATTCATCGTGTGGAAAAAGCAGCGGTATCTTTGGCTGCCTGAAATAATTTTACATTCGTGAAGAGTCAGAATATATGAAATTTAATGGAGTTTGAATGGAGTGAGCAGATTAAGCTGCCCAGAGTGTTTGACAATCGAACCCACATACTTTTGAGCGTTTCACTTAAACTCGTAGTTCCAAAGACTTACAAATAGCTTAGTCAATCGGACTCACCCTCTATTGTTTGGGTACTCTACAAGCAGAGTTTATATACGGGCTCATTTACCGAGTTAGGAATTCAATTTTTTTCCTGAATTCGGTTGAATAGTACACTAACCTAAATTTAGATTTACTGTTTTTTGCTGCACTAATAATTTAATTTTAAAGATAAATATGTCTAAAACTATGCATCAAAATATCTACATTAAAAGATATTTTTCAGATCTGGGGACTATTGGATTGATATTAGAGATTAAATCTTAAGAACCATGTGAATCATCCATCAACCATCAAAACTTTTTCAATAGGCATACTTATTTTAAATTTTCGGGCCAGATTAGAAAACAATAAAACAGTTTTCTGTTGGAATCAGACTTATTAGTTGATATTTTATGTAGTCATTATAGTTGCTGTGACACTCTTGTTTGCTGAAACACTATTTCATTTCAAAGTCAATTCGAACATTCAAAGAACTTTTGAGTTTCGTGTGAAATATAGTGAGCATAATATATGATTTTAAGTAATTAAAATCATGAATTATGCTCACTATTTCTCGCGAAATATGGTCTACGAAATGTAAAGTGGAAATAAGCTAAATTTTGAAGCCCAAAAAGGAAGGCACACACGATGCTTAGAGTTAACTTAGCTATGAGTAGAACCAGAGTCAAAGTGGTTTGTAAAACTGTTTGTAGCCCAAGATATACTCTCCACCATTAGACCACGATACTTTTTCATCCACTAACTGCTCTTTGAATATCTGTTTTTGAACATTCACTTACCAGTGACGAAAAGAATTCTTCAAGTACTATTCTGATATTTTCTACAGAATTTACAGTTTTTTACATCTAGGTCACTTTGTAGACAGCGAAATAAGCGATAACTTGGTTATTGTTTGGTAAGGGCTTCAAAGCTCGTACTGGACTAAACTTTATGTGAGCGAAGACTTGCTTAAGCAGAGAATTTTGGCAATTCTCGTTTGCCAACCCACTGTCTTGGGGACTTAAAATTTATGTGGATTATCCATTTTTTCTCACCAAATACTACTCAATTCATAGATTACAAATTCAACCTCTGCGCTCAATTATACTTCGAGAATATGAAATAAACAATCCATTGACCTAATTTGACGACTTTTCGCTGTCTTGCAAGTACCGACAAATAATTAAATGACCAAACCCAACTTTTCTACTAGTTTTTGAATAGTTTCAATAGAGTTTTGTTTCACATGGTTTCACAAGACGCCCTGGTCAAGCTATAAAGTTCTCTTGCAATTTGTAGTTAACGGCTCATCATTTCCGGAACAATCTTTGTCACTGGTCTACAATAATTAGATTTCATATACACAGTATTCTTGCACTTATGGTTGCATTGTTATCTTTATTTTTATCCCTTGCATTTTTGCATTGAAGTATTTCCATTCTTCATATATCACGTAAAGTTACTTTTCGCAAGGAAAGTAGCTTGCGTGATACCACTGCATTTGCCACTCTTTAGATATCGAAATTGAGGTACTCTTTTGAGTTTGAAAACGTCGAAAGCTAAGCTGGAGAAGCTTAGCTGTCGACCTTTTTTCGGTATATATATTTTATATACCGAAATATGTAAAGTATATATATTTACCCTTCACCAAATTCCGGTACTAATATGGGGCATTTAATTTCCTTCCTCAGCCTTGCTATCTGCTTCCCGCATTATTGATGCTCTTCATGGTCTGAGATGCATATTCAGCGGCTATTTTGTACCCTATTTCATTTAGGACCTCCCTAGTCTCTAAAATTATTACTAAATTTATATTATCACGATCGTTTGGTTAATCGAAATGATCTTTGTTCAGACTATTTTAGAGTTTCTTTTCTTGATGCCTGACTTTAGGTATGACAAATAATTCTGCCTGAATGATGGTAGTCTTTTTAAGGATGGAGAATTGCATTTTGCGCCTAGGTTTTATGTTCCCTGCTCCGCAATTAACCTTGCAGTCATATGTATACCACACTGGTGACTCTTTGATAGAGAGAGTGGACCACCTTCTCTTTTGTTCCTTGATGAAATTGAAAGTTTGAAGCTCAGCACCTGGGTAACCTGGGGTCTTCTATT
This sequence comes from Nemotelus nigrinus, assembly GCA_947369275.1. Taxonomy (NCBI): domain Eukaryota; kingdom Metazoa; phylum Arthropoda; class Insecta; order Diptera; family Stratiomyidae; genus Nemotelus; species Nemotelus nigrinus. The sequence goes on along the minus strand of OX376374.1, from coordinate 29,497,251 downwards.
ACTCTGACAAGGCAACTTTAATTTCCTGATTCCTACATGCAAGCCTGTTGTAAGCTAATAGCCCATGTTGCTTCTTCACCTTGAATCTTGATGTGAAGTCATTCGAGGTTTAGAAAGGCCTCCAAACCTACCGTTGAAATAAAGATCATGGCTCCTGTAATAAGAAGACAGCCTATTGTTGGAAGTTGGTTGAGCCCGTAAGCAGCTGTTTTTGGTGTGGTTTTCTTCGGCAGCACTTCTGTTCTATAAATGAATATATACCTCATGGTTTGTTTGGATATCTAAAGTGTCTGCCTGGAAGCTAGCTTTTAATTGCTCTATTATCCAAAGTACTTCAGTTTCATTTTGTTTAGATGGTTATCCCAGGTGAGACCATTGTCTAGATGGATTCATAAATAATTTACTTATGCCTGCTGACAAACCTGTGCGCCCCTAATATCCTGTTCAAAAATTTTTCTTATATTTAAGTTAGTTTTCTGGACGTTTATGGGTAGACCTGCATCTTCGTAACATTGAATTCTTTCATTTAAGTACTTCCGACTTGTTACAACTCTGATGTCGTCCATTTTGTAGAGAGCGGTTAAGCTCCTATTCTTAAGTATGGTCATCCTTATCTTATGGTCATGAAGATGTAAAGCACGAATTCTCTATCATTTCATGCTTTTTCTATTGTATTATTTGTGCTAGCTTATACGTGAAATTGCTATTTAAAGATAGCTCTTTATGTATAGTTGAATCTGCTTCTCCATGGTTTTCAATACGAAAGATGTAAGACTAATTGGTCAATAGGATTTATATAGGTCAGTGAATTTGTAGGGATTAACACCATCCACGTTTGTCAAACTCGCTCTGAATAGATGTGTCAGAATGGTTTTTTTTCGTAGCCGAAATGATCCCGTCTGGTCCTGGTGATTTAAAAGAATTGAAAGTGCTGGTGTTAGTAATATAAAAAGTTGATTGCCCATTGAACCTTTTCATATGAGATGATTTGTTTGATCATTGATAATCAGGGCCTTTGTCTTTTCTAGCTCTATATTTCTAGTGAGACAGAGCTGACAGATCTTGCTATGTTTCGGCTGTCATTGTAATTCTGAGGATATTTTTGGTCCTGCTATCCTAGTTCTTGTTTATTTTCTGAGTTTTTCAATCTTCCTATTCCACCATCTTAGTTTTGTGTGCAATAGACTTCTACGGATTGTTCAATGTGGTTAAAATCGAGGATTAATCTGATTGTCTTAGTCACCACTCTTCTTAACTTCCGTAATCGTAGTGAAACTCGAATATTAGTCAAAATATCCAGGCCACTTTGAAAGCTTTTTAAGTTCGTAGACTTCGGTTGCATGTACTTTAACATTTTACGATATATTAACCTAATTTCTGTTATAACGAAGCTCGTGTTATAACATTCCACTTAATCACTAAATAAACTGCACTGTTTGAAACTAACGTGAGATGTGGTATCTGTTAGCTGCTAAAAATAATGGCATTTTTCTTCTATTTCCCACTGCTAAAATGCTAGTAAGAAGAACATCTAAAGGTTACTTACCTCTTATGTTCCATGCCGAGTGAAGTGGGTTGGTCTTATAAATTCATTTAATTTCACTTGCCTTAATAGTAGCTAAGCTTTTTCTGCATTGTCGTGTAACAAGAAAAGTGAAGCTGGTGTTGGTGATGATGCTGGTAATTGACCGAAGCATTTTATTTTTGGGAATAAAGTTCTGTTTATACTAAGAATATTCAGAAACACCTAAGAAGTTCAGCTGCCTGCAATCTCCTGTCAGAAACTACAAACAACTACAACTAGTTAAGTTCGTACTAATTAAGTCTGTAGAAAACAAAATTGCTTAACGAACCATTTGAATTAGGTAGAAATACTCAGTAATTTCCATTACAAAATGTTGGCAATCTATTTATGTTCCTACACCACTTTATTTTCAGTTTTCTCAAGTTCAACTGGCAAAAATAGGCTATTAGATTCGCTTTCCTATTAACCATCATCTTTGCCAAAAATATCTACCTCATATTTAGTAACTTTTTGTATGGTTCCTACGTATTCTCTGGCACTGTGCCAATCCAAACAGTATTCCTCACGTGCTATCGTGAATTCACTTATATTACTATTAGCCTACTATATCTTCATCTAATTGTCGAGGCATGATGGTCTTGAAACAGTCCAACAAGCCGAAGGAAGCAAAATATTGCGGCCAACAACTTGGTCTCGTCTTTTGAGCTCAGTTTTGTGTTATGTGATGCTCTTGATTTACAATGCCACGATTAAAACAGCAATAACAACTAGTTTGTAAGTACACACCAGCATTTAACGCCACTACGCTAGATTACATCAGCAATCGACAGTGTGCTAACACTCTTGGCACCTCGCAGCTCGTTGCCATTTGTAGACGAACAGAAACAAACATACAGTGCTATAGAGGAAAGTAGTGGTCGAAAGAGTTTATTTCGATAAATTGGACATTCACAAAACTAGTTCACGAAACCTAAAATAACTCCCACATTTTATATATTTAGAAAAAAAATCAAATCCAATGAAGCTCTAAACAAAGCTCTTACATTAGCTTTAGAGCATTTAATAAACATTTGGAAAATCTATTTTAGCTATCAAAAGCATTGTTTACAAACCATGCGCTGAAAATGTGATCACCTCACTAGTTTAGCCCGATATTTTGAATTGCTTCACATCCGTACATTAAGGCTTTTTCAATCTCCTAAATTTCACTGCATCAAATAATTGCCAAATGAGGGAAAGTTTAGGACGACGAATCCCTACTGAGAAAATAACTTGAACGGTTTTTTGAGGTGGCAGTATTCTCTTGAAAAAAAATATGCTTCCATAACTTTGTTGACAATCAATCTTTTATATTTTCATTGACAGAAGATAAACTAAGATAGCATCGACTCAGGAAACGATTTATTTACACTTTCAATGAAGGCTGCATATGTTTTGCTGATGGTTTAACGATTTGGACTAATCTATATGTTCCCAACATACCAATAAAATTTTTTTATCCAGCGGTAAAAGCACTGCTAAATCTATATCGTTTTCAGGTTTTCCTTATTCATCTCTGATCACTAGCCCCAATCTTCCCTAAGCGCATCGACTGGTGGTTGTGGCATTGATACCACGCTGCAGCAGCATTTTGAAGTCCGATTGTGGGAGGTGCATTCGTGGAGATTTCCATTGGCGAGAGGCGACAGAGCGTATCACTTGGTCGATTCTGCATATTCTGTAAATTGAATGCACTGCAAGGAGCGACGAAAAGTAGCTGTAGTAGCTGTGTGCAGTAGCACAAATTCTGTATATGAACTCCATCCAAACTGATACTGCGACTGCAACACCCGTGTTTCTATAGATAGAAATAGAGGAACGCAAACATCTTTTAAAATACACCGAGACACTATTCGTAGATAAATAAATGTGCAATGCACGTTTGCACTTGCAAAAGCATTAACATATGTGTTTGATAGCGAACTAGTAGTATTTGCGAATGCTTATGTGGAAAATGCGATGGCTATATACATAAACTCATGCACGCTATAATATCAAGAACATACCTTGCAACTTGTTTTCACTCCATTCATTGTGAGTCAAGGTCTCTTACAACTATTCTTGGGCAAATCTAACGGAAAACGTGCTGAGATACGACATTTATTCAAGTTTTCCTACTCCTTGCCACAAGTTGTTGTCTATGTCTATCTATAATGTGTTGGATGAGGCTTAAAGTTAGAATGATCATACTCGACGTAGATGATGGCGCATTGCAATTGTATCTTATCGCGAATGAAATAATGAGGAACTTTGTTTGAGGAAAGGAGCAAAAACTGTTGTATAATGTAACTTGAATTGTGATATGGAAGTGGGAGGAAATACAAATCACCTTGTTGAAAAGAATTGATTTTGATTGCATTTGGATAGATTCAAAACAATTTATTTTGGTATTCGATATCAGATTAAATTTATCCGGCAATGATGGACTTCGCTGATTTTGCTATGGTGGGACTTAGAGCGAAAAAAATATTTTGTGAGATAGTTCTTTAAGTCCCAGATAATTTAGAACGATGAAGAAAATGGCAAAGAATATAAATTGTATGGATTCACTTTCCAAATCCTAGCGACCGATAATAGTGTAAGCATCAGTCTATAGTTTACAATTAAACGTTTATAGTTTACATCGACTAGGAGCAGAATCAGCATGTATCACATTTATTTTATGTGGTAGATATATATTTCGGCGTGGAACAAATTACCATAGAGTAAATACTTATAATTCAGTTCATGGAGATCTAGCTCAGCTGTTAGTTTGAATGGTTGCTACCTCAAATCAGTGTATTGGGCGACAAATAATGATCATACTCTAGGTTGCCAATTTAGAACATTTTGAGCTAGATTTATTTATTTTTTGTTGCTTTTTGCAGCCAAAATGCTGTAAGCAATTTAGCCTTTTTCATCTCTCGTTGACCCGACATACAGCCCACTGAAAAATTGATTCGGAAATCTCCACAAAATGTTTTGGAAATCAATCTCAATGTCATACAATCTCCCAGCTATTAGATACATACTTGAATTAGCCCAAACTGACTGCAAACGGCTGGTTGACATAATTACTGGCCACGGTTTTGTAGCAGCTCATGCCGAGAAACTGTGAATTGACCTGATACCAGTAGGAAGTGTCAGAAGCCGGAAATCTCAGAGAATATCAAGCATCTGCTTTTTTAGGGTCCGGCACTGGAAAAAACCAAACGCCACTGCTTTATTGCGCCCTAGCTGGCTAACTTGATGCACGTGGCAGAGCAGATGCTAAAGGACACACTCTAATTCAGAAAAAAGTCAAGGACCTTCGATGGCCACTTGGACTAAACCTTTGAACTCTAGCTAGGAAAACCTAATTTAACCAAGATTTTTTTTTCCGCTTGCAACGAATATTTTTTGATAAACTTATTGAATTCACAAGTAGGAAGTAATATCCTTTTCTTTAATTCGTAGCTAACTAGGCTAGATTTTACTGATTTTAAAATAAAACACGGAAATTCAGTTGCACCAGATTGCGTAATCCGATCAACCTGAGATGATATTGGTGTATATAAACTATAAGTCTGCCTTAATTTACAATTAAATATCTTTAACACTAAACATACCAGCAACCATCAATTTGACCGGTTGTCGATGTTGTCTTCTTCTCCTCAGGAGATCTGCAACTTTTTTGCTGACTATTTTCGACAAGATTTGGTCCAGTTACCATGCCAACATTATATCGATTCCCGGGTCGAACTCAAACAATTTTTGCTGAGAATATGACCATATCAAGGAATGAAATATTTACTGCCATTATGGAGCTTGTCAGTAACAAGGACCCTGGACCTGACCTCCTTCTACCTACTTTTCTGATCAAGTGCGTGAAAAAATTCATCTCGCCCTTTCATACTATATTCAATAATTTTCTCTCCTCTGGGCTATTTCCATCGTATTGGAAATCTTCTTATAATAAAACAATTTATAAATGTGGCGATAGACGTTTTATTCAAAATTATAGAAACACCGACCTTCTATCTGCAATTCCCAAACTATTTGAAAAAATTATCTACGGCAAACTTTCTCCTCTGGTCGATGCTCGACTGACAAGCAGCAGCATGGATTCATAGAGAGGCCGTTCTGCTCCCACTAATCTTATGGTGCTTGTTTCTGACGTTTTATGCAAAATGGAGAAAGGTGATCAAATTGACGCAATCTATACCGACTTTAGCAAAGTATTCAACCGAGTTGATCACTCCACTTTGATCTCCAAGCTGAAACAATTCAGAATTGCAGAATATTTACTAAAGTTGCTTGGCTTCTACCGTCACGATTGCTTTGAATTCGTGAAATTCCAAGGAAGAAAGTGGACGTCAAATCCGGTGTACCTCAAGGTAGTCGTCTTGGCCCTCTTCTTTTAAATATTTCTATATTTGGCACATCGGAAGTTTTATCTGACATTCTTCATTCCTATATCGGAATTTCTTCGTGAACTTAATTGCTCCATCCAATTGATAGCTGATAAAAACGTAATATTCGTGGGCGACATCAATCTATGCTTGCTAAAAGAATGTTCAACCTTAGACGAAAACCAAGCAATTATGTCCAGCTTTGGTTTTCAGCAGTTGATCAATTCTCCAACTCGAAGTTACAGCTGCCTAGATCACATTTATTTCCGTTCTAGATATAATCTACATATCCCATCTAGTAAAGTTGTATCTTCAGGCAGCGACCACGATGTTATTGTCTGTAAATTACTCCTTAATCTAAACAAAAGCAAAGCTATCAACCAGCATATTAAAAGCATTACAAAAATTGATTATTCGCTATTAAAAGTATGCCTGAACAGTGTAGACTGGTCACTTATACATAATGAATCAGACGTATTAGTGTCTTTTAATCATTAATTAACGAATTAACGAATAATTAACGAACTACGTTTCTGTATTAATCAAGCTACAGTTTTACGCAAAGATTGTATTCAGCATAACATTTTAAAACCATGGATGACGCTTGAATTATGCAAGCGCCAATCATTTAGGAACCTATTGTATAGGAAATGTAAACTTATAAATATAAAGCTAATTACTACTATAGTTTATTTGAAAAAAGCAGAGATAATGTTAGAAAACAGTGGGAGACAATAAATGCCATTCTACGAAAGACAGATATTAGAAATGATGCACCTAAAGTTTTTTCTCATTCACGACCAGATGTCCTACAGTACAATCCTTTGGAAGTCGCGAACGAATTCAATATTTTTTTTTTTATTTCAGTTATAGAAAATACTAGAAAAAATCTTGATTCTCCCACTGGTCTTAGTACGCTTGAATATACAGAAACGTTTCCATGGCCGCCAGTTGAAAACTCTTTTTTTTTGCTTACCAACATCCACAAAGGAGGTTAGATGTGTGATTAGTTTGTTGGAATCTAACAAGGCTCCTGGTATTGACGGTATAACCGTCAACTGTCTAAAACAAATAAAAGATATTGTTTCACCGGTTTTCACTCACATAATAAATTTAAGCTTCGAAAAAGGAGTATTTCCGGATTCCGGAAACCCTCTTTTTAAGAAAGGTTGTCGAACAGACCTCAATAACTATAGGCCGATTTCTCTATTACCAACGTTTTCAAAAGTCATTGAAAAATAATGAAAAGCCGAATAATAAATATTTTAATCAATACTAACTTCTTCTGCAATAACCAATTTGGATTTATTGAGAAAAGATCTACTGAAGATGCTCTGTTAAGCCTCTTTTCGAATGTGTTTGAAGATTTGAACAATAATAGATTCGTCTGTGCAATTTTCGTTGACATAGCTAAAGCCTTCGACTCAATTGACCATAACATTCTGTTGAATCGTTGATACGATGCTGGTATAAGACGCATATCTTTAAACTGGTTTCGGTCATACCTAACTGGGAGATACCAATGTGTACGTATCTTAGATTCTACAAGTTTATGTTTGCCCATTTCATATGGTGTCCCTCAAAGATCGGTACTAGGGCCTATTCTCTTTACATTTTTTACAATTCCAAAGCCGTCTTTGGGTCCTTTTATAAAATTACACCCTGGTCTTGAAGCCTTCGTACCATAACAAAACCTGTCGGGAAATCTTCAAAGTCCAGTAATACCAAACTTATAATCGTTGTGATGGTGCTTAAACTTATGCTTTAACCCCTATTACGACGAAAATTAGAACATACTGATTCGTACTGAGCTGCCGTCGACGCCGGTGTTATGGACAGTTCAGTAGAATTCTGTGCGTTCTAATTTTCCGACGATGAGGTTATAAATTGTGGTTATAAATTGTTATAAAGTGGTTATAAATTGTTCATTCAAACCTCTGCTTCGACTTCTAAAAATATTGACTTTAAAAATAAATAGATCATTTCTTTAACAGTTTGACTACAAGTCATGCATCACACAAACTTAGAAAACACGACAGGCGGCGATAGACGGCTCCACATAAAAGCTTTCTATCATCAACTCATAACATTGTTTGCGGGGGTGTAATTGTAGTGCGTTTGAAGTTCTGTTGAAATAGTTTGTTGTACTGTCGTTGGTGACGGCAGCAGTGAATACATTCGGCCGGTTAGCATCCGAAAGATGTACCATACTATATTTTATTTTTCGATGCACTGGAAACAGTGGAGATATAATCGCGTCCCTTCTATGCTGCAATGGCAAAAGCTACCCGCCCAGAACCAGCGAAAGCGAGTATACGAATAGGAAGCTGGGCCCAAGTCGTGCCGCGCTGAATGAAAATGAAATAGCACTTTAGCTTCTCTAGGCAGACATGCCTCCATACTACGAGCCATACGAGCACACGGGATTTGACTATATGCATAAGTGCACACAAGCAGATGTATACAAAACACATGTCGGCGGGAGCACCTCGCCTGTCCCATATAGCTTCCGACTTGCAGCACATGTCGAGTCTTACTACTGATTATAGTTCGCTCGCTTCGTCGAGGTCGTTGTCGACAATCAACAGGTTCTCTGCTTCAACGTAGCTCCAGCTCTATGTACAATAGTACGCTGATCAGCTTGTTCATATGCAAACTGTCAAAATTCCAGCTGCCTCCATTATAGCCTCGCAGTCGTCCCCAAACAGCAGACTCCGTCGAATCGAACGAGAAACTATTTTCGTCAATTATGCCGCCTTTTGCTTCCGAGCACTCACTGCCACCATGCTCCACGAACTCGAGGATGCGGCATGTGCCTACCATCTGCAAGGTTTCATATAGCACGTAGCTTCGCACCTACAATGATTTCACTGCCTAACTTACTGGCTGTATGGATGGAGCGGACTATGCAGGTCCCGATGCTAGTTCTAGATAATGTGCACATGCACCAGGCTGTGCCCGAAGTTCGGAAGTATCCTCCCAATGCCAAAGTGCCAGAATTCAATGCATCGCACTACGCTCAGGCAGCCACCAACAAAACAACTATGCCGAATGTCGAAATGTGCAACCAGGAAAATGCCCTGAGTTTCCAGGAAACATAGCAACTTGTTGAATGTTGTTGAATATAGGCTTTTGCGGGCGATAACATCTGTCGACATGAATGGGATCATGCTTTAGTTGATTTTTGGCGACGAAATGAACAGCTCCGTTCCGCTCCTCTGTGCTCCATTGTGACGGTGTCTGCATGCCTAGCCCAGCCTAGCCGAATGTCTGTCTCTCCGGGCGTGATGAAATGCAGCGAAATTTTCAAACTATTCACATTCACTGAAAATCCATTCAGATGTTCATGTGACTGACTACAATGGAATGACACTTTTGTTTGTACTCATATCCACTTGACGACTAGTTAGGTGCATCACAACTTTAACTCGTCCGTTTGTCTTTTCGGATGAACAATGAAATAATTTTGACTAGAATATTTGTGTTTGAAGCTTCAAAGAATGATATAGAATACAATTTTATTTGAATTTCACACAAAACTAATATTAGAATGTAACCCATTATTTTTATTTTTCAGATATGCATCTTCATTGATTTGTACTCAACGCTTTAACATCAACGTTAACATTCCTTTCAATCATCCGCATACCAGATGATTTTTTGTCGGATTGCCTGGGAAGCTTAAATACAGAAAAGGAAATACTATCTTAAAAAGGCAATCAAAATTCCAAATCAACGGCAAATGCGTTTATTGTCGGTATCAGCATCGTCATCATTGCGAATTTTCATTTTCCTTGTTATGAAGGCGAATTTTAGTGGCTTAAATACGACTTTAAGCGACGGAAGGAAGAAAATTTGTTTAATGTTGCTTATGAACTATTGTGTGCAAATTTTGAAATGTAAATCGCTGGAAAGAGACAGTCGAGAGAGCGGGGTTGTATATTTTGGCAGTTTTTACAAGGCCCTTTGCTTGGTTTTTGGAACAACATTCATTTACTATAGTTTGAGCGAAAGTGACGAGAGCATATGTGTTAACAGTGACGGTAAAAATACAGTGAACAAAACTGCTACATATTCGAGAAGGCGAGAGTCGAAGAAGCTTCGCAAGGCGAATGATAGAAAATGGCGGAATGTTCTTATGCACGGTGCATACAAGAGCGTCGTTATATCAAGCGTGAATTATCGAAATGGTCTAAAGATATGGTTTACATTGTGGGTAAGTAGTAAAACTCTTATTATTAGTATCTTGGTTATGAATAATTGTCAACACAAATAGTCAGCCTTAGGTTCTCAGTAATATGACATATAGCTTCCCCTATTAGCTATATGTCTCTACATCTGGCTCTTTAGACGAAATTTCAAGCTCTCAGCTGGTGTAATAAATTAAGATAACTAACTAAATTCATTTCAAAAGGAATTGGAATACTCTGTCAAAATGTACTATCATTTAAAATTTTCAAACAAAGCTTAAAACCCCACTGACACTATATGAACAAAACAAGCTTCTCTAGCTTTCAAATTCAATCTCATGAGAATTTTTATTACTTTCCTATTATTTTCTGACTTTATCTTTACTTCCTCGAACACTCCATCCGCCTCCGTTTGAATTTCCCAACCCATACCAAACACTTCCTTTGCGAACCTCCAAAAAGTGCATGCACTATGCGGAAGACCAATATGGAAAAAATCCACTCACTTCTATTCTCGCAGCCACACGGAGACCGAGCAGAAAGCCGAGATGATGCTATTCACGGCGTCTCTCACACCAAACTTGTCTGGGTCACGTAAACAGGAAAAAGAGAGAAAGCCTTTTCGGATACGAAGAATTCAAGTGAAAGACGCAAAAAAAATTCTTGTATCATGACCTACCCACCACCCGCATCCAGTGGCTATGTTGTTCACCATCAAATACGAAAAGACGAGATTCAGCCACCTTCGAAAAAGCTGCCTGGCACGCATACCCGTGCATCCTTGAAATGTTTCGAAGAAAGAAATCTGTGTCCAAGATGCAGCTCGCGTCATTGCCGAGCTATTCGACGGTATTGCCACATATTGCACCTCACCACCGCCCTCACCTTACTCTCAGTTGCATCGTTTCACAACCACTTCGGTATTTTTCGTCCTGAAAAAGAAATGCAACTTAATGCACTCCCAACTCACACTTTCAACTGCCACCACACATTAGATGTTCGAAGGAGGTGTCCCCAGGGTGGTATGAAGGCGATAGAGAGTGTATGAAAGTATACGAAAGAGATCACCGAAATGCTCAAGCATTGTGTTCGGCGATAAAAGTCAACACTTTTTTAGAGTCCCAATAAAAAATCAGGTCGGCCCAGGATACGAACATTTTTCTAGGAATGGAAAAATGGTCTAGGGGTGATAAAAATCAGGGAAATGTCAAGTTTTTCGGAAAGTTTTCGCTAAAAGATATGCTATTAATTTAATTCAACTTTCGATATGTGTAATATTTGCCTATTTGTAGATCTCCATTTGAGACTCAAACATTTCTGATTCCAATAATCCACAGGTGTTATGATCAAAAACGTGGACGACACCCAAGCTATAGTGTACCAGGTTTGTCCATCGCTCGCAGACACGCCATTGCACTATATCTACATAGTATTCCTTCTCGAGGAGCTTCGGCTGCGTCCCAGAACCAAAAACCCTCCATCCTATTCTTATTGCCAAGCATTTTTCGTCGTGCACCGACTTACTTCGCTGACGAAAAATTTGCTGTTGTTCCTTCTTTTCCATCCGCTTGAGCTCCTTTTTCCGCACTGTTCCCTGTACTTTTTTATATGCACTTTTGCGGCCGTTCTTACCACAGCATACGTCGTTCCTCTTAACTACAATGACAAGATACCATGGAAGAGTGTTCTGGCCAAATGGCGACGATAGCAAGCTTGCAGCCAAGAAAGAAGAATGTGAAGGTTTCGAGACGCTAGCTCTGGCTACATGCAGGATGTAGTGCATAGTCGTGTACTACTACTGGACTCTTGCCCGAAAGTCTCCGTCGCCACCCTGTATGTCCTCAAACTCCAGACGGACCGGAGTGAAAAGTGCCGCGCCGAAGGAAAGAGCGCTGAAGGACGAGTAAGCTGACGATGACGAAGGATAATTTGGTGGTTGAATTGTGGGCCGTGCCGAGTGGAGGAAGCAGAGTAGTAAATGTTATTCGGGTGCTCCGATGGAGTTGTTTCTTTCTATACCCCTTCCACGGAATCGTCATTTTTACTTGCTCCTCCCGCACCGTGCCCGGCCTTGCATACCCTCAAAGCAAATAGTTTTGCACACACCAAAAAGGGCAGCAACAACAACTACTACTACGAAAAAAATGGGATAGTGGGCTGAGAGTAAAAAAGAAAAAAATGACGGAAGAAAAAACTGCAAAGAAAAACGACGAAAGAAAATCTAGAAAATAGAAAATAAGAGGTGAAAAATAAAAATTAAAAAACTTTCGAAAAAGTTTCGTGTGCTAAAAAGTTTTTAGCCCCAAACAGTAGTATGGAGCTGTGCAACAAGTGAGTTCGGTTCAATTGCGAAGTATTGACATACACGCCCTGTGCTACGTGTGTCCCAGTAGTGTGTGCAGTTTTTGTGCATTCAGATATTTTTACATACATTGCATATGAGCAATGGTTTTTTCAAATAAATGTCTAATTGTGATTTTGTGGAAAAATTAAAAAAAAAACTTTATAAAAACTGATAAATAGTGTGTAGTGGCAATGAACGTTCGAACGAAAGAATCTTAGCTAATGAAAACATAAAACTAAAAACTTTAAACCTAACGGTCATTGTCGTGGCTTCACTGGTCGGCCATATTGAAATTTTGACCGTTTCAGTGTTTCGAAAAAGTGAATCGTGACCATATGTTGACCTCACCGTCGATAGTGTGACGAAAGTAGATTAAGTGCATTGTGACTAAACTGCGACTTGTTGATGCCGTGTGTATTCATCTGAGCTAGACTAGTACATTCGTTCGTTCGCTCGCTCAAACATTCGCTCGGAAAAAGCAGAAGAACTGTCGGCAACTGTGCACCGAGATGGGGGCCAACAGGTGGGTTCATTCAATGAGAGCAATTTCTCTTAATGTCCTTATGCACTTGCTTACACACAGTTAGTTCTATTCTTATGATTCTAGTTCGTAGCATAGACATCTATTGAATATGCTACAGAACGCGATTCTGCCTCCTATGCAGATTGTTAGGGGATTGCGTTCAGATGATGGACGATTTGAAATCATTTTATTCCGTTTTGGTCGAAGACAGTTCAAAGATATTGGGGTGTTGTCCAGTTGCAGCCATCTTGGAAAAATCAAAATGGTCAAGAAAGAAGAGATCTGGCGCAACTTATTTCTGGAGTAGAGTTTACATTCAAGGGACTGTAACTGTGTCAGGATTTTGCATAAGGATTTTAATCGAATTTAAATCGCTAAACATTTTCTTACAATTAGAAATAAACCTCCTTTAAAAACTTGTTGATTCATTTTACTCAGTAACATATTGCTGTCTCTTGCTCGCAAGATTATGCATTATACTCCACCATGCATTTAGTTATAGTGGGATCTTTCTGGAAATTGAGTTTCTATTGGATGTCTTTGTTGGTTAGAGACATTTGAAATGGAAATCAGATAAATAAGGAAACTAATTCGCATGTAGAGTTTTTCTGAAAAAATTTCCATTGTGTTTTCATCTTTCAAGACCGTGAAGTTAAACTTTGTAGAATATTGGCTTGATATTTTCTATTTTCATAGTTTATAATATTTTTGCTTAAAATAGAGCAATCTTTCAAAAAATTAATGTGATAGCGTTTATTGTTTGAAAAGATTTACATTTTCAATTGCTTGTTTCTACATTAATAAAGTGATTAATAATAATTATCCTGTAAAATATAAAGAAAAAGAGTCGATGTTACTTAAAACTTTCAACTTACGAGTAAACAATTTGAGTTTTTAATTTTTCCTATAATATTCACCATATATAGTACAAAATTATTGATTTATTTTCCTTTACTCAACTATTTATGATTGCTGTTTCATGCATAATAATTCTTTAATTTTTGTTTCTCGTCAATTTACTTAAATCTTAAAGTCACAGGGTGGATTGGTTTAAACGTGGAGCAACTAATTTTATCCTTAACATTAAATGTTTAAATTTTCGAAGTTCTACTAAAATAAAATCCACAAATTAAGCTGACCTTTATGTGGAGTAGTTATGGTAGACATTTGGCTGCTCGTTCTCATCATAATAGGAGATGCTGGCATCAAATTTTCATCTGATAAGCATCTTATGGTGAAAATAATTAACAAGTGTTTATTTTTTCTACATTTTGAAACTAGTCCGAGTATTAGGCCATAAAACATTTCTTTCGTGTAGTTTCCAATGCATTCCACAGATCAAAGTGGTGCAGAACGTTGCTTCATGTATTTGACGTCTCCAAAGATAATTTGGTATAACATATTATTTTATGTTTTCTTAAATTATGAAAAGACCCTCAAACTTTGGCTAAAATCTTGAACTGAACAGAAGCATAAAGGATATTTGAATGTGCTCGAATTATTTTTCAGAAGAACTCGTTGCCCAAAAAAGCATCTAGCAAGAATTGTTGAAATGTAAATTTTTAATGCATCTTCATTATTCACCTCATATAAACAATAAGAATCCACCTTTCCGTTCAAATGCAATTATTTCTTCTAAGTGTAAGTGTAGTATTCTAAACTACACTGAGAAGGAATAGTAACTTCCAGAATATTATGGAAATCTTTTTTTTTTAAGTTTTTAAAATACATTTAAAAAAAACACTTAATTTGGAATTAAATTCAAAAAGTTTCTTGTTCAAGAATATCTGTTTTCACACTACCCAATAGTTTTTTGGCATAAAATAGTTTTCTACTGAAATGAAAATTTAAATTAGCTTTAAAAAATATAGCTTAGGATTATCTTCTAAATCCCATAATAGATCATTAAACGGTTTAATACAAATTATACAATTGAGATCATGAAGTTGTTTCATGAAAATTGTAAAAATTTTCTTAGTCGAATTTGCATCGTTTTCAATTTTTTTGTTTTAAGGTAGCCATTTCTCTTTATGTAAATATTCATGGCATAGGGCTGTAAAATAATGGTAGAATGTTGTAAAAATCTGGAAGGTAGAAGTTATTCATGAAAAATGGTTAAAATTGGATTGGAGACTGCTTGCTTTTGACTCGGTCGTTTAACAATCAAATGTTGCGCATCTTAAATGGCTCAAAAGTGTTGCCTGTCACAAATGCAAATTTTGGGAGTTTTGATTTCCCGCCGCACAAAGGAAATAAATTTTAAAAATTCCTGGAAACCGATTTCGAGGTACTTTAGAGATGGGCCAGGAGTAATCTTAAATGTTCCGAACAAAACAACGAGTTTTTTGGTCTTGTTACGAATAGTTTCAGATCCTCGAAACTTGGAAGGATTGCAAAATACGCATATCTGAGTCTTACTACAGTTTAGTTTGATATTCCATTCGTCAAAGTAAAGACGTAGTTCTACTAGATAGTATTCTGGATCTTCGCTGCTTTGAGCGGATCTTGGCTCGACGCGAATAAGAGCGTGTCATCGGCATATTGAAGAATTCGAGATTGAGGTTGGTCCACTGCAATCGGGAGGTCAGCGGTGAGTATGGCATAAAAAAATTTGGTCCAGTAACAGAGCATTGTGGCAATCCTGATTGATTGGAACTTTTGAAGCGTTTGTTGCAATTTTCGGTCATACTAATCGTCCCACCAAACAAACTGTGCGTTCTATAGTGGATAAATTTGATTCAATATATTCACTATTGAATATTACTGTGCCAGTGATAAAACGCGTCGGTCAATGTACCGAACATATATCCCATTTCATATGAGTCAAATCACCATAAAATCTTCCACGCCGTCCAAAAGAATCGGAAACTTCTCGATCCACACTGTGGCAAATTTTTAGTAAAGATCTTGGGCTACGCACTTGAAAAATGCAATTAACTCAAGAACTGAAGCCTTTTGATCATTTGAATTGCCGAAACTTCTCCGATTTGGCTCTGTAAAAGTTATGGTCTTTCTCTATTGAAAAGCCCCCTATAATTTAATTATTCAGATGA
This sequence comes from Nemotelus nigrinus, assembly GCA_947369275.1. Lineage (NCBI taxonomy): Eukaryota > Metazoa > Arthropoda > Insecta > Diptera > Stratiomyidae > Nemotelus > Nemotelus nigrinus. The sequence goes on along the minus strand of OX376374.1, from coordinate 29,481,207 downwards.
AACACCAATACTTTATGTTTCGTTTTGCTGCTATAAAAACTTCAAACACATTAATATAAGTATGTGATCATTATTTGATAAAATGAAGATGAAAAAATACTCTCACACCTGCACTTTATTAGCGCTTTTAAGTTGTACCAACACTTGACCCTTTAAAGTTGTACCAGAACTTTGCGAAACTCGCTCGAATAACCAAGCTGAATTTACTTAATAAAATTCATTCAATTAAAAAATTATTGCTTCTTAGATTTTTCCAAGAAAAAAAAGCAAAAGAATCTTATTTTCTAGGCATCAGCCAGCAAATTCGCTTTCGTTTATATAATTTATTACACTTCTCTCAAGCCACAATTCTCGAAAAAATTCAATATAATATCATCAACACAAGAAAAGCTATAACACTCAGCCATTTATGGCCCATTGGATCATCAAAAGATCATTCAAAAGAACTTTTCCTCGTTATTCCATGCTCTTTACCAAATACAAGCTGCCAACTGCAAACGGCTCTCAACGACTAGCGTTTGGATAGCTCAACCCTAATTTGAAATCTATTAGTTGCTGATAATCTGGTGGCAGTAATTTATAATTTCGGCCGTTTTTAGGGTCACTTTATAAAAATAACACGCAACAAACTTTAAGAATTTTGTAATAAAAAAAATAAGACTAATAAAAAGCTAGTTATTCCTAATAACTTGATTTTTTTAAACAACTTGATAATTGGCTGCAACAGAATATAATACACTGGATTGTTATGAATAAAAAAAAATATGTCGTTGCATAGTAATTTTTTATTTTAATAATTAACAATGGATTAATTTTCCCATACTTTCTATCACTTCTTGCATTCTCTTTGGTATAGATATTGAATTTATTTTCGCAGAACATAATTCTCTGCCGCTTGAATTGCACCCTTTGTTTCGTTCAGGGTCTGATATTGGTTTCCGGCTCGGTAAACAGTACGTGACGGTTAACTCCAGACAATTTAAATTATATTCATCATCATCATCGGCGCTACAACCGGTGTCCGGTCCTGGCCTCGATCAACAGTTTTTTCCATCGGTCGCGATCGCGAGTCGATGTCATCCAATTGGGCACCCCTAAACTCCGAGCGTCTTGGTCAACGCCATCCATCCAGGCAAGATCTCCCACCCTGTCGTCTGCGTTAAATCTGCCACAAAGAGGTTTTCACAGCATTCGAGCTAGGTGTCCTGCCCACCGGAGTCTACCGCGCTTTATCTTAGTTATTATATCTGCTTCTAAGAAGATAGCCTACAACTCATCGTTGTAACGTCTCCAGAATCGCCTTTCTTCACATATGTGTTCAACGATTCTCCATAAGATTTTCCTCTCGAACGCCGCTAAAAGGTCAGAGGGCCTTTTCCTAAGCACCCAAATCTTGGATCCATACGTGAATATTGGCAGGACCATCTTCTTGTACAGCAGGAGCTTTGATGTCCGGGCGAGATTTTGGAATTTAAAGATCCTTGACAGACTGTAGTAGGCTTTGTTGGATTTGAGCAACCGCCCACGTATTTCTTCCTCTATGCTGTTATCGGCTGCTAAGATTGACCCAAGATATTTCAACGATGGCACTACTTCAAATTCATGCTCAACTAACCTGAAGGTTTGACAAACTCTAGATGGTCTTCCTGGAGATGTTGCCTTCATGTATTTAGTCCTTGCTTCATTTATGTGCAACCCCAGTTTTTTTGCCACTCGCTTGATCTGGATGAAGAATTCTCGAACAGCTAGTTCTGATTTTCCAATTATGTCTATATCATCTGCATGAGCCAATATCTGGATAAATAGTCCTTTTCGTATACGTGCCACAGTCTCAGATTGCTTCCTCCAACGCCAGGTTGAAGAGAAGGTAGGCCAGACCATCCTCTTATCGGAGCCAATTGAAGATGTTAAACGGTCTGGATAGCAATCCGGCTATTTTAATTAGGCTTGTGCTATTGGGCATGGCCAACTCACACCATCATGTCAGTTGATTTGTGATGCCGAATTTTCTCATGGCTTTTTGTAGCTCTACCCTGGCTATCATAGGTGGCCTTAAAGTCAGTAAATAGATGGTACAGTGACAGGAGTTCCAGACATTTTTCCATTTTTTCATCTCCTTTCTTGTGTATGGGGCATATTATTCTTTTACGCCAGCCTTCTGGCATCTTTTCATGCTCCCATACGTGCAATATAATTTTAGGAATTGGTTGGTGAAATGTGGGCCATATTTAATCAGTTCAGCTGGTACACCGTTGGCTCTAGGGGCTTTGTTGAATTTCAGCCGACTTATGGCTCTTTGTATGTTTTTAACGCTTGGTGATGGCAGCATAAAGCCTTCTTCTTGCATTGGTGGAACGTCCAATTTTTCATTAAGCTGACCGTTTAGCAATTCATTAAAGTGCACTTCCCATCGCTCCCGAATGCCTTTAGGATCGGTGATCAGATTACCTTGTTTGCCCTTACAGTACGTGCAGCGTGGTGTGTACTGTATCATGCTTAGGATTGTTTGGTAGAACTTCCGCACCTGGTGCGGACCTTGCTCTCTAAATCTTGCTATTTCACAGATCAGGTCTTTTTACAGGCTGTTTTGTTTAGGCTGGGACGTTTCTTCTCTGCTCTGCTGAGCTCTTTATATTTCTTTTCACGTACCCGCGTTCTATGAGATTGCTGCATTGCCCGGTAAGCACCATTCTTACATTCAGTCGCTAGTTGGCATTCGTCATCAAACCAATCGCTCCGATCTTTGTGGCTACTGCCTAAGATGGCGTCAGCAGTACTAATGATAGTAATTTGAAGGCGAGTTCACTTCTCATTAACGCTTGGCATCCTGGCCCCAAGACTAACTCTCTCTCCATCGGGCTCATCGAGGGTGAGTCTTAACGCAAGACCAAAAATGTTATTGGTATTTTCATTGCGTAAAACCGTCGTGTTGATTCGAACCTGGTTCGCGGATGCAATGCTTCTATGCAAAGCAATTCGAGCTCGGAGAACCGTACTAACAAGACAGTGGTCCGAATCTAAGTTAGCACCTTGATGCGTTCGTATCGTCATCGTCAATCTATCAACATGTGGTCTACCTGGTTACGAGTGGCTGCATCAAGTGATATCCAGGTAGCCTTATGGATATCTTTACGCAGGAACCTGGTATTCGCAACTACTAAGTTTTTCGATGCTGCCAGTTCTATGACTCGAAGTCCGTTGTCATTAGTGTTTTCATGCAAACTATGGGTGCCTGCGTAGTGCTTGAATACCGACTCTCGACCTACTTTGGTGTTAAAATCTCTAAGAATGATTTTACATCATGCCTCTGGCTGGCGTTAAGAATCCTCTCGACCTGTTCATAATATGACTGTTTTTCGTCGTCAGCAGATTCCTCCGTATGTGCCTGAACGTTTATGAAACTGATGTTTGCAAATTTGCTTCGCACGCAAAGGGTGTGTAACCATTTATTGATAGCGTTAAGGTCGATGATGCTAGACTTCATTTTTTGGCTGACGAGAAAGCCTACCCCGAGCACATGGTATTTTGGATGACAACTGTAGGATATGTAATATTCTTTCTTTTGTAAAACATAATTCGCTGTCCATCTGATCTCTTGTGTTGCTGTTACATCAACCTCATATTGTGACAGGGCATCGGCTGACTGCTGAGCAGCTCGAGCTTTGTAGATCGATCTAACGGTCCATGAGAAAATTTTCAGATCGTTTAGCCATTTTCGTTCGCGTAGTTGTTATTGTGGTTTCAATCCGGTTCCGAAGCTTGTTGATGGTTTCGGGATAACCGCTTTGGAAAGCATTTACGGAAGAGGTAACCGGTCTCTCGCCAACCTTACTTGGAAGAAACTAGCCTGAAAATATTCGCTAACCTTTCCCATAAAAAGGTTGTTGTCCACAGCCACCGCGAGGAGGTTAAGCTCAGGTCTTCCATCAGTCGAGGTAGTTGCGGCACATGCATATATTCATATATTTTACTCCCCCTATCTGACTGATGGCTCGGCTCCTTCAACAATATTAAATCTGACAATCTTAATGGCCATTGGAATACACTTATGTTATATGCTCAGCGAAATATTCCCTTGGGATATTCGTGGTGTATACGGCCGGATAATCGTACTGAAAGAGAAATTCTTCACCAGAAATTCTGACTCCATTTTGCTGGATGTCCTCATCAATGGTTTTATCCCAAATAAACCTAATTTTTGTTTTTCTTTTGTACAAAATTCCGGCCCAAATCATTGCGCAAACTCCGTCCATTTGACGGCTCATTTTTAAGAAAGGATTTTTACTCAAGCTGTGGAAATAATTCGATCATTCATCCGGTCTATCGAAGCAAGTAAAATCACTTTTCGCCATCGCTTTTTCCATTTAATGCATTCGCGGCCAAACCGATTTGTCTCTTTTTTTTTGTGTCTTGCAGTTAGCGGAGGCTATTTCATATTCCTAAATTTTAGGTGTTCCACCCTTATTATAGTTCGTTGATTATTCCAAATGTTTGCTCTAACTACCGCTTCTGCAGCGATTTGCCCTGCAGTGTTCGTTATATTGAATGGCCACGCTTAAATTTGCAAGTCTTTTCCGTTATCTTAGAGCACGTCGTTAGGCTGAGCTCTTTCTTTTCCCATAGTTTTCAGGATCTCTAAGAAAACTCGTCACTAAATACATATTGACATGTCTTTTTCAAAATTTACTATTACTTTCATTTCTTCTTCCGTAAATTTTTTCCTTCGCAAAAATTTTCACAAAAAAAAACTGATTGAAACTGTCGCCACTCGTTTTATTTCAACAATCCACGCTATTTTTCTTCTTTTTGTGGCAGCCAATTATGAAGGATCTTTAAAAAAAACTTATTCAGGAGTATTTACAGAATCCTTTTTTATGTTGAAATTTCAATAATATTTCATAAGATTGGGTTTTTCGTTCTGTACAGTTTCTGAAAATTTCATTTTGGAGCGGAGTGTATTTTTATTGAATCTTTGAAGCTTATTGGGGAAAATGAGCGAAGAAAACATTCCACTTCTTAGTTTTTACACTGGTGTTTGCATTAACTCTGAAGGTAAATTTAAATAATGTGACACTAAATGTGCTCCGCATGATCACAGCTAACAGGAGCTAAGTTTTCTTCTATATCAAAAATATTTCTTAGAATGAAATCATCAAATTTCTCGTCCATTACCTATTTTTTTAATCACGATAAAACCAATTTTAGATTGAAATTTTTTAAAAAGAAGTATGCCAGGGCCACTGTGTGCGAATATATTTGGCTTTCCTCTGAAGCATGTAAGGTATTCCCATTTTAGATTACACTTTTAGAGCTGTAAATATTAACCATCTTGGTTTGAATTTCAAATAAGAGCACATCAAGCTCCTGGCGTACTGCGCCATATCCCCGCAAAATCTGAAAATGTACTATGGACATTCTGTACTTAACAGGTTCTTAAGTCCGTGTGCGAAAAAATACTTTTCAAGTTTCGATCGCACTTCACCATATACGTCCTAACTTTTTTAGATAGTTGCCACAGTTTCAGTTCAAAACTTTTTACGAAATCTCACAAATATTAATAAACTAAGTCCTTACAAACTCATTGAATATCCTGGACAGCATCGAAAGATTTCCGAAGAAACCAATAAATCTTCCAAGTTTACTGAAGCACGTTTTCCCGTCGGCTATGAACTGACGCATTTAGTAGACCCTTGCACAATGCCGCCGGCTGTCATCGCAAGCATCCCAGCGGAAAGTTTGACACCGAATAGCAGGCAAAAGAAATCAGCGACCGGCACACCAACACATATTCACTGCATTCGCTTGAACTTGCAAGCGCACACACGGATGTACTAGATTTGCATTCGCGCTGCATTTGTGTGACAGTGGAAAAGTTTTCCGTATGTACTTGGATGTGGTGGTTCTAGTGCAGTGTGCATGCATGCAGTGTAAAATGGACCCACAATTGCATTCTGCCCATTGGCTGAGGGGAAATCGGGGGATAGGGGTGGAAATGGGCAGGGGCATTCGCGAACGCAAATACGGACAACGACAAGGCGAAAATCCGATGTGTATTTTTTACAGCGAACCAAGTGCACGGAGTGTACACGTTGCACACAATGCACCCGACCGAAGCAAGCGGAGGACGGAAAATGTGACGACCGTCAGCCGTACGAAATGCAGTGCAAAAGCATAGAATGCGATAAGATGCATATTGTGACGTGGGAAGGGGCGAAAGCTTTTCAAGAAAAGCGGATACAACGAAACGCAGAAAAAACGACCAAGACCAGCACACACTCGAACGCCACTGCAACATTATAGCGAAAATGACGCTTTTCACATCGGTTCCTATTGCATTCGCTGCACATCGAACGCCGAAACGCAGATGGGGAAGTATGCTCCTAGTCGGGATCTCTCCTGTACAGATAAACTCAGAACATCTTCTTTGCGTCGCACCTCTGGCTGCACTTACGTCCATCCATCCATCCATCCATTCTTACGTAGATACACCTATCCATACTTATATGAGTAGCTCGTGCATTTTCGTGTACGTCGAGATGTTTGTGTTTTGCAAATTTAATCGCATATATGTGTTGCGAGCATATATACATCTATATGAAGTGCATTGTAAATATACTTGCATTGCAAATATATCGCATGCGCTTCCATCCCTATCGCACATTGAAAAATATTTTTCGCTCTCAATTGAATGTCGATGTGATATAATTTTCAGTCGCATAAACGCAACGCATCGATATGCAACGGAACGCATTTTCGGACGCGGCCCGAGTCGTTCCGAGTAGCGTCCGATCGCGTTCGGGACTTTTTTGTTTTTCTCTATAGACTAAAAGAAACAAAATAACTAAAATATCGAAGACCAACAAAAGTAAATAGATACAAGTAACCAAAACAGAAATAATAAACTCACAATTAACAAACTAAACCGGAACTTCACCAACAGCCCTTAAGTTGATAATACCAAACAAATCCTTAAAACTAACCAAATTCAAAATCATAAACTATTAATTCTTTTCGATTGATTTGGAAATAACACTGGACTGGATTTTCGCTTGACTAAATCGAAATGCTAAGCTACAAAGCTTATCCTTGAATTTAACAAAAAGCAACCAAAAAAAAACAATAGTTTTGTTTGTTTAATGCACATTTGTTTCGTTTGTTGAAAATTCTTGTTGTAATTATTCTCGTCAAGTGCATCAGTAGTGCAGTCGTCTATCGCAAAAGCTGGTTGTCGCGTCATTACCGCCATCGCCGCCGCTTCAATCATTTCACATTTTCGAAATAACGTTCGACAAGTTCCACCCATTAAAAAAATTCACGACGGTATTCGAAGATTTTCTTTCCGACGGCACTGTGGCATCCGATAGTGTAAACGTGATTAGTTTCGTAGATTTTCCGGTCGCAATGAAAAAGTTAAGTTTCGTGTTATCTGTAACGAGTGGCGATTGATGTGTTCCAACTGGATTTCAATAATTTTTTCGAGGTGCGTTTCAATACGGTTCGTTGCGTTTTGGTTCGACTGAGTTCTCTGTATGACGATAAAGTTTAACTTCAGTTCGGCTCGGTGTCGAAAAGAATCGCTTGAGTTTTGAAAATCAGAATTTGAATTGCTTATAGATGAAGTTTTGTGAAAAAGTTGGTGCTATTAGAATATTCTTGACGTGGATAACACATGGAATATCGTTGTATATATTGCAAGGAGACATAGTTTTGTTTTTAATTTATGGGTAATTATTACCAGTTCTTTTATATAAATAGCCTAAATCTCAGTTAGATATGACCTAAACTAGAGCCTTGTATTCTAGATTCGTTTTCAATTTTCTTTGTTAAATATTTCGATAAACTAAATTCACATTTCTTTGCCCCAAACATTGTCCTGATGTGTAATTAGTGGTGAATGACTACCATCTCAATAGGACTGACGTGTTTCGGGTCTCTTGCGTTTCTATGCAGCTGCAGACTCTTTGTGTGAATTATTACTAGCCTAAGAAACTATATGAATTTTGATAGGTAATGTAGCCCACAATGGGCGCATTTTTGGTTTAAGTAATTTTAAGGCCAAATTGCAATATTTGATGCCAATATTGGCTACTAATACTTGTTTCGTTCACCAGTTGGTGCTTAAAAGAAAGAACTTCTGTAAAACTTGGTTACGTATTGATCGAAATTAAGTAAATGTTTGATGTGGTATTAGATCATGTACGCGGTCAGAGCACGTTTGTTATCTAATATTATTTTAGACTAACTCAGAACTCGTGGTTAGTTTATACTAAACTAGCCGTTTAAAAAACACTTCATATTTGATCGAAAAGACAAATCCGTTTGCAAGCTTGAAAAGGAAATGAAATTCGGCTACAACATTATTAAGATATTTCATTTCTGGCTCTGAATCACTGTGATAAGACCATTATAGCGATATTTGTAGGTGTCAATAATATCGAAAATTGAAAATTTCTTCGAATAGTTTAGTGTGGTTGAGTATATATTTCCTTATTATTTCCATATGAGCTAGTATTGTCTACTCGCTCTCGTATGATGCGCACTTTTTCACGCTACGAGATCTGTATTGCAGCTATGAAGCTGTTGGGCTTGAATTATTTAAGGATCATCCATCCAAGCTTGCTTAAACTTAGCTCAATTGCTTCAGCAAGGTATTTCCATTTTGGAAAGAATTTATTCTGCTCGTAAGTCTGATTTCACTGAAATTGACTCAGAAATAAATATGCGAATCTAATTGAATGAATGAATATGCTTTACAGAGTAATAAAAACGATAGCTTCAAAACTGGAACTCGACAACGATTTTTAATGTATTTGGAAAATATATTCACCCAGCTGACTGGGTAATTTGCTGAAAATGATGTAATAGATACATCAGTTTTGATCGCACCGTTTGGTTTGGTAAAGACCATTTGAGCTATTCATTAATCTCTAGTTCCATAATAGCTCAAAGATTTATTTTATTAGTGGAGGAGTTTAGAAATCATATAATTTTGACCGCATGAGAATTTTCAAACTGTCCTAATAAACAGCATGTTTCGTTTTTATGAGTATATTGAATATCTTAAGTGGATATTCATCAATGTCCTTTTTTAAATTACTTTCTCAAAATTGTCATTAAGAATATAGAAATTTTAATTCATCTAAATATCTCATAAATGGTATACAGAACAAAACGTGATGCAAAAATATTTGAGACCGAAATCCGTTGAAAAATTCTCTAAGAACATATAGCAGATCCTAAAGAACCTAAGTCTGCACATATATGAAGGTAACATGAAATATAAAGTGGCAACCACCAACGATATGAAGTTAGTACAAATAAGAAAACGAAAACTAAGCGCCTAAAGATGATTATGATGAAATACAGCCTCAGAGAGTTTAATTATTCAGTTATCTGTTATTGAAGATCAATAAAAACGACGGCGAAAGTCCGGCTTTTGTAACCTTTTTTAGTTCACTGTAAAATGTCACTTCAAGTTGCTCCAAAAAGCTCAAGCTTATGCTGTTCAAAACCATAGTCCAAATAGTTCTCATATGTTTGTTGAAAATCTTGGATACTAAAGAAACTAAATTGCGAACTCTTGTCCGTGCATGTTGCATGGATTTTGTATTTGCAACGAGACGATTCCATCTTTAAAATGTATAATTAATTTTTAAAATGTATAATTAATTTTTGGACCATGTGACCGCTTATCAAGCTCAAAAAGTTGCAATAAATCAAACATTTAACTCTTGTAAGTAATGTAAATCCAGCTTACAAAGTATAATACCGCAAAACCATTGAAACTAGAGATAGAATAATATTAGGACGGGCTCTGTCTTCAGTAGAACAAAAAAATGGCGAAAACTTTAAACTTCGCATTAGTGGCATCAAAGTAAGACTTCTAGAACTTCACGTCACATTAGATGGAGCTCCTAATTCTTCTGCGGCTGGTAATACTATTTAAATAAAGATAGCCCGCTTACGCATTACGTTATGTACGCTTGATATGCATATGTACAATTTAACAAGTTTTTTATCAATTCATACTTTTTGAATCAATAAAAATAGCAAGTTTATTTCGGCTTTTATGAAGAAAAACTGGATATTTACTTCAATACAAACAAGTTTTTTTCGGAATTATGCTTAGAGCCAATTAAGGCTCAGATCATCTTTAGCAAAGATAAGATAAATTTTATTTTTAAAACAATATATGTATATGAACTTTTTGCCAATTTCCTTTTACTTCAAAAATCGATTTTGAAATCGTTACTTATATAACATTTTTTTTTTAAATAAGCAAGAATAATCATATTAGTTAGTTGGAAAAGCTATTGCTCGAAATCTAACAAATTGTTGAGAGATAGTTATGAATAATGCTAAAATTACTGTTGGATATAAAACAAGCATGCAATGAAAACCTAAATTTCAGCTGTGATGGTAGCATTTATAGAGAATCGTGTTATATTGCCAAAAAAATATTACCGTATTTTATTGCACTGTTTCAAATGTATTTTCAATTGCAAATTATCTGCACTTTATTTATTAAAAAAAATAATATACCTTACACCAATAAAACTTTACTTTTTTAAAATAACCACATCTCCCAGTGATACCGTAAATTTTTATCTTGCAAAGGAGCATGCAATTATTAGCACGATTTGCAAAATGTGTATTACTCTCATTGATCAAACATTCAAACAGGTGATAAATAGCTTCGCGATCATCGCGAGGCTTCAAAAAGCACAGGGAGTGGATCTAATTTATAACATTTCATACCTAAAATGTTTTTAGCTTCAGGGCTCAGTTTTTCCACAGAAAGGGACTTAAAGAAATAATAATATCGTTTAAATTACGTACTTTTGCTAACAAGTACCATAAAAAAGCTTTAAAAGTTTTGGGTAAGAGTATTTTTTTCAGATGAGGGCAAAGTTTGCACATTTGGTATCAAGAGTTTGGAGAAAAATAGGGATAACACTAGCGAAAATAAATTTGATACCGAAGGTGAACCATGGATGTAGAGGACTGTGGGTATATGACGTTAAGTAGAGTTGAATGAATGAGCTTGATTATTTTAAAATTTTCAAGACGAATTGAAAACATAGTACATTCTAGCATGGTTTCTATGTTCAGACAAGATTGGAACCCAAACAAAAACCTAATGTTGTCAAACTCTTGTTGCTTATAATGTACCAAATCAACTTTATTCACCACCAATGTCAACAGATCTTAATCCTATTAAGTATTTTTGGGATCCACTAAAAAAAGAGACTTGACCACATACAATTACTAACAAGGAAGAATGAAAGACGCAAAGGTACCCTGACATTTCTTAAGCAAGTCTTATTTGTTTTCCAAAACTTGATAAACTAATGCCTTGTTTGGAAGGAACCGTAAACATTTTTTATCTGTTTTTTGGTTCTTCTATCAACACAAGTCTCAAACATCGTTAGTACTACGATGGTGAACTATTAGCTTCTGTCTAAATATAAACTGAAGAATTATTGATTAATATTTTATAAAATAAATATGTTTGAATTATCTCCACTTTTCCCTTTATTCAAAAAATTGACAATGATTGAATATAAGCCTCTTCTCCTAGATGAATTTAAATAAGATGAAGCTTAGTACAATTAATTGCTTATTGAATAATTGTAGTAACTAATGCAGTGCAATAAAGACGATCTAAAAAAATTTAATAATAATAAACGCAGAAATTATCTGGCAAACATGACGAAGCTAAAGACTACATAAAAATATATATAATATATATCAAAGACAGGCGTTCTGATGGCAACGTGATCGTGTTTTAAATTCAATGGTAGCAGGGCAAATCACACAAATCTCTTTAATAAGTTTGTTTTTTCATTATACTGGAATAAAGACCAATGTTTTTCTGATATTGAAGTCAACCGACATTGAAAATATTCCTATTTTTCTGCTTTTCCGAATTTGTCAACAGCGTTTCAAATTAAAACAAATATCCAAAAAGCAGTATGGTTTCATGAAGGGTTGCTCAGTTTCAACTAATTTAGCAGACAGAATTTGTCAATCATTGGCTTGTGCTCTCGACAATGTGCTCAACTTTGATCCGATTTTTACTTTTGGAAGTATACGCAAAGACTCATGGATATCAAGCGCAGTAGTTTTGGTGTATCAGGTTCTATTTTCTTCTATTTTAATGCTTGTGCTTTTGATCGAACCTGTAAAGATTTTAAAGATTTAGATCTTCTTAACCTTCATCTTTTTTCAGAAGGTTCCACTGTCGATACTTTATTGTTCGTTTCATTAATCAATGACTTTTCATCTGCGTTTTCATTTCATTAGTAAGTCTGTGAAATTGTTTTTGTCAAAGGTTGTTCACCAGTTTCACCATACCTACTGTAGTCATATGCATGATGCAAGAGAGTAAATTATTCAACATACCTCTCTCAAACGAGTTTAAATTTACGGCCTCCGACTTTTGTCAATATATTGTCCTAGTTTATCACATGATCGAGAAAATTCTTTTACAGTTAGATTGTTCTGATAAATTATAACTTGAATGCATCAGAAAATTTACTCATTGAGCTTGAAATAAAAATTGCAAAAGATAAAAAAGTCTAGCTCATAAGAAACGCACTGATTCTCAACAAAAAGTAGAAAAATCGTGTAAATTTTGAATACATGGTCTACGAAACGTGTTTCTTATTACAACCAACTTTTGCTGAAGGTCATGCACTAGTTTCATCTGATTACGACACCAAATGCCATAAGATAAATGCCACTCAGTTTATCACTTTTAGAGTAACCATTCACATGAATATCAAACTTAAGGGAAGTAAAGCACTTGTTGCTTATTACTAATGTTGTATTAAAATCACTTTGGCCAAAAATTCATATTTCTTGATATTTCTATATATATATATATATATATATATATATATATATATATATATATATATATATATATATATATATATATATATATATATATATATATATGTATATATATATATATACTCTAAATAGAGGGTCTATAATTAATATTTTGATAATAGGAAATATATTCATTTTTTCGTTTAAAATAACGAATCACAAATTTTTTTACACATTCGATGTGCATTTTTTGCTTTTACGTCATATCAGCTGAACCATACACAGCTTTTTGTAACTTGAAGCAAAAAGAGTGTAAATTTACTAGTTTGCTATTCACCTTTGCGCCGAAGCCATAAAATTGCATCATTTTTTATGGTAAAATTACACGATTTGATCGTAAAAAATTTAAACACTTAAGACGTAAAATATTCTTTTAACGCACTTTTGTAAATTTACATCTTTAATAGTAGGAAACCAGTTTCCTACTATTATAAGGGTAAAATTCAACCAAAATTTTTTTGAGTATATATATATATCATCAAAAAATTTCAGTGAAAAAATTTCGGGAACTCGCCAGCCGACCAAACTGAAATATTCAGGATACATTGGTGTACATGCGAAATAGTGCCAGGTCTCACAAAAAGTTAAAAATCTTAAATTCTTTGGCGCCGGCGGCCATTTTAGTGATATTTTTAATATACCTATTATTCCGTCCACAAATTACTTTTGTCAAAACGAAGTTAGCGAAATGAATATTAAACTTGTTCTATATGTGAATCAAATAATGTTTTGGAATTTTTCAACCCCATGTGTGCGCTAGGTGCCTAAAAATGGATCGGGAAAATTTGAAAACTTTTAAATTGCTATAACTTTTGACAAAGCTTTCAAATCATTATGAAATTTTCAGGACATATTGATACTATTTAGTTGTAAATTTGTATTGCTTTTAAAAGGCATGTTGTCAGCCCTGTAGCTAGGGCAGGTACTGAAAGTGAGAAGCTTCAAATCATCGAATCTCCTGAAAAATTATCGCTTTTTGGAAAAAAGCCACTCATATATAAATTCTATGCTTTGTCTACATAGCCAAAGTAAAACATTTGAAATTTTACAACGGGAAATTTTACAACCCTTCCTCAATTTACCTATATTTTTATCATCAAAAATTTCTGTTCACGGGAACTCACGACTCGATAATCAGATCCAGTTTAAATTTGCAGTATGAATTGGTATTGAATAGAACCAAGTCTGATAGAAGTGATTGTGGAATGCGAGCAATTCTGTGCCAGTGGTGCCATCATGAAAACCCACTAAGAAAAATAACTGCTTTTAGCCCTATATACTTTGATTAAGTCATTTCATTTTAAGTAGGTGAACTTTACTTTAAGACACGTTTGGTAAAAATTCGATTGAAAAATTCAGTTGGACCTGCTAGCTATGGTAATTATGGTGTCTTAAATTTTGAAAATTCGCTCAGGAAAATAATGCTCTTTGGCCTTTAGCTTCCAGTAAAGTCATGGAATCATATCGAAATTAAAATGGTAAATTAAACTTCTTGTGGACAATATTCAATGAAAATTTAGTTGGAAAAACAATGATAGGGTAGCCAGCTATGGCCGGTTTCGTATTTTTTTGGCATATCTTTAGTAAGCGATTTTATCATAGAATTTTCAAATCGTAGTGATCTTGTAGTGAAAATAAACACCACATATCAGATCTAGAAAATTTGAAAACTTTTGCGAATGGTCACCCTAAATTTCTTTGTATCCCTATAACTACCAATGTAGTCATCGGATCAATACGAAATTCACAGAGCAGGTTGACTTCAACATGAGGCAGATGTGACATATTTTTGGCTTCGGTGCTAGCAAAGGGCAACCAGCACAAGGCGTTTTTGTAATTTTCGTACCAGTAAATGGTTGCACTAAGTATTCGCATCGCAAAAATTTGCAATGAAAATAAGTAAAAAAATTTTTAAATTCTCTAAGGTCTGGAAATTGTTCGGATTGCAACCCCAAACACCTTTCTATCGCTGTAACTTTCGATGAAGTCATCGAAATTAAATTGGCTTTGGGTCTATTATTACTAAGGGTATATTAGTCTTAAGTAGGAAAAGTAGCTAGTGGTAGAATACACACTCAAAATCTGCACAAATTCTCTACTGTTCTTCGAACATTAGTGTTTCTACCCGCTCTGATGCGCGAGGGTTTTTTATATCATAGAATGTTTATCGCATAAAAATTAGATGGCAGCATATCCTGCTATAAAAATGATGAAAACAGTGCTTACAAAGCTTTGCCGACACTTCAAGCAAAAATCTACAATAGTAGCCTCACATCAAAATGTACGGACTTAAATAATTTCGTTTCAATTTTCGAATTGAGCACTGAATTAAAACTAGCGAAATCGGAATTGAAACTAGCAAAGTTCGAACACTCGTTACTGATTTTCATTACATATTTTTACACTACATATGAACATTTAAACGCGAGCATTTCTGAGTACAAAAATTACAAAAATACCAAAAGCCCACAATGGGTGCGTTTCTGCTTTCAATAATTGTAAGGCCAAATTGTAATATAATAATCACTGATGTATATATATATATATATATATATATATATATATATATATATATATATATATATATATATATATATATATATATATATATATATATATATATATATATATATATCCGTGAAAAGAAAAAGAAGAAAATTATATGTATAGTTACATATATGTATATTTATTATACTGAAAAAAAAAATCAATGTTTTTCAGCCAATAAAATCGCAGAAATTGAAAATATATAGATATATATTTTTCTGCTTTCCTGAATTTATATCAAAATAGGTCGCATAATTTTAATCTGTCATTTGAAATAGGACAATATTTGAAATTAAAACAAATCTACAAAGATATTTTTGCGCGAATTGACTTTTGACAGGAATAACTTAGCGTTTTACATGTCTGTTTTTCCTATTTCATTCGTCACACCCTTTGATTGCATTGCCTGTGAGTAATCAATATTGTAAGTGAGTCAGATGTTCAAACTTTTTTGAGATGTTTCTTCAAGAAGACAACGATATAATCTTTTTATACAGTTAATGCTGCAATATATTAAAACATGTTTGAAAATTCGATAAAAACCGTAAAAATCAAGATACTTTTTAGAAACGGTTAATGAAAACCCAAACAAAACATAACTTTCAATTGTTTTATAAAAACCCAAAGTCTATCTTCATCCATGATACGTATTTTCGATCATAATTATTATTCTTGTTCTTATTTTCTTGGCGATTGATCGTCCACACAAGAGTCAAATCTGACTACGGAGGATTAAGTTTCAGTTGCTTATCTACCTTACTCTTATCACTAAAATACTTTTCCATATAAACAGTTAGCTTTCTTTCCAATCCAATTATCAAGTGTGTCTGACCACCGTTATCTTCAAAGGCTAGCACTATGAGCCAAACCTCTACCGTCCCTCACCCATTACACATAATAATCTTATTTCAAGCGTCAAAAACTCCCCATTTTCAGCCTTTACATCAAAATGATGTTCCTCGAGATGATACAAAAAATATTTTAGTACATTGACTTGAGTGACGCAAAACTATCAAACATATAAATTTCTGAAGATTCAACACCATAATCGACAGCTCCAACCAACACATCAGCTTTTCCTTTCCCTTGAACTCAAGTAAATGCCCGTCAGTCCGTTCACTAATCAGTTTCAGTTTCACGTAAAGTACCATTTTGCGTTTTTCACTCTCTTCGTGCGTTCTGCTTATTTTATTGCAAAACATATTCATAGTTCTTTTTGCTGTAATTTGTCATAGCTGCTGGGTGCACTGCATCGAGTAGGCACTGATACGCTGCTGCCGTTGTTTGTTGTCTCTGGACAAATGTTTGCGCAAAAATTGCATTTCGTTCGCTTCGAAATGCAATGCGATTACTGACAGATACTCGTACTTCGTCAACTGCCTGATAAAAACTTTTTTCATTATTTCATACTTCGAATTAATATTGAGACAGCCATAGGCCTAATTGGGCTGACTACCTTCACGACATAACAGCTAGATAGCCGCTGGCGTGGAGTAATACAATCAAAGGGTGGAACGCACTGCATTGTCGTCAATGCAATTGCTCGTGAGGGCTGGAAAAAGTCTTCCACTAATGTCAGAATATCAGTGGGCTTAAATGTGTAGCGGTGCAGTGGTGACCTTTCGTTGATTTTTTTTCAAAGTTATTAATGTGTAATTCGTAATGATCTGAAAAATCTGCCCGATGCATAGTTAAAAAATCATTGTATTTAAAATAGATTTGTTTTAAGGCTTCGGAAAATGGCCCAGAGTGCAAGCTTACAGTGTTCACGTAGTGGACTAATATGATGTTGTGCGAATGGCATGATTTTGTGACATGCATGATGCATTGATGTGATTGTGAGAATTTATAGTGATTCAGTTGCGTGGATAAAATTGAAAATAAGTCGGCTTAAATTCGCATTCAGTTAAGTTTAGATGGACGTCTGATTTTCCTGGTAGGCTCAGTAAGTATGTTGAGTACATGCATTACGATCTAAATTAGTAAGCAATAGTTTCATGCAAATAAATATTGCGAAGAGGAACGGAGAACTACAAAAAGTTTCAGCTGTCTGATGCTGAAGCAACTACAGGGGAGCTAAAAAAGTATAACAAAAATGGTCAAAGGTTTTAATCTAAGTTCGTGCATTCATTTATTGGACTCCTCTTACACATTCATTCAGTCACCTCCTCGCAACACGTGACAATATGCTTCTGTGGTGCTCAGTTAATATTGTGCGCAGGGAGCACAAATGTTGCTTTCGTTCTTTAAAAAGGCTCCTAGCTGCTACAATAATGAAATTTTGCATCCTACCTCGTGTTATCGACAAAACTCATTTCACACAAAAATATCACAAACAAATCACACAATGGTTCACCACTAAAGAGCCGTCACGATGTCATCCCGATTATTACAAAAGAGTTTTTTCTACCATCGTGGTAAAAAACCACACCTTAATAGTTTTATTTAACAAACCCTTCCTCTGCATTTCGATAACTATCTTGCAGCCGGAGTATTTTAAAATTAAATCGAGTCTTACTTCTTGCACTATAATTCTTTTATTTTCATTTGTTCATTATTACTGATGCTATCAAGATAATATACCATCAAATTACTTGTGCGCCAGCTTACTATTTTAATTTAATTTAATCATAAATATGCGTGTCGAATGCGGACTTTGAAAGTATGATGCAGGGCAATTCGTATTTTATTGTTGGTTTTAATGATCATGCAAATGCCATTTTGTGTTAACATATGATTTATAATCACAAGTTTTGACTTAAAGTCTGAAATATAAATGCATTTGGTGCAATGCGAGGAAGGATATTTTTAGATAATATTCTTCATCGACTTAGGCATTCAAACCCAGAATTCTAATATATTTTTCCTATAGGAGCAGTATTTTCTTATCTGAAACCACTAGATCTAATAAGAACGATTAGAAGATACACTGAATCACAATTTTTTTTCATTTTTCGTCTCTGAATAGCTGGTATCCCGAGTAGGGTGACTCAATTTCAATTTCCGTGTATTAAATATAAATCTAAACCTCAATTCGATTATCAAACGGGTTCGATTGAACTGATTTTGGTTTCTTTTTTTTTCCATTTTTGATGTCAATATCTAAAGTCCTTTTCGGTTTTGACGACGTTTTCAATTTGGTATTGCAACTTTTGTATATTTTTGCGAATAGAATAGATTTCATTCAAATATTAGTTTTGTAACTTTTCTTAGACACTGTCTCAATTAGCTATGCATCCTGCTTTTGTTGCTCCTCGTCAATTTTTTCTAACGTTTTGGTTAATATCAAAACACAAACATGTTTTTCGCATTATATCTTAGAGAGTGCATTGTTTGCATGAATTTAATGCTGGAAACAAACTGAACAATATTAAAGTAAACTAATTTTATTTTAGCCACAATCAGTGTATAAAAATGTAGAGTGATAGTTATCCTACTCAATGCACTTTCAAAAATATCATGCAAGCTAACGTACCTACAAGAAATACAATGAAAAAACTACAAAAATTAAGGATTCAGGAGCTCACTTGAATGGCCCCACTATACCTTATCTTAAAAGTCTACCCACTTAATATAGTTTTCCAAAGAAAAACGAAAGAAACCAAGAGAAAAAGAAACCCAAAACTAATCGAAAACAAAGTAAATAATAATAATGCAACAACAATTTAAATGTAACAACAGCCCACATGATAACAGTATGTCAATTTCAAATTATAGTCCAATACAAACGCTAACTAAGCTCACTTGATTTGGAGGCCAGTCGATTACAGCATGGGCTGAATACTAAAAGCATGTTTTTAAAAAGTTGGTACAAATTTTGTTGGTATAAAAGTGGCTATGAACAGTGTTTGGCTTAATATTTTATACAAAAGCCCCTAAACGGCCTGCTGTGTATAGTTCTTCTTTAATTTGTAATTTCAACCCCCATCCATTCAAGTACTGACCAAATATCTGTAACCGTGCATTTTTCTTCTTAGCCTCACCCAGAAAGCATGGTTCTTGGATGCTAACAAAGATTGCATTACTTATATTCACTAGTTTAATAACGCAGAACATCATAAATCGGCATTTGGGTAAATTGAATTTCGGAGAGGCTAGTATTTTTATGGATATACTCACTAACGAGAGAATAACAATTCAATTTAATATAATTAGCACTAAGCGAATTATCAAAATGTCAACCGAAATGTCAACTCCATATCTCTCCGTTTAATAAGTCAATCGTTCATAAAAAGAATCGACATATAAAAATTAGCTGATAACAGTGGTCTTAGTGGATGATTGGCTTTCTTTTGCCGTCGCCAACGGTTGAAATCCAACTTTCATTGGTTGAAATTCAACGAACCGTTTACGACTACAGCGGGTCACAACACATTACTATATTGGGCAACGGCTAGTTACGGTAATTCATGCTTCAAAGCACATATTGATCAACTTTTATACCTAACGACAACCATATCCTTTTTAAAGAAAAATTCTTAATATTTAAGCAGCAAAAAGCGTTTGAAAGCTGACGTTATTTTGCATGTCTTTTTTAACGTGGTCACTTGGAATGTCACCATATTTTTTAATTAGCACTTAATGACTTATGCTGACAATGTTGACTTATTTTCATCAAACATAAGACAAAAACGAAAAAGCGAGATTGGGAATAAATGAAGCATACACTTAATTTGTAGTGCCAGTTGTGTCCCGAAAAGTTTAGGAAATACGGGCAAAATTATCTACAAACGAATTGAATAATTCACTCATTTGGCATCATAGGTCGCAGCCGAAAACAGGCACGGAAAAAATTCGGATCAGAAATCTGAGAAGGTTCTTGATATTACATCCAAACTCTACCCTGGGTTCACGAAAGTTGTTCTAAAATCTTGCACTTTTATCACTCTGCTTGATAGACTTCTGCAATGCTGAAAAACCTCGCAACAGCAACTATGAGAAGAAAAGTTTCGAGGTTCGCACCGAAAATAACAAAAAGGGACAGGGTCCCTTATAGTCTTGCACAAACATTAGTTGAACACCTTAAGGATTAACTAGCTGCCATTTGTACAGAGATATGCGCCACAAAATGCAAAAACAAAGGTTCATACGAAATGAACTAACTATAAAAAAAGATGTATTTGCTAAGCTTCGATAGCAACTGATGGATTAAACCTCCAGTGTAAGGCACTTTTCAACTCCGCACTCACGAAATGATGACGCTCAGAATTTTCGTCATCCAATTTTCAATGGTAGGGTATTATCGCGTAGTAGTAGAAATGAATGTATCGATTCAAACAGCATATGTCACACAGTGTTATAACTGCCAGTGTTTCATGTTTTCTGCCTCCAATCGTGGTCTTGACACATGTTTTTTCAACTACAACAAAGTCGCACCAAAACCTTCTGACGAAACTAGCTCTGCCACTCAGCTATTTATAAGGACGGAGTGACAAAACGTGACTAAACTAGAGATCACAGATAGCCGAGAAACGATTTAGTGGCAGCAGGAAATCAAACCGCTATACAGCCAGATATACGTTACACAAATAACATTGTGAAGATAGCAATCAGCCTTTCCAACAAAATCTCAGAACTTTAACAAAGATAAGCAACCCTTGACTCAGATAGCTTTTGAAGAATGCTGAAGCCTCTTCGCTTTGGCTAATCAAAGCAAAAATGGTGCCAAAGATTTTGGAAAGCTGACCTCCTTATCTGAAAAACAAGAAGCTGATTACTGTGAGATTAGCCAGTAATGCGTCATGAAAAGTCCACAGCTTGTGCTGTGTGCCGTGCCTAAAAAAGATATTATTTTTTTTTCTGGAAAAACTCTAAGCTATGTAGGCTATTCTGTTACTTCAGAGCCTGTTTGTGTTTCAATTTTTTAATCTTAACTTCGCAAACTTGGTTACTAAACAAAAAAAAAACTTGTCAAAACTTATATACATTCCTAAGCAAAAACGAATTATATGAGCGATATCGTTATGTAACTGATAAAATCAGACTTATTACGTAGTGGTCTAGTCTAAAGGCTGGTACTGAGTTAATTGTAAAGCCAAATTTTGACAAGTCTCCATGATATGGTCATTGGTGCGGTTCTCAGCGGTTGGAGCAAATCTGACCTGAGCTAAAGCGGATTAAGTGAATTTAGTCCTAAGGTGTTTAACCTGACCGAAAATTTTAAGAGGTCGAATTTATCGTGACAGCTGTCATTTTGTTTAATTTTAGTTCATACAATGTAGTCATATTTTCATTTGTCTCTCAAACATGTTTATTTCAATGATCTTGAATCACACGAGACAGTTGCGAGTTTATATTCAACATGCATATATTATTAATGGTCGGTTACAGCGATATAGTCCAAAACCTATTTTAGGTCAGATCGCTTGAAATCGTGGACTGACCTGTCGCCAGTTTGGGTCGGGAACTGAGTGTTTATAGGAGGTGGACTAAATAGGTAAGGTTGAACTTGGTGTACAGTCCGCGGAATAAGCGTCTGCTGTAAACATACCCATTCTTTCAAGCAAAAACTTTGACAATGGAGAAAAGCAGAGTCATCGCTCATTTCTGACGGATAAAATGTCAAGAATATGAATTTTCGGTCGATTCTGTTATTGAAAAGACATTTGCATAGCTCAATTTTCAAATTCAAACACTAAATGTCACTTTCTAGCCCGAAAGACCAAATTAGCGTAAAATGACTAGCAACATGTGTCAATGCCATCAGCATTTTCAAAGTGAAAGCCACTTCCAAGCAGTTGTTCATGCTAAGAAGTGAGTACAATTCTTGCTTACTTTCAAGCTAAATTTTCGCCGAAACAAATTTCACGTGATTTTTTGTATCAAAATTTCACGTGAAATCGAGGACAGTAATAAGGTTAAAACAAGAGAAGCCCCAACACCCAGTATTCAAAAAAAAAACTAGTCCAAAAGCGGGTGTAGTCTTAAAACGTAGTAGTCAAAATTGCTGTATTCAGGAAAAGTCTAAAAGGGAATATTTGAAAAACGGAGTGATTCAAAAAAGAAAAGAAGTAATCCAAAACAAGACTATTCCAAAAAAGAAATAATCAAAAATCGAACTATTTGCGAGCAAGAGCCAGAAAAGATACCGCTCAAGAAGAGAATAGTTGATAAACAAAGTAATTCAATAAAAGAGCAGTCGAGAAATGGATTAGTCTATAACAAGAGTCTAGGAAAGTGGAATTAGTCCGAAATAAAAATAGCCCAAAAAAGAGTATTCGAAAATAGGGCTTAGACAGTTCGAAAATAATGCCGATAAAAGTGAACTGCCCAAAAAACGTGTAGCCTGAAGAAATGCTTTCCAAAAATGAGTGGAAAAATGTATTGATACAACACAAGAAGAGTTGGCAAATGTAGTAGTTATGGTAGAAAACGGAGGTCACCAAAAAAAAGTATTTTACAAACCTTATAGATGTAAAGGGAAGTAGTCTACAAAAAGATTTTATCGAAAAAAGGAATGTAGAGGAGAAGCAAGAAAACCGAGAAGTCCAAAACAGATTTATAAAAATTGAGTAGTTGGGCGATACATTTAAGAGACTCTTTTATCAAGCACCTTTTACTGTTTCTGCCACTCTGTTTTTAGAATACTGTATTTTTCGGCTACTTTCTTTTGAACTAATCCTTTTATTTACTCATTTTCGGGACTAATCCCTTTTAATACAACTTTTTTTCTGAATACTCCTTATACAACTACCTTAGTTTTGATGAGATTCCTTTTTTGACTCGTCATTTTTGAATAATTCTGATTTCGGCTCACTAAATTTTGGACTCCTCTTTTCTGACTGCACTTTTTTCAGCTGACCTTTTTCTCGAATACTCCGTCGCTACTCCATTTTCGGTAAACTCCCATTTTGGAACACTCCGTTTTACGAGTACTCTATTTTTTGAATGCTTTTTTTTAGCCACTTTCTAGACTATTTGGACCTTTTTTGATTTGGGCAATACATTACGATCACGATATTGCCCATATATTTATTTTTATATAGGTGGAAAATCAGGTTAAAAAGTCTGTGGCGAAAAGATTTCCAAAAGGAGAGACCACGGAGGACCTTGTTTCCACTGTGATTACAATGTATGTCAAGATAATAAAAACATACTGAGAATATGGGACTGGAAGAAAGCAGCACAGGGCTCGGGCTCAAACCTCTGCAACTCTCTCATTCCGTTTTTCATTTCCACTTCAGATAATGTTACGAAATAGCTTTTCACTTACTTTTCAAGCCTTTCACTAACAGTTAAACAAGAGCCTGAACTAAAAATATTATCTTGTTCTAAAGAATATGAGACCTGTGCTGTTCTTCTAAGTATTTTAAAGCAATATTTTTTTATCTATGCATACACTTATGAGCAGAGTTAGCGCAGAAACCATAAAGTTTAATTTTTTTTGCCTAGCCCTGAAAATACTTTAGTACTGAACAAAGTAATCAATTCTAGAAAATATACCTAGGATATAAGGTACTGTAGGAAGATCAACTTTTTAAATACGAAAATTTGACCAAATTTACCATACATAATATAACTCTTTGATCTTTGATTCACGAGCCTATGTAAATCGTAGATCATAGCTCATTGATTAGCGGTTAGTTCATTGCTCGCTAATTTGAGATTCCCAAAATATTCAATGTTTCCATTAATCTTTTCGAAATTTCCACTCCACGTCAACATTAAGCAATAGTCCAGTCTTTACGTTTTAGTCTTACGTTTTATCATCGCGAAGCTCAGCTTTTCGAATGAGTAAGAGACATACATATTTATCATTTTCATCCACGTGGCCGATTGTGCGCTATGAATGTTTGCATACTATGCTCTGTACAACAATGAATCATTGCTGAAATATGATAAATTATTTCATTGTGGGGAAAAAATAACCGAAACATTCACCACGGTGTTGGTTCTTTGAGATTTTTTTTGTCCGGGTGATAAAAGATTCGAATCAATTTTTAGGCTTAATGAAATTGTTTGGATCGCAGCTCAGTCTCTTCGAATCGCTCGAGATATTCTGTGCCAAAATCTATGTAATTTTCAGTTTTAGTTTCAGTGATTTCTTTTTCCTTATGATATGTTTCGAATTCGGAAGGATCGATGATAAATGTAGACAGTTGCGGCAAATGGTTCTCAATACATCACCGATCTTTTGTAAGTTTTACACCTACAGCTCTTAATCATAAATATAAGAGTAGTTATTTTATTCTTAGCTCAGTAGTGGTTCTTGGCTTGCGAATTGTTCGATTTGCTTGTTCAAAGTTTTAACGGTATATCGACTTGTCTCAATGAAAAACGATTTCCATGATATTTCAAGTGTCAAGTGCCAGTGGAATTGCTTCAATACAACTGTTTTATTGTCATCACAGCTAATGGCTAGAACGCTTTAAGTCTATTCTTGCCTAAGACCTATTCTCTCTGACATTACAGCTTCATACGATTCTCTCGACACTACAGCTTCATACGAGGCTATCACCTGTATACCTTTTCAAGTAGATAACGTTCAACAATACACCCATTTTCCTCATATGCATTAATGTTATTCTAAAACTGTTTTCACGAGATATCCGCAAAAATTAGTTTAGCTTCAAACTACCCATTTCATGCAGACAGCTGCAGCTCGGACGACTGCCACTTAAAAACTACTCTATCCTATACCTACCGAAACGTGGATGCAACGATATCTCTGTCTGCGAGCGTATACACTTCCGCTTAATGTTGTTATTCGAAAAGTTAGATTTCGGTGAAAGTTTTAAAGGCTTTACGTGTATATTTGCAAAATGTTTACAAATTGTTCTCTCTCACTTTCGACATGTGTGTTTGCATTGCCGGTAGCAAGGATGCACCAAAATTTTCGTGCCACAGAGGTGGGCGATGTGCGAACTGCAAACACAAGGTCGATCTGGGCGAACGTAACGACGACGGCCAACGTAGGATTTCGATTCAGCAAGCACATGGCGATAGCAACATATGTACCTATGCAAGAAGATATTCATTCCGAGCGTCACTAAGCCTTGTGCTCGACATGCACATGCATCGTACCGAGTGCATCGTCACAAGTAAATAAGCACGTATACTTATAGTTAACAGTTCTGCCACTTGTTGCTCAATTCCAACGATAAAATTAATGTATTCAAAGCTTTCTTCACTAAATGGACAACACTAACGGAGCGAATAGTGTGTACGATATGGTCCTGGTCCTGGTTCTGGCCCGGGAACAATACTATCTTTCAACATACATTCAGGATGAATAAATGATCAGATAATTTGTTACAATCCTATGAGCCCCGGTGAGCTTCTGGCCACACTTGTTGCAGATTGCTGAACTGGGAATGATGCAGCTTATTGTTTAAAGATACCATATTCAATTACACTTAATTTCTCAATCTGGTTATCGATGTGTTTAGGGAAGATTTACTGGTATTTTATCAATTTGAGGATAGAGATAGGTGTCCACCCATTACAAGTGATTAAATGATGGATGAAACGTACGCAAAGTATTTGTTTCAACTATTTTGGGGCATTCGAAATTCAGCACGTTGGCTAAGGAGCTAATGCTCTTTAATCAATAGGAATGTATACGTAAATGAATAAATGCACAAGTACACATATTTTTCCAAATAATTGCATTTCGATGTTTGTGTACACTCTAAAAAGTGGGTCTAGAATTAATACTTTGATAATAGGAAATATATTCATTTTTTAGGTTATTTCTCGTTGTTTTGAAGAACAATAATGACAACGGCCCTCGAGTTGTAAAACTATCAGCATGAAAGAACTTGGTTGTCGCGATGCGAGGCTCGTGAGTAAGGATGTCCATAACATCGCCACTAAATGTAGCCACTAGCAAACAAATTGACCACATGTTGAATGGCTACCACTTTTGCTTGAACCTTATGAGAGTAGTGCAAACGTAACGAGGAAATTTTCGAGTGGGTATTGCCTTGCATAAGCTTATTGGAGCCATGAATCAGATTTGGATCAACACGGCTACTTTGCATGACGATAATACCAGTAACTTCTTTCGCCTTGCGTTAAGCCTCGCCTTCGAAGTGCTTGATGAAAAATATACACTTCTTAAGAATACTATAGTTAGAAATTCTGGCTGTATCTATTTTTTATGCAAATTCTTTGCAAAAATCAAAAATTCAAAAATTTCCAAGCATCACAACTGCCAGCTACACCGCTCAGCCACCGTCAGTTGGGGTTCAAAATTAGCAGTGCGAATCGGCCATTGGTAAGATGGTGGTAATGGGAGTGGCGAGCAGTGCCCAGCTGCTCGTTCATGATGAGCGAGAAATAGATCTCCTTGTCCGTTGCGTAAAGAATAATTATCAAATTCTTTGTAAATGAAGGCCACATCCGACTGGAATTCTTTAAAAGCTATGCAACCAATTTGGGGAGTCTACCGCTGGCATAAAACATCCTCCGATGGGCGAGAAAAGGTAAAAAATGGAACCCATGATCACCGTCCTCGCACGAGCATCACGGATGAAAACATTCGTGCAGTTCGCAACCTTCTTGAAAATATTGGTGTCTCAATGTGTCTGAAACTTATTTTGAGCTGGAAATCAGCTATGGGAAGTGTTCAAATAATCATAATCCATGAGCTCGGGCTTAGCAAAATGTTCGCTTGTTGGGTTACACGCGTTCTGTTGGATCAACAAAAAAAAATGGCCGTCTCGACATCTGCCGCCGGCTTCTTGAACGATTCACTGCCAAAGCAGAAAGGTTTCTAAACCACATTTTGACGTGTGATTACTATACCCCTGAGAGCAAGCAAGCCAGCGTGGAATGGCAAGGCCAAACCGCGATTGTCGGCAGGCACAGTTTTGGCAACTGTTTTTTTCGATACCCAAGGAGTGGTTCTGGTTGATTTTCTTCATGACTAGAGAACAATTGATGTGGAGTACTACTGTCAGCTTCTTGATTAGCTTGTACAAACCGATCCAAAAGGCGATGGTACTCCATTAGAAGTGTAATTTTGCTCTACAAGACTGCACACAGCTTTACGAAGGAGAAAAAAAATAGCGAATTTCTTCTGGGAGACTCTTGGGCACCTTCTTAATAGTCCACACATTTCTCCATGCGACTTTCCCGTGCTTCGTTCACTTAAAGAAGCATTGGGAGAGCAACATTTAAACGATGATGATCCAGTAGATACGTTTGTGTGCAACTGGCTTCATATCCGCCTACTTTTTCTACGATGACGAGATTAAAAAGCTCCCAATTTGATAATTTACAATAAAAAAGTCTAGTGCATCAGAACCGCTAGAAAACTAATTTTTGAAGATATTGTCTTTGAGTGACAAAAAAATGTGAGAAGACGTAATACACTTTTTTGTACAACTATTCCTTATCGCAAGCAACAAAACTCAACTATTACACAAATGATGAAAATGTTCAGTGCTGGCAACACTTTCCCAACGAAGCAGCAATAAGTTAACCATAACAAGCTCATACTTAAATCAACTTATCCTTTGAATTTCGTTCTCATCGGAGGATTTCATCGAAAGTTTCAGCGGTTAAACGTTGTTTGAGGCTGCCATCCGAAAAATGTCCAAAACTCGGAAAATCTTAAAATTGGTTTCTTATTTTTATCGCAAATGCTTTGCATATGAGTACGTAATTTGAAGCATCTGTTGGTGCAATATTTACGAAAATGGCTAATGCTGATTACCCTGTGTCAGCAGCAGAGCAAAATATAGACCAAATCTGCTTCACGTTAAGTTAAACCCAACCAGTAAATTTCGTTTCGATTGAATGCTGGAAGTTATACGGGTGAAAAGAATTTTAGGGCTACCACCCTCAAAACTTTTCAAATTTTTAAAACGTTAATATTTGTTGTTAATTTTCATTGCAGGATCATTCTCAATTGCAAATCTAATGACATAATCGCTCAGTAAAGAAATTCCACAAAATTACAAAAATGGTAATAGCTGGCAGTCCTTTCATGATTTTTGTATGAAATTCCTACGACATTTGCCTCACATTAAGGTCCTTTTACTGCATGAACTTTGTTTTGATTTCTACACTGGACCGGAAGCTATAGGGAAAAAAGCTTTATTTTGCTGAGCAAATTTGCAAGATTTATGAGACAAAAATCACCACAGCTGCCAGCCCTATACTAATTTTTCAACCAAATTTTCACCAAATGTTACATAGAGAAACATCCAAGTATAATGTGAATTTTGTTAAAATCTGATGGCTGAATCGGAAGTTATAGGCCCAAAAAGCTGTTTTTTTTCTCAGTGATTTTTCACGATGGTACCACTGCCACAAGGTTGCCCGCATTTCAAAATCACTTCTATCAGACCTGGTTCTAGTTAATATCAACATGTCTTGTAAATTTCATTATGATCGGATAATCCGGTCGTCAGTTCTCGTGAATAGAACTTTCGAGCGCTGAAAATAGAGTTAATTTGGTGATGGGTTGCCGTTCTTGTGCAAATCGGAATTTTAAAAATTTCAATTTGACACGATGGAAAAAAGTTAAAATTTATCAATGATTTGAAGTTTTTGTCAAAAATCAAAAATTTTTGAGGAGGGTCAATGATTTGAAGGATTTTTTTTCAGGAGCCTGCCGTAGCTACAGGGTTACCTGCACTATCTTGGAAATCCATGTGTGTTTAATTTTAGCTAATGTCAATACGCTCTGCGAATTCCACAATGATCCAATGTTTTTGTCAGAAGTTATAACAAATCAAAATTTGAAAAAAAATCCTTGCCTACCTTTAGGCACTTAGCACCCACACACGGCTCAACATTTTCAATTCTTTATCATAGACAAGCTTAGAACATAATAAGTTTTCATTTCCAATACTTTTTTAACAAAAATGTACACTGCTTGGAAATATAGGAGTACCTTAAAATTCACTAAAACGCTCGCCGCCGCCAAAAGGTTTAGGATATCTGAATTTGAGAAAATCATGAACCTACCTACTATATACATCTACGTTCTCCGAAAATTTCAGCTCAATCGGATCGGCCACTCCAGAGATTATCTCCCATAATCATTTTGCTGATATATATATATATATATATATATATATATATATATATATATATATATATATATATATATATACATATATATATATATATATATATATATATATATATATATATATATATATATATATATATATATATATATATATATATATATATAT
Source organism: Nemotelus nigrinus (assembly GCA_947369275.1). Classification (NCBI taxonomy): domain Eukaryota; kingdom Metazoa; phylum Arthropoda; class Insecta; order Diptera; family Stratiomyidae; genus Nemotelus; species Nemotelus nigrinus. Next base: position 29,451,610 of record OX376374.1, on the reverse strand, counting down.
ATATATATATAAATATGAATTTGCGGCGAAACGAGTTTAATACTAATGTTCTTCGAACGTTAGTAAAAATTAGAAAAATAAATTGTCGTTTATATTTGATCCACCCTCATACCATTTATTTATAGCCTTTAAGACCACTAGCGATAGCAAAACCAGAAATAAAACTTTATAAAAAGACGAAAAATTCAGAATCACAATCAAATTAACATAACAAGTTAAGAATAAGTAGCCGAATTGCTGTCCAGGTCGATCAGCATCTTCGTCAATGGACTCCAGGAAAGGTATGGATGGCCTCTCCTTGGAGATTTTCTTTGGAGGTGGAAGCCCAGGCTAATACTGGTTTACGCAGATGATATTGACATCTTTGGAAGATATAAATAAGCTCTACAAAAATCTCGCTCGCAGTTTGGGTGGAGAACACAAAAACTGGTGCTGTAAAAGAAGAAAAAACATCCAGAGTTGGTCCAATGATCAAAACTGTGCCGCTCTTAACATACTGTGAGTCACTAGTTGAAGCTAATGATAAGGTGGAAGAAGAAAAATACGATCAATTAATCAAATCCATCAAAGCCTACTAGAGTCTATCAAAGTTATTTTAGCTCTGAAAATTGGCCATGGCTTCCAAGCTAACCTCCAATCTTGCCAGAACTCATGTATGGATCAGATACTTATGTGCTAAGCAAAAGCCTCCCTGACTTGTTAACCCGATTTGACAAAAAAGTCTTACGGAGATGCGTTGGCCCCGTATATGACGAAAATCAATTCCGTGGATGCTACATGCTAGAAGCAGAAGTTTTGACAAAAACAAAGATCAAAGACTCTCGATCAGTAAACTCTGAGATGAACAAAGAAAAGCTATGTTGCTTACGCTGAAGGCGCGGTATTCACTACAGTATTTTTTAAATTGAACTCAATATAAACTTCAAAAATCTCTAAAGTTCATTATCTGGCCATTCCCAGTCACAAGCAAAGCTGTCTATTTTAATTAATTTTATCAGATTAAATTTTTTCTAGCTTTAAGAAACAAATTTTTATTTTTAAAAACAATTTTTACTTTACAAGCCTATTATTTCAATTTTTGACAGATATCGATATTTTGACACTGAAGATAGGTATTAAAAAAGAAGCCAGATTTCCCACAAGATATCAATGTCTGTCAAAATATAAAAATGTATCTGTTTTAAAAGAAAAAATGGTCTATAAACCGAAATATTTCTTTCACCTCATAATTTATTATTTTATTTAGCTTAATTTACAACATGTATGGTTTACCGAATTTGGTATATATCTGTTGTTTCAAGTACTAAGAAATTGGGATTCAATACAAATACATTTAAATTATTGTATTTCTGAAATTACAAGTGACAGTTTTCTCCTTGAAAATTTTTTTCGAAACAAGAAAACAAGAAAAAGAACGCGTGAAAGAACCTTCGCTGCTTTTAAGACCAAACACAAATTGTTTAGATTATTTTTTAAGCTATAAAAAGTAGTTTTAAAATTTGATAACACATTTAAGGGTGCCATCGAATTAAAGTCCAAAACTTGGAAAACTTATACATTAGTTACTATGAGGTTGCTGCAGATGAAATGGCCGATTTAGTAATAAATTTTTAAACAGCTGTAACTTTTTACAAAGACAATTTATTTAATCCAAATAGGTACTAGTAGATGCAACACACTTTTCCCAACGAGATAAAAGTACATTTATTCCAGTTTTATAGAAATCCGAGTTCCTGGTTCGAAGAAACTCCTCGAAGGCATTTTTGACAGCAGCTTCATTATTAAATCTTTTTCCTGTAAAAAAGTGATCCAAATGTTTAAAGAAATGGTAATCTGTTGATGAGAGGTCTGGTGAATATGGAGGGTGAGAAAGAGTCTCATAGCACAACTCGTTTAATTTTTGGACCGTTGTTCTCGATACATGAGGTCGTGGGTTATCATGAAGCAGTATCACTTCATCCCTGTTGACAAGCCTAGGTCGTTAGACTATCAATTTCTGATGCATTTCATCCAGTTGAGCACAGTATTTCTCAGCATTGATGGTTTCGCCAGGTTGCAGTAACGAATAGTGGATAGCTCCGGCTGCAGACCACCATACAGTTACCATTATTTTCTTTGGATGAAAGCTTGGTTTTGGCATGTGTCTTGGCGCTTCATCGGCATCTAGCCATTGGGCCGATCGACGACGATTATTGTATAAAATCAACTTTTCATCGCAGGTCACAATTCGGTGCAAGAACGGTTCCTTTTTGTTGCGGGAGCGAAGAAAACTTGAAATCTCCATTCTACACGTCATGTTTTGCTCGGTAAGATCATGCGGAACCCATTTGTCAAGCTTTTTCACTTTTCCAAGTTGTTGCAAGTGGTTGCAAACTGTCTGATTATGAACGTCTAAATTCTCGGCAAGATCCTTTATGATCTGGCGAGGGTCAGACTCCACTAATGCACGCAGCTCGTCGCTATCGACCGATGGATGGTAGAAAAATATTTATGTTTACCGCCCCGGAAAATTTCCTAAATTTCAAAATGGGAAAGTTCAATGTTCGGCTTTCACTAAAAGACTATTATCATTTGAAAATTTGATGACAGCATCTCGCAGACAAATAATAACAAAAACTACCATAGCTGGCAAATCTTACTATTAAATTAGACTTATAGTAATACCTATCTACTGAGTAAATTTTGCTTTAATTTGTTTTAGTTTTTGATAGTGCTGATTGATTTTTCAAAATGGCACCACTGCTATAAAGTAACCAGCATACTCATGAAACTTCTATCGCACCTGGTTTTACTCATACATCATGCGAATTGTATTTTGACCTGCTTACTTGATTGTCAGTTTTCGTGAACACAAATTTCGGGTACACAAAAAATGGGTAATTTGTTGAAGCGTTACCATTCTCGTGCAATGGACAGTTTTAAAAATTACAATTTGCCCATGTAAAAAAGCATTAAGTTTATAAATGGCATTGTCCCGAAAAAAAACTTTCAGAAGAAACTTTCAGTTTCGGGATCAGTAAAAAATAGACGATGTTGTTTTAGAAGATCGAAGACCTACCATCAGCCATAAAGCTGAAGTCAATAGGATCTTATATGGCAGCATTGCAGCAGCACTACGCAGGAGTATTGTTAGCTCACTAAGCCAACGCACCCACGCACAGCGCTTAAGTTGCGATAGCTGCTATTCTTAAAGCAAGTTTTCGAACTGCTTTTCGAAGGAACGACTTGGAAAGGGCAAACAATTTCAAGAAGATAGCGCGGTGGTCATCGCTGAACAGTGATTTTCATAGACAACAGCTCCTAAAAAAATGTTAAAGGAAAGCTTAATCTAAGCGAAATAATTTCGAAATCTAAAATTCACGCAGAAGCCACAAAATCAATTATCTTCATTCAGTGGAATTTGCGAAAACCTTGTAACGCCTGCCAAACAGTCAAGGAGAGGAGATTTTAAAAGAAAAGCTGAAGATGCTTGACAAGTTAAACGAAGAAAATCATTCAGAAAATGAATCCATGATTCTACCGAAAACAAAGTTCTTGCATAGAATATAAAATTTATTCATGATGATAAGTTTAAACTAAATTACTCGTACAACTAATTATTTTACATGAAAAAAATAATCGCATAATTATTTAAAAAAGCAAATTAAATTTTGTAAAGACTCTTAAAAGGTATCAAGCATATTTTATAAACAAGACAAATGTAGTATGAGCAGATACCACACCACCATAAACAACGTTCCCACATTGCTTTGTGCTTGAAATTAATACTAAACTTTTTTCTTATGTTGCCACATTAGTGTAAAAATCGAGTAGACTTACCTAAATTACTTCACCCTTATAAGCCGCAGATTAGGTAGTAGCCTGAAGCTGGCTGCTTTTAACATCTACTTCTCGAAATTTTTAAACGCACACTAAATGGAGGTGAAGGAAATTAAAGTGGTTTTGCATGACAAATGTAACCTTAACCAACAGAAAATGAATTAAATTTGTAGCAATATGGAGACCAGCCAAACACTATTTTGCTTTGCAACAGACGAAAATTGTATCAATACTCGTTGCCAGAAAGAAATAATCACTGCATAGCAAATTTCCTTTCCCAAATCAACATATCTACAACCTTGCAATATTTCATTGCTAATACACGCTACTATCATACATAATTTTAAAAATTCTAATCAATTCGACAAATATTTTTGCAATGCATTTCCTATTGCATCAGCACAGCACTCAGATGCACTAAAGCATTGCATACTTGCATACATACTCATGCATACGTTCACAAATTGTGATATTGACCGATTTTCTATTTCCTGACTTGTTGAATTGCGCGAAAAGAACAAAAAATATCAAATGATAGGCGAATATTGTACTGCGAAAAAACCCCATATCGAAATTTCAAACAGCTTTTACGTTTCATACATGAAATGAATAATATTACATGGAAACTCGTCATAACAAGGTCAATTTCAATAAATTATCCGACAAAAATGCAATTGCCACTGCTACAGACCTATACATTGGTTTAGGAAAATAAGACTCTATGTTTTTGACGTTTGTTTTTCAGTAACCATTGAAAAGATACGTAATACTAAATGCAAAATGCTTGAGAATGCGAAAAATAGTTTAAGAAAATCGCATGGTTGGGATAACCTTGAAATACGTTCTTGCGATCACCAGTTATAAAAAGATTTCGTAGCTTGGCTAGAGTTTCTACCATCTAAATATTAACACAGAATATATATTCGACTCATGGAGCGTATATTACAAGGATTTTAGAATTTATAGTCAACTCAAGTCGGCTGATATGCTCAAAACGAATTTTGCGTCACATGATTATCTAATGTATGTAAAAGCGGGTTTGAAACTTGCAAGATTCAAATAGATTCAACATTTTCTAGTTACAATGTTATTTTAACTAGACTAATTAAGTTCAGATTTGTATCGCCAAATTGATTAGATGTTTATTCTCATCTCACATCTTAGTAGTACCCAACAAGTGGTAGGTACGGAAAAATAACCCAAGCATTTCTTTGAACTGAAAGATAGTAAAGACAATCCAGGAGATAATATATTTTCGGCTTTTCGGAATAAATTGACTTTTAACCTCTCAATACAATGCCTCAAAACAATAGTTTTCAATAATTTACAAAACCTGACAAACAGAAAACACCAATCAAATAATAAAACAAACTCTAACGTTTAAAAACATGTATGAAACCAACCTTAACAAAATATTCCACACATGCCATTTAGCGTTGTGTTAATCCATAAAGTGGAAAGCCTTGAGGCTCTAGCTCACAAACTTTAGAAAAATTATTAGCCGTCATCTGTTTAAATTCTATCAGCCCAACACACCACAAAACACCAGTTTACGAATTCGATAGACACACGTACATAGACGATCCTTCCTAGTTTCAAACGCATATTACAACAAATCCTCTCCCGATGCATATTGTGATGTTCTTACCAATACTTCTTCGCTCGTATTGTCTACCGTAGAATTGGAGATCTGTAGAACACAAGCAAGTTGGGCCTGCGAGTGCACTCTTGGGTGGTTGGTTTAGTTTGATGTGGCGACCGCTTCTGCACAACTGCGATTGCATTCATAAACGAATGCAATCTGTTTCTGTGACGTGGTCTTTTTGCACACTTGGCTGCATGCGCCAGTTCATCAGTATCAAGGCAATTGGTTCGAATTGATATTAATTGAGAAAAAACTAAATTTGATGACGAATATGATGAGTTTTTGTGTGTTTTGGATACAAGCTTTATTTTAATGGCGCCCAATGTGGGCTGTCGTGATAGGAATGAAGGTGTAAATATTTTGAAGAGGATCAAGATGATTTCAGTTTTGACTATTAAATGACGTGATTTACGTCTATAATAAAATTCACAAATATATTTTCATATAGATCCTGAAATTGAAAGCAACACACAAGCTTTCAAGCTATAACATCTCAGCCACGTGTTCATGCAATGCCACCTGAAATACTGATTGCTTTTTTAAAACAATTCCAAGCACACACAAGACATTCAATTGATCATTTTATCACCCTTCTAAGACCTTTCTAAGATTTACATTTTCCAGTAGCAGCTACTAACCTCTCATGTCTCAAGTATCAATTGTTTCGAAGTGTAGACGCTTAGCTTACTCTCCACCAGAGCATAATGAAGCGAAGGCAGATAAAGAATTTATTTTCAAACTAAATTTGCTCTAATTTTCGCGCCACGTAGCTGTAGCTTATTTTTTATAGTCCTGGAGGAAGCACTGAAGCAAATCATCGCCGCACACATGCCTAACTGTACAGGTTCGTTGTAGAGATAACAGTCGCAAGAAGGGCGACGACATTGACACACAACTAGACTAACAGGACTTAAAATTTCCTCGAAATCCATCTTATGAGCGTAACTTCCGATACTCGAACTACACTAGCACCCTTCATTCCAAAAACTCCACACACTCTCATACATAGACATCGCGATTCCGGCTCAACATTAATTTTGCATATCGCGTTTTTCTTCGCGAACTCTTCTGCTTTTCCACTTGCACCGCACTCTACATAGTGCGTACGAAGGGCAATTTACGCATTTTCTTGAGAACAGAGATATGTCTGTTAATGATGCTCGCGAGGTTTTTCTCATGGTTTTCGCGCTTCTTACGTGTAGGTACTTGTTCTTTGCATTTGCGCTATTTTACCGTTTCACTGCCGGCCGTCCCTCTCCTCCAAGATGTCGATTTCTTAATAAGATTATCATATACGATACAAGAACATTATATGGGGGAGCAGCCAGCAACGATAGGGCTTTGCTGCCTGGCGCTGCAATTGCACTACTTACGACTGTGGGGCGCGGTAATAAAACAGCCGTCGTAGGAAACTAGGGAACGAATGTAATTTGCATGCTACGTACAGTTGCAATTGCAGCCTGTTCTGCGCTTTTTTCTCCTTACATGCTTTCTACATTTTGTGAATATTGAATACTGCGTTCCCTACGTTTTCGTTCCTATCCACTTCTTCCCGTGACGCCGCGATGCATCAATTGTTTTGCTTTACGAGCATATTATACTGTTGCTCGCACGCTATTTATCAATTTTTCTTGCGAACGCATTTCATTTCATGGGAAGTACATCAACTTTTTTCTGGACAATTTTTCGATACTGAGTCTAGTGACTGAGTCGTAGATACATTTGCGTAGATTTACGTTAAAGTTTGTTTTTCAATGCTAAAAAGAACATTTCCTGGAAAATATACGAAATAACTAAAACAAACATCCTGAAAAATTCGGGTTGCAATTTCATCTGTAGATCTGGAAATTGAGCCACATAAATAAAACCCAAGAAATCAATTCTAGAGAGAAGATTTCATGAAGCTCAATGAGAATGACAGTTTCTTCATTTCTTATGATATCACAAATTTTAGGTCTTTTAGAGCACAACCATACTAATGTATACCACAATGCAGACAAAGTACAGAATTTTGTTTGAAATGTGAAATGTGTTTGATCCGCTTTTCGGTATGACGATATTTGTAAACCTTGTCTTTATTCCACGTCAGTGCTTTTCTAAATCATTATGTTTTTGCTTTTCTACATCTCTCCTTTCACAGCGATTTCAGTGTTAAGTCTTGGAATCGAATTTTACAATTGGTTGCGTCGATCTCGCTTCTTTGCTCCGTTATCTCTTCCTATCTACCATCCAATGACTTACTAGTCTCCACAGAAATAAAAGATTGAAAAGATGTCAGGAATCTTTTTTGACATTTAAATTCGGGTTTTGAGCAAAACAAGGCTGCGCTGATTTTTTGACACCAAAAAATTTTTGTTTTATTGTGGAAAGCCGTGATGCACATATAATTAGTTTAGTCATCTTAGACTTCCTAAGCCAAAAAAAAAAGTCCAAATAATGTTTTTTCAACGAAATTGTGTTTATTTTTGGATGAGAAACGCAATATGGAAAGTTTATTATGAATTTGTCTGCACAAAAAAAAATTGATTAAGGCCAAACTTCACGAAAATCTTTTTTTACTATCTGTTTTAACTATTGGTTTCACATAAATTTTTATGTATTGAATTTGCTTAGCACACAAATCTAAATATAGAAGTTATACACAAAATTAACGTGGAAGTAATAGTTCTCGAGACATGAGACTAAGACAACTTCAACGCTTTGATGTATTTATCGTCTGTTTACATCAGTATAGGCCATAAATTGCAGATGAAAATGGCAGTGCTGCTAAAAAAAAGTCCAAGTGAAAATATATCAACAGAATAACGTTTATTGTGAGATGAGAAACGCAATTTAAATAGTCCAAGTATTTATTGTGCCGAATTCCTTGTTGAACGTTAAAAACGAATATTTTTTTTATAGTATATGGCAATTTCAGTTGCTTATTAAGGGTCTTATATATTAATTTACCCTTGTTATAAACCTGTTTCTCTAGATATAATTGAAGTTCGAGTCAGAGTTGGCAGTGCAAAAATTGTTTTGATTTATTTTAAAATTAATTTGCAAATTAAATCAGCATGCTGTTTAGAAGTTCAGTTGCACAAAACTGCTTCGTTAGATATATTTGATAGAATTAAACCATGAAGTGTTATGCTCAGCGGTAGAAATTGATGTATCTTCAAGACTTCTATCATAGGCACCCACCTGATGCTATGGGTATGGACATTTTCACATCCAGAGTTAGTGCAAGATATTTAAATGAGGCGACGTTTTGCAATTGTGCTCCATTAATGTAGATGGGCTGATCAACATGTTCTTTGTTTTGTTCTTTGCAGAAATAATTGTCGCCTTTTTTGTGCATTTATCGAGAGCGGGTTTGAGTAGTAGCATTGAAAGAACAATAATCCTACCGCAGTTTTTTGTTGTTTCCAAAGCTACTACCCTAATTAGCTGCAGACAGAGATGGAAAAACATTTTACTGAATAAAAGAGTAATCAGATTACTGTTGATGTGCAAAGAAAATAAAAGGGGACCCTGTGTGGACCCCTGTGGAATGCCAATGTTTACAATACTTTCATGAGTTTAATATACGATACGCCTATTATAGAGATACTTTTTTAAAATAGCTAAAAGTTCGATGTTATGGTCAAAGCTGTCAAGCGTTTTTTTTTTAATCCACAAATATCGCAACTCCACTATTTATGTATTGAAATGCGTCTAACATTTCTGCCAATCTGTTGCTGCGTTCTTGGAAACTATAATCTAATTGGTGCTAACATTGAGTAAAAACTAAGGAATTATAGTATTTGTTCTTGAATGACTCTGTCAAATGCACGTGTCACAGCTAGGGAGAGAAAATTTCAAGCTTTAGCGTGCGCAGTCCTTCGGAATAGAATGGGGAAAACACCCCAATTCCGCAAACATTTTTCTTGATTCTCAATAAATTACTGTGAAGGCACAGCAAAGGTGTAGTATAGGGTAGAGTACAACAACCAATTTTTAAGAATAACCATGCAATAGAGAAGACAATTGTCCCTCTCTGCACCCGTCTGTGCACGCCACTGATTTGAAGAATCTGTCTGTACACTATCTTTGTGAATATGTGTAATATTTGCGAGTTTCAAATAACTAACAAATATACCATCTGCTAGGCAATCATTCATCAATATATTTGGTGGTGTTAAAATGGCATTCAGATACAACTTGCACGACTTATTACCATTTTTTATGCAAAATATGTAATTTTTATCCAAACCCCTTCAATCAAATATCCTGTGAAGAAAAACAGAAATATAGATCAAAAACTCTTACTTTCTTCGATTTTGCCTTTTATGCGCATTGAGGATATTTGTCAATTTTCTTAAGTCTGGAAAGTAGTCGTTATTCAGCATAATTTTAAACGAATTGGGTAGGATTCTCAAACTCATCATGCAAGGGAATCGAGTATTTATATTATCAATCCTCAATATCAAGTCTTTTTGCCCTTTGGATACATTTTTAAATCAAAATGTATCTTGAGACTACTTGTGATACTGACAGAAGATGCAATTTCCCTCTTTTACCCTTTAGATCCAATGAAAAATAAAAACGATCAGGCGCTCAGAATGCGTCTTTATCATAAACTATGGGCTGTTGAATTCGCCAGAAAGCAAATTAGTTGCCAACAACTAATACATATCACATGTCTGTCAACAGCTGAAATTTCACTTGCCATATCAGCGTTAATTTTGATAAAACAGGCTATATGGGATAGTACTGATTTGTATGCTAGTGCCTCTAGAAAAATTACTTTATTTTTTTGAATCAAACACGCCTTAGGCTCATTTGTTGGACAATTTATGACCTTATGTATGATCAGTTCTATTCAGTATTGAGTGTTGACTATTTGACAATTGAAGTATTATAGTAGAATATTTATATATTTACAAGCAAAGAAAGATGTATGACAAACTATAACACATTTTGAATACGTTTTTCTTCAATTGTATCACAATTAGATAAGTACATGTCATCAGATTGGTTGTCAATTTGAGTTGAAAATTCAAAGGACAGAAAACAAGAGGATTTTTTTAAAAAGTCAAAGATTTAAACAAATAACTTTTTAAACTGGATTTTGAATTGATGATTAGAAATTATTTAAAAATAGCCAAAGAAGAGGTTAATTTTTTGAAGAGGTTCTTGAAATTTCATATTTTGAGTTCGATTTATCTAACCAGTCTAGCAAATTTCCTGAAATATGCTTGTGTTTTAAAATATCATGGCTTACGTAATCAAAAGTTTATATATATAGTATCGATTTACATCTCTTTTCCTATACTTCAAACCACACTCGAGATTATTATCATCTGGTACTTGACCTGTCATTTCTGAAGCCATGTTGGTGGTCACTCCAAAAAGATCGATAACAATTGTAAGTTTATCACAAACATGTATTTCAAACAGCTTAGATATCGCTAATAAAATGGCAATACCTCTATAATTCTAGTCTTCAGAATTGGCGTGAAATGAGACGATTTCAAGAAATCAGAAAATGTACCGCGAGATAGAGATTTGTGAAAAATTGTATGCAGAGATGAGTTAATCGTTTCTGTACTCTTAATTATGGAGCATGGAGGGAGTAAGTCTGTTCCAAAGTCTTTTTTCATAGCAAGTTCTCTTAGAGCTACTCTAATCATCTCTTTGGTTCATTCGATTTAATCTGCAATAAACAGCTGATGTGTTTCAATATGTGGTACGTTAAATGAGCCGCAAAAATCTTCCTGAAAGTGATATAGCAGTTCAAGCCATACAGCAAGCACTGTTGAAACATATTAGACTCAGACTAGTTGTTTAGAAAAATAGTTCAACTCATCTGATGAGTGGAGATTGAGTTGCCGGTTTGACTGGAGGCGATTCAAACCACCATTTATCATCCTAGCTGCAGCTGTTTCAGCGACACCTAACCTTAGCGAAAGTGCCGTGAGCAAAGATTTGCATCAATTACGTTTTAAGTGAGCTGATGCCTCCAAAGCCATGGCAAAGTCTATTTTTGTAAGGATTTTCAGAATACTCTACTAGCTTTACTAATGAATTTTTAATTTCCAAATGCATGGAGCTTCGAATCATTGCAATTAATCGTTCGAAATTAGTCGAGTTTAAAAATGCTATAGATTGAACGGGCAAAATAGCATTTGTAACTACCTTAACTTGAGTCAAGTTAGCCAGGGCGTAGCATACTAAATACAAGAAGCATTAAAATTGTTTTCTTAAAATTTACTATATTAAGGCTAATTCTTGGAATACTTCTTATATTCTTTCATAAAAGAAAGTCTACAAAATGTGATATATGCACTTCCTTTGCCAGATGTTATTTGCTAAAATAACTCCGACAATTGTCGCTATTTTTTTCTCAAAACAATCTGCAAATAAGAACGAAAACTAAAAAAATCAACTCAATAATGTCTAACAGTTCTTTTATGCTTATTTATCTACACTGAATTGATAAGTTAATAATACTATGTTTGCTTGCTCTCTGGTGTGTAATTAATTTTCAAACTGATTTGAATTTTATTTATATCCAGCCAGATCATGTCAAATTTCAAAAATCACAATTATTCTTCGCCGTTTCACCTGATCATTACAGACATGTATGCACATGCATGCATATAATCTTCCAGAAAAATGCTAATACATATTGTACGTATAAGTATGTTTAAGCATGCATTCAGGCAGCACTTTAAACAGAAACTTTGTTTCCGAAAAAATATTGTGATATGTTCTCTTATCGAATAACCCGAAACAGACTACACGTCCATATGTTTTCTGTTAAAATTCATAAAAACCAAACCAAATATTCATACATTCTGGGAAAATGTCTGGTCGAGTGGTCAATAACCTATCGCGTAAATGATATTCGAACAAGACATCAATAATAAAATGCACAAAATGAGTCCAATAATCGATAAGCAATTCATCGGTGAGTTCAATTCACATTTCGGTTTATTGTTGAGAGTAACTCGATGCAATGTTGAAACGTTTTAGATTATTTCACAGTACTCTTCGATTGTTTATGCTTATCGACGTGGATTTCGTCGAACTGATTCGGGGCTTCAAAAATGTCAACGTACGGCATTGGCTGTTGGTTTTCGACACGTTTCGCCAGCAAGTTCCAAATGCCACTTAAATATCAAATCAAAAATACCAAAGTGATTTCGTGTGAAACCACCCTGCCAAAATCGATATCGATCTTCCTTCTAATACTTTTGCGGAAAAAAATGCTGCTGCATTACAACCACATTGATCGAAACGACACAAATTAAGGAAATAGAAAAATCATATTACGTCCTGGCATTTGACAGAAGCACTAGCTCCATCAACCCCACGTAGGCACATTGGGTTAGGTGACTGTACGAAATTCCAGCTATGCTACAAAAAATGCAACGTTATTGATTGTGGGTTGTGGGTGGACAGACGCGAACGAGTATGTCAACGACTGAGGAGCAGTATCACATCCATGCTATCCCCCGAAGTCGCACTAGCCTTTACGCTGAAGCACAATTTGTATGTTGCAGGACTATGTTAGCTGTGTCGGATGATTTAACCTCATTGAAGCTAAAAAATGAAAAATTGAGTTATATGCAAGATTGCGATTCACTCCGCCACCAAATAAGACATAACTTTTGCAGTAGCTTGTGATGTCTTTCTTTTATAATTTTTCGTCAACTGAAATCGATTGACGTATAAAATGACACGTCTCACACAACTCAAACGCTCGATACAGAAATTAAACTTATCAAAACTTTCCATTGCCATCATTTCCTTGGTAAAATAAACCGGAGACGAACACCTGCCTCATCCTAATCGCAGCTCATACACCACATATTACCATACTGGCATTCATATACGCATGCACTTGCTATACTTTGCCGATTTTTCACACTTTTCTCCATTTCGAGAATTTTTCGAGCGTCCGCCGAGTGTCCCGCTTTCCGGTTTCCAAACCTCATTAATACTGCCGACGCAACACAAACATGTTCAGCTCCCTTACTATGTCTTCTTGGCAAACTCGTCGCCTCAATCGGTCGCAGCGGAGGGACTTGCCTCCCCATAAAATTTTTGTCCATTTCAACCCCACGACCACCAGCTCGAAACGATAGCTTGCAGAGCTTTCGAATCTTATGCATCGCCTTATCCACTTTCCTGGCGGCTAAAGTCTGCTTGCATATTACTACCCAACCATCCCTCTTCTTATCATCGCCTCCTTTAATGCTTTTGGTATCGTTGCATGCGTACTTACCTCAATGTACTCGTATGTGCAGATATATGGGAGGTTCTGAGTCTTCGTCGCTTGAACTGCCACGGGTCGGGCTTGAGTGTGTTCGTGCGTTGTATTCCGGTCAACCCTCAACGGCTCGTATTTTATTTTCGGACACTTGCAGCCTTATAAAAGAAAAGCACAGGCAAATAAGTCGAATGAAAGGAAAGTAGGAATAAATTGAATGGAATTTATATTTGGAAACTCTTGAGAAGTTTGCTAGTTGTTGCGTTGTCTGAACAACTATTCCTTCGAGGCTCAAATAAATAAGACTGACTGATGGCTCTTTTTTTCGTTGAAATGTCTTCCATGGTTGGTCTGAAAAGTTCTCTGAAACCCTTGTAGGCTCTCAAGGCAACAAAATGACTAAATACCAAAGTAGTCTACCGCACTTTTAAAAACAGCAACGTAGGTCAAGAAAGTCTCCAAAAATACATATTACCACTCATAGCTTTTATTAGACTCAACCTTCGTTCTAGTCAATGCTGCCGTACACCCAAGAATGTCGCGTCGTTACGCATAATCAACCATCCAAGCAAATCTCCCGCAACATGAAATTTAATACGTCGATACACATTTGTGCAAAGATAGAGATATCCAAGGGTTTATGACATCGCTTCGAATTTCGGAAGAAGACATTGCGAAGAGGGACCGTTTGCTGGCCATTGACCTCTTAATCGACTTGTTAGTTGCATTTCACTCGATTGCTTTCTTTGTTGCCAATTTGTCTATTTCGCGATTAACGCCATCTTTGCATGGCACTTGTAATTAAGTTTGCTATTTAAGGGTGGGTTTAGTTACAAAAGGTGATTTTGCCAACATATCGCACATTAATTGTTAGAATCTGCTTTTTTGCTTTCGGCTATATCGATTATAATGATGCTTGGAATGGTTTTTTTTATCTTTGGAATTGATAATTATTGATTGATTTTTGTATTTGGCTACCTGTTTTCATAAATGTAATAATGATGTTCGATATTCACTTGTTGTTTTGCTCTTTTGCTCTCATTTCATTTTTTACAAATCTGATTGCTTACAGTTTGTCATCAGCTCAAAACTTAAAGTGAGTAAAAATGTAGATCATCATCTTCAAATATTGTTTCTAATTACCTTATTAAAAGCTAACTCATCTCAGTGGTATAGCGTGACTCTATATGGAAAAAACACTCCCTAAGTAGTTTTTCGTTAGAAGCGACGTTTGACAGGCCGCCTCCACTAGCAATTTCCCATGGCATAACATTTTAAATTGCTAGTGGAGGCTACCTATGGTATGCCATATTTTATGGTCTGCCATAAATGGTAGGCAATATGGTATGCCATTTGCTTGGCCATCTGCCTGGCAATATTTTGACAATTCTTGATTTCAAAATGGCGCTGAACCGTGGGAATGCTTTATTTCTTATAAAAAAATGTAGATATTCTGAATTCAAAGGGATTTTTAGATCTCGTTGAGCAATGAAAATAGTCTACAGAATATGAAATGGTGAGAAATTGCGAAAAATCGAATTTTGATGCGGAATAGTGAAATTATATTTTTTTTTTATTTAAAAAAGAAATAATTTCAATTTTGTTGATGATTGGCGGATTTTTCAAATGACTTTTATCGCACTCCCCTTCGTACCCTAGCAAATCATATAATAGTTACATTTTCGCCTGAAATTTCACCCGCTTATCCAAAAAGTAATTTGTCCTATACGTGAAGTTTTCTTAAGTAGCAGAATTTCTTCGCTCTGCACTTCAAATAACTCTTAAGAGCATCTGACGCTCAGATACAGCGCACGTCCTTCCCGCTCAGAGGCATTTTCGAAATGAAATTGCATGCCATGAAATTGCCCACGCACAGATGGCATACCATAAATTTGACAATCGTTGCCATCGGGAATGGTAGAGTAAATTGCCCATCGAGGCCCGGTGTGACGTCGCTTACAATTTATCAGCTTTGATTTTATGCTATGATTTGATGTAAAAAGCTGATCTGTAACTCCATTTAGCTTCATGGGAAGCTCCATAGCTGGCTGCAAAGTTCTTCTTTTTTCACCGATATTCTCAATTTCATTTTGTAAATCCATTTTGGCATCATATCAGAATTCTTTTATAAAAGTAATCAATTGTTGTTGAAATAAACTTATCTTACTTAGCCTTATCTTATATATAGCTCTAGTAAAGCTTCATTGACTTGGACTAAATTACCTCTTACTTGACAAATCGAGTGAAATGCGTAACATTACGTAGTATCTTGCCATGTGACATTACATCTGGTGCTCCACAAGGTAGTTATCTGGGTCCCTTATTGTTCACGTTATTTTTAACCAACGTCCTTTTCACTCAGGAGTCATTCTCTATTATATCATTCTGGAGTTAGAGACAGTTGCTTATATGGCATCACAGAAGTGATTTCATCCACGTTTCAATTTATGCACTGCTTTAGTTATCTTAGTATTGCAGATCTAGTCATAGTAGACGACTGGTCTGAACGGTTCCGGGCTAGCACTGTAGATCTGAGAAATCGCCTTATTTTTTTTAACCATTAAGTCGACCGATTTAGTTAACATGATCTATTGATTGGCATCAATTTGGCTCTGAGCGCTTGCTTCCATAAAGACTTGTGCTAACCCTCGCATGGTCTCTCTTTTTAATTAAAACATCGAATCATTCTGGAACCGAAAGTATCAATTTCATAAAAACCCAAGTCTTCTCAAATAAATCTTCATTGACAAAAGTTCAACTTCCCAAATCTAATTTCAAAGAGTGATTGACTACACTATTAGCCTTAAGGGAAGAAGCTACAAAACTTACTCCATTCGGGAGAAGTGGCTTCCAATTATACTCCACGGACCACTATTAAATCGATTCTGACCCTAGTTGGATCGCAAATTAATGTAACGAAATTGGAAGCTGATGAGAAAGGGAAACTCGTACGTATTGAGCGGAATCCAGAAGAAGCGGCAACTAAGCCGACTCAGGTACCCATTTGAGTTACCTCAAGTGTCGCTTCTACTTCAGGCAGCCAATCTCACTCTAACTCAGTTCAGAAATATAGAATACAAAAAATATGTCTCAGATTTTAAGGAGATCCCGGATCCTTATGACACTCCGAAAAGGACAAGCAATTCCTTAAATGGGCAAAACTACATGAAAATGCTCGACTTGCAGCTCATGCTCCTACAACCATAGCTTTTTAAAATGGCTGCGGTTGCCTAAACAAATAATTAGATCTTTCCCGCAGGAGCCTAAATAACGTAAAGTCGACTATTTAATGAGATAGCCGAAGACGGTCTGGTGATTGCAGTCATTGATAAAGGTAAAAGAGATGGGATCATCCACCTGAAAGACTGGTAGTTAGTGCAAAATACACTTAATAAAAATGCGGGGCCATCATTCCGAGTATGCCAAGATACAAGGCATGGATTAATTGGTTTTGTATAAGTCCTTATTGTCCATGATCAAACTATTATCAAAAAAGAAAAAATTCAATTAGCTTTGCAACTATTTCATCAATAATAAAATTTTGCCTTGGACGTACATGCTGTTTATGTTAAGTAATGTTAAACTTACCATTCAAGTCAGTCCTGCAATCATTGAATGCTCCTTTGAATGCTCCATTGAATGCCTCCTACATTTATCATTGAATGCTCCTTTGATAATTTAATATATTATAAGTAAGTATCATAACTGACCACTATTCAGCAAATTATCAGCAGTTTCATTTTCGAATGTCCCTATATTTTATTAAATACTTCAATATTTCGATAATTTTAACTGAACTCAGTTTTCATATTGCAGGCTTAGAACGTGTCGCCGAGGAGTTGATGGGTCGTAGGAAATGGAAGCTATATCAAGAAGCACTAGCACGATCTCAACTAAATGTGAATGCCGCCAACCTAGTCCAAAATCACATGCCAGGTTATATAACTTCATTTACCTGTTACATGCAAAAACTCACAGCTCTTTGTTTTTTTTTTAATCCGACTGAAATAGATACGAACAACAGACTCGATCATTCCGATTTGCAAGAAAAACAAAAATTAGCATCGCCAAATCACTCAGAAA
The DNA here is from genome assembly GCA_947369275.1 of Nemotelus nigrinus. Lineage (NCBI taxonomy): Eukaryota > Metazoa > Arthropoda > Insecta > Diptera > Stratiomyidae > Nemotelus > Nemotelus nigrinus. The sequence continues at coordinate 29,433,824 of OX376374.1, read as the reverse complement.
CTTTTGTAGAAAATCATTTAATCAAAAACGAAGCTGTAACGATAAAAAAAGACATAAGCGAAAAGACGGACAACAAGGGCTGTGCAGTATCAGAGAACAGTAAGTACATTTTAAAAAAGTCTAAATCTCTGCATAGAGGCTGGTTTAGACGAGCTTATTGCTTTAACTGAATATTTTATCAATCTAAACACCATTCAGTATTATGTTTAGTGTGAAGACGCGGGAAATTAATGCCTCGCTGTAGAAAAAATTATTTGGCCCAATACTCGCCAGGCCTAATTTTTTCATATTTACCTGATCTTTTTACCAAATATTTTTTTTCAACCGAATCATAATAAAAATTTCAAGAATTACAATTTGTCTTTTAAAGGAACTCTAACCGACAGAAAAATCGAAGCTCGAAAAGGTAATTCAGAAAATTACATCACAAAGTCCCGGACAGGAAAGGCTGACGAGCCAACCACTTCTCCCGTTGATTGGAAACCGAACGACAAGTGTTATTTCTGTGTTGACGGAAAGCTACTCACAGTGAACGAAAAAGGAGAACTAGTGGCGGAGTCTGGCCCGGCTCCGCCCGAGGCCGAACTCGCCCGTAGAGTAAGTACAAAATGATATTTGACTGAAACCAGATCTAATATTGTTGATCACTTTCATATTTCAAGAGCTCATCCTTTTTCTTCCAGCAAACGTGTATAGATTCGGATAGCGACACAAGTGATAGCTCCCCTGACAGCGAAGTACAAAGCCATAGTGGTAGTAATGCAAATAAAACAGTAACATCACTCCTTAGAGATTCACTTCCACCGAACATGACCTCGTTACAATCAATGGCTGCACAGTTCTTTGCAGTCGCTCATCTTCAGGGGATGCAACCGGGTCTACCGCATCTTTCACCTGGTAAAAAACTTACCAAATTCTGTCTTGCATAGTTTTAACTAATTTTCTATTAAGGTCTCTGGTACCAAATAGCCCAACAAATACCGCCAGCCACGTCAGCAACACCAACTACCTCAGAGATAAATGTTGCCACTCTAAGTCCTTCGCTCAAGGACTCACCGAGCCCCAGTGATATAACCGGCGAACAACCTCTCGATCTCAGCGCGAAACCATCACCAAATTCATCGGCAGGTAGCAATGATCCAAAACAAAATTTCAGGTGAGTCCCGATGGATTTTCGTTGTTTTATTCAATTATTGTATAGCAATTTCTATTTCTACAATTGCACAATAATTCAGATCACCGATCTCTTGCTATTTGATTTGACTCAGAAACTAACTCACAGCTAAGTGAACTCACGTGCTAGAGAATGGTATCAGTCGAGTCTCCAAAGTGATCGAAATTGAGTGCTACACACGATAGCAATCATTCTTGATTACAGAAGGTTAATTGAGTATTAGAGAGCTGATATTATTATTTTTCCCCTGAAATTATTAATGGGCCACGTTCAAATAGGCTTACTATAATTTTATCGAAACCTCAGAAGATGAGTATTGGCGAACCGAAGCATTGTACAACTTATATGTTTGAGTCGATTTTTTAATATGTCGAACATGATGCCTTATATACACTAGCTGCGCTTGTTTATTATTAGCTCATCGAGTAGGCAAAGAAGTATAGAAGAACAAAACAAAAACAATGCAGCTTCAAAATCCTGACTAAAGGCTTCATGGGCTCACAATAGAGTGGGAAAATGAGGGTGATTGCTTGTAGCGGCTGGTGCGACCACTACCTGTTCCGGTTTCATCAACCAATGAACTTTCGCAGACTGACAGTTTGGTTAAATTTAAACATACATTTGAAATCATTTGCATCACAGCGTTAGACAAGTACTTCCTCAACTAGCGTTATACGTCATGATTACTGTGAAATCAGCACCTTAAGTAAATACAGCAAACTGCTTGGTGTGAATTGCTTGTGCGCACAGATTAACTCTGATCAGATCTGAATGGCAAAAAACACACCTATTACATAGAATAAGTACTCACACGACTTAAATTAAATTAAAAGACAATTTAAAATAAATTAAGATTAATAATAATTGTAGGCTTTAACACATAGTTAAATATTTAGCACATCGTTAAAAAGTTTGAGATCAGAGCAAATACACACCAAGCAGCAATTTAAACTGTAATCACGAAGCAAAAGATTGTCCATGAAAAAGCAAGGAGAATCGATATTTAGACTGGAGAAAGCATGGGCAAAAGTAGATTCATTCGATTGTAATTAGCCGAACAGTGCTTGGGAATTGATTCATTGAACATTTTCAAAAATTATTATTTTGGTTCGTTATTCAGTATACGACATTTATTTCTCTATTGTTATTATTAATATTCAAAACCTGTAGAAAGAGAGGATTTTATTCAAAACGTTCTCTCAGGTCTAACGTTTTTATTGGAGCCTCCCTCAGGCTCCAATGAAAGGAAATAAATACTCGGCACCAGTCTCCAATATTGGTTCTTGCGGATCGGAACCACGTTCCGATAGCGAGACATTGGAGGAAACGGAGGGACAATCAGACAAAGATGGCATGCCATTGCTATCCTCGTTAGAATATATATGAGGTACCACCACATTTCCTACCTAGTCCAATTACAGTCCATTTACAGGAAACAGCTTTCGAAATACTTATTCAGTATTTTGAATTGAATTCAGTTAAATTCTTTATAAACTCTTCGACCGAGAAGGTTTGGTCTTCATAGCAGAAGATTTAAATGGGACCGGTCCATTAATAGACCAGATACTACACTGCAGACATTTGTCATGGACAAATAAAGTAGCTTACACAGTTCCCGCAAACTTAGCTTCTTTGGAATAGCAAACAATCACGCCCTCGACATAGTTCTCTCATTACATCAGCGGAGTGTGAGGACTACCGTATTGATCGAGCTCTAATCCGGCCTCAAGCCTTTTAATAGAAGAGTTTCATGCAGACAATGGTCTGCGTTACAAGAGAACAACTAACGAAATAGAGCGATAAAAGCCCTATCATACGACATAGTCCAGATGAAAAAAGAATTCACTGCTCAAACTCCGATTGAGAGTAATAGATGTCAAAGAGCTCATTAAAACGAAAACCAACTTCGGAAAAAAGCTATGTGCAGAAGTAACATTAGCATAAAAAAGGAAGCAACCCGGCTGACAAATAGCATCACCTGAAGAGTGAGTAAGCTTTATTTCCAGAGGATGAAGCCGGGAGACAAGAATTAATGACAATTAACAAAATATATTAAACAGAAAAAAAACTTATTTTCTCACCAATCCTCGTCTCCAAAGCCTTCAATTTAACAAAGCACAAAAACTGAAGCTTTCACATTGGAGCTGAAATTTAAAGAAAATTCAACAATCACCGAGGATTACGGCTAAGAGTAAGATAAATACACGTCTCAGACACTTCTCAGACAACGTAATCCAACAATTAATGAATATTACCAATGCACTATTACTGTGGTTTAACAGGACACAAGGACCTCTCTTTTCTTTAAAGTTTGAGATCAATTAACCTCCTATCATCAATCGGAAAGCTTATCGAATGCACATGAAACGAGGATCAAGTTGTCAGCTAATCGATGAAGTTGTTAATTAATTCACCAAGCTGTGGCTAACTAAGAAACACATTAGAAATGAAAAATACACATGATTTGATCTTTTTTCGAGGATAGAACTTTTCCCGTCCAAAGAAGCAGCCATATCTCAAGTACACGGTCAATAAAAGTGGGAATCCCGCAAGGATTACCACTGTCTCCACTATTGTATAAACCATGGACTAAAGATATTCCAATGATGCCTACCAAAAAAAATATGTCTTTTCTCAGACTGCACTAGCATCTTGGTAGACAGAATTTATAATTGGAATACCTCCAAAAGTAAAAAATACATATGCTGCTCTACTAAGCATAAAAGTGTTATCTATATTTTAGTACTTTCGAGATATTCCATGATATCTTCAAATGGGACGGAAGTTTAAACATGGATACAAATACGTTTATTTGAGATAAAACTAACATAAAAGCTTTCACGTTGAAAATAGTTGTGGAAGATATGTTTGAAGCAGATAGGACTTTTTTTCTAGTAACATGAAATGAAAAGCTGGCCCCATCACTAAGCATAAACGTTATATCTACACATTACTAAGCATAAAGGTTCTATCTACGGTAGATAGAAGGTTTATGCTTAGTAACGCGACGTTTTTGGTAGATAGGGAGATTTTTCATTATTGATTTTAACATACTTCCACTTAAGATAGATTTGTAGGATGATGTAATAGAGTATGTAGTTTTCGAATCCGGTGTTAACTCAAAAGTGCAAAATATGTATGCAAAACGTTTATGCTTAACAGGGCAGCATGCACATCAACGCGGAAAAAACGCAAGTTATCTTTGAGACAAGACGAAGTAGACAAAATGTAAGTCAATTAATAGTAGACGATGAACATATGAGATACTTACTTTTGACTCGAGACAATTTTGGAGTATGCACATTCAAAGCAAGTGAATAACTGCCAACGGAATGTTGAACAAATTATGCTACTACGAACATCAAAAAAGTTAAATAAGAGCCTTTATTTCTAAGCAGAATTTTTATTTATAAGCAGATCATTAGACCAAAAATCGCGTGTGGGAGCAAACTTTACTAAACACCCAAAACAAACAACTGCTACAGATTTGCCAGAATCGTGCCCTAACGAAAATTTTAAAGACCTCTGATACCACAAAACGATAACACAAACAAAGACCTACAAACAGAAATCGTAGATAGAAATCTTAAAATGATAATTACTCAAATTTATGCGCGTTGTGTACTTAAGTATAAGATCTACAAGGAAGCATAAAATAAACAGCACAAACTGGAGAAAAGCAGCTAGAGCACAAAACTGCTCATTGTAAGGAATGGAGTCGAAATGCAACAAGCGTAAGCTTCAATAACAAAACAGTTTTATGTTATTTGAAAGGATCGGTATTGAAGCTATTCATCTGATCCATGAAATATCTGCTCAGTAGAATCTCATTTGTTCCCCGTATTTTGACTAAATATCATATGTTTTTTACATTACACTGCTAATACAATGAGGCTTGAGTAGCCGAGTGGGTATAGATCCGATTCCAGGTGTGTTTCATCTGTGGTTTTCGTCTTCGAGTTCACCTAGCTCTGTAATGGAAATGAAGTAAAATCAATCAAAGTAAAAAAATATACAAAAGTCATTTTATCGTTATGAAAATCGCTTTGAATTATCAAATTTAAGGCCGCTATTACTTCAGCTCAAAGCGCTAGTGATCAAAAATTTATCTGATATCGACGGCGATCATAAGCTGCTATCGAAATAAGTCTACTGATTTACTCATCCTGCTCTTTTCAACCAAGATTTATCATCTTGATTTACTATCATTATGATATTGTGTACAAAAGCAATGCAAAAGTTTGTTTTTCATTGGTTTTTTTATTCCACACTATCGATAATTTCCGTTAATTCAAGACGGCTGATTCTGAAGCAAGTGACTAAGCGAAGGAACCGACATTATTCTTCGTCTCGCTTCATATTAAAGTATGATTTTATTCGTTACGGCATTATCTTCATATCAGCGACTGAATAAGATTACTACCGCCAATGTCACATGAACGCGAATTGCTATTCGCAATATACGAATCGCGAATGCAACAAGTGCCCCCTTTATTTTTCATTCTTACTGACAAAATACAGACGAAGTCTGCAAAGCGATGGATGTTATGAAATCTGTTTTGGGTGGCGTCGTCGACCGCGGTCGCCTTGCAAAGTCTTTCAATTTCATTTCAAGTGGGTTAACAGACGCTCGTCATTCTCCTCAGAAGAGGCAACCAGTCGTCGAAATTGGGTCAGACTCTGGCAATAAAATGATGTTTGTTTTCTAAGATAAGATTGGGACGGAGTATCCAAGTATTTTCGGTTAAGTACGAAATAAACGAAAAGTTTTCACTCTCAAGTGTCTTAACCTACATTGAATGTGTTTCGAAAGGGAGATTGTTGCAGTTGTAACCTTATTTCACTCTCTTTATTGTTGACACTTTTGAATTTCACAGTTGTGATATATTAAGTTAATATTAATGCGATGTGATCTCTGCACAGTTAAACATATTCTGTTCATTTATCAGTCTTATTCAAAGGTAACCCAAAAACACGTAAGCCCCAGAGTCCTTTGCCGATACGAGTACAGTCATCATACGACGTAAATTTTTCCAATGGTTAAAAACAACTTTGTTGTCTGGGTAAGATTTATACAAGGGCACACTGATATTTCCAAATGAAAATTCGCAAAGTTAATGACACATCCTTATGAGTACATTATATTGTTCTCCCACTGCCACCACTGCATACTTAGATTGGATCGTATCTATGGAAAAAAAAAGTTACAAGCACTAGGCTCCAGACAGAATCAAGTGCCTTTTCGCTCCTGCCGAAAATATGGTGGTAGGATACTGCATTTATTGATTCCATTGTGGTGCAACAAAAATGACTGCATGCATATGCAGCTTTCCGAGGCAGTTTTTTTTTCATTTTCGCTCCTCATTCATACAGGAACATTAAAAAATGTTTTGGAGTGTTTTACCACCTCGTTTTGAGACAAGGTAAATGACACTTGCTCGTGCACACAAATTTGACAAAAATTCACGCCGAATTCATCGCATCATAGGATCGCATTTGTATACTGTACTCACTTTCGAAGTTTTTACAAAAACCGATTCTGACTAGCAGACGGATAGATTTATTCAAGTGCCTGTATGCATTTCGTACACAAAACTCACCTTGAACGAGATCCGACCCATGGGAGGTATGGGGCTTCACCGAACGACAGGAGAAACATATAAATGCTAAGAGGAAAGAACTCATTTGGGGATATTTCATACCAAGCTGATTCAAATAGGCAACTGAAAACGTCTACAGATGCATGTGGATATATTGGAATGGGCATGGAATCCAACATCAACTAAACGAAATCTAGTCTTCATCAAGTAATAAAAACAATATGACAGAAAATCTTAACGAAAACAGTGTTGGCGAAACGACTCTGATTTTCAATTTAACATTGGGGAAGGATATTTTTACAACCTTTAATTCTCCGGGTTTTTTTTTTGTTTTTTTCACGTTTAAATCCAACCATCTCGGAACTGGGTTGTAATGAAGACTTAAAACCGAGGCATGGATTTCAATAATAGCTACAGTTCATCGTATTTCCTCAAATTATTCAACTTTCCCGCGAGAGAGAAGGAAGTTGTAAAAAACTGAGCATGGAAATTATTTGGTTTGAAATGAATAACTGCCTATTACGATTTTCAGCTTCAAATTTCTTTCGGACACGCTGATTTGTCATCAGTCAAAATTAGGAGACACAAACTAGCATTACTTGCTTAATGTGCAACTGATATAGGTTAGATTACACTAAGTGGTTGTCAATAAAAGTCTTACTAACAGACAGACATAAGCACAGTCGAGTCCTGTTGTCATGACTCCCTTTTTATGAACTGCGCGATACACTTTAAATTGATAAAGGGTGGATCGGCCAGACCTAAGTGGTGTTTGGCCCTGGCAAGGTCGTTCTTCTCCTCGTCAAAGCTTGACACTCACACATAAGATGGAAGACAGATTGCTCTTCATCCACTGAGCCAGAACTCTAAGAGAAATCGTTGAACACTGCATCTAACCGTTGCTCTTGCAGCCCTATGAGGCAAAGGTGCGTGAGAACGGCCAATAACCAACGAAGAACGCTACGGATGAAACTTAGTCTGGTACGAACTTTATCCATGGAAGTCTAGGACTGGCTTGCGATCGCACACGATAATTTTAGCCCAGAATATGTTAACGTCATCCATGTATTTTTGCCATGTTGTGTAAAATTTTGCGCAAGAATCTCGGTCTTAAGGCTTATAAAATCTGATTTATGCAGGAATTGAAGCCATATGACCATCAAATGGGTCGCACATTCGGATAGTGGACCGAAAATCAATTGTTTTAAAAGAAAATGTTGTGCAGCGATGAGACTTATTTTTGGCTCGATAGCTATATCAATGAGCCTAATTGCCACTTATGGAGCATGGTAAATCTCCATAATGTCATGAAAACAACTTTGCATCCACAAAACCTGCTAGGTGGTCGCATCATAGGGCCATATTTGTTCAAAAATGAACACAGCGAGCGCATTATGGCGACCGGTACAGAGCGATGATAAGCCAGTTTTGTTCTTAAATTTGCATAGAATGGATGTGAGAGAGATATTGTTCCGACAAGACGGCGCTACGTCCCACAATGTGACAACAACAATTGAGTACTTGAAGACGAAATTAGGAAATCACATTATCTCGAAAAATGGACCCGTCAATTGAACCAAGATCTTTCGATTTGACTCCGTTGAATTTTTTGTTTTATAGAAATACGTGAAATTGCTGGTCAACGCTGGCAACTGGCAACGATTGAAGCTTTAGAAGCAAACATAACTATATACGGTCCCTGTTGCTTCAAAAAGTGATCGAAAATCGGACCTTTAGAATTGGCTTCTTGGGAGGTAGTCGCGACGGTCATCCACTCGATACTTTTTATTTTATTCAAGTTTGAAATTGGAATCCTCTAAAAAAAACATCCTTTCTATCAAGAGTGACTTAAAATTTCCAAAAATGTAGATATATACTTTACTGATACTGCTATAACTATGTCGTCCACAAAAGAAATCAGTTTTCAACCGGCGAAATCTAGCTTCCTCATAAGAGCATTTATCTTAATGTTTCACAACAGGAGAGAGAGGACAACACTTTGAAATATGCTCGTGTCGGGCCCTCCAGAGCAGAGAATACCACTCTGTTCTCAAGAAACTTCTCAATAAAAGCTGTCAGTCTAATATTAACATTCAGTCCGGCGAGTGCTTTAACAATCGCATCAGACCTGATGTAGTTAAAAGCCTCCTCAATGTTTATGAAGGCAATAAACGTATAATCGTTAAGAGCGAGAGGCTTTTCAAAATGCTCAGTGAGGCTAGAAAAAGCAGTTTCAATAGACTTACCTTCGATGTCAGTATTCTGCTACTGTAACTATGGCAGCCAAAGGTCATACTTAAAATTTTTAGCGAAACCAAGCTAAGTCATATCAAGCAGTAGTCTTTAGGTTGAACGTGCGAAACGTTTCTTTTTAGAAATAAGCACAACTTCTGTTTCCACTAACTGACAAAAATATACGCGAAGCCAGCTGCCGTCAGGGATGTGAATGTACCCTACAAGCTTACAGCCCTAAGTACGCGATTTGACTCTTCGATGCCTCTGTATTTCCGCACAAGAATCTCCACGAGGTTCTCTATGTATTTCTATACATTGACAAGTAATTAGAACGTTTTGCGTACATAGTTAAACTCTTCTCGACACTCTCTCCGTAGGATAATGATTTCCACATTTCACCATGTATTGGCATTGGAGGATACATTTTTCAAACTTTATTTTCGAATGAATATTCAAACGAATGTATTTTTTCCTGAGCACTGATTTATCTTTAGTATGTACGCATTTGGCCAAATCCTATTACCAAAATTAATCTCCTATAAAAATTCGGCCATAAAATCAAAACAAGCTATTTTCATAGGACCGAAAAAATCGAAAAGTAATGAAGCGAAACATTTCACATGTTGACTAAAGAATAAAAAAGATATTGACCTCTTTATGATAACGTGGGATATCTTTTGAAGGCAAAAGCAAGTTGCGTACTACAACGCATTTTTGGTTTGGGGTCTTGGGAAGTGGTGGTGGTAGAGACTCCATTTGCATCATCACAATTTTTACGGGTATAAAATGATTAGCTTCACATTCAACTTGACCCCTGATTTGATTCTGATACGCAAACAGAGCTAGATTGGCTCGAAACTCGGTGCACGGTCCCCTGTCCGTACCTGGATTTGAACCAGGGAACCTACACGCTAAGAACTAGCATGAACCTAGGAGCATTGAATCACCAACAAGCTGCTGAAAGGTATATTTTAGTGCAACGTGTCTCGTAAAGTTGAGTATGTGAAAAAATAAGTAAATTAGCTAGAAAACTACATAAAAGTCTTTAATAGCCCATTATTGGATTTGTGCACTTGAAAACCAATATTGCTCGTACTGTATGACGATTTTAGCAAAGTTAAAAGAATGGACTCAGTAAAAATCTCTTCTTTTTGGATCGTTAAAATACTATCATTGCTTCAAATTATATGATGTGCAATCGCCATCTTCCAAATAAAACCCACAATGCTTTTGTTAACCCACAATTTATTTCTTTCATTTCATTGTAAAATGTTGATATCACTGGTAAACTTAAGGTGCGACAATAGATCTATTGCTTTAAGCGAGACACCTTTTAAACGATTTTTCCCAACAATATAGACAACACTAATCGGCACATGTCAAAATACTGAGCAGCACACCGACAACCGTACACCACTTCGCCTTCTTACTCCATACCTTCATGCATATGCAACTTATGCATGTGCTTAACGCTCTTAGACGACGTCGAGTTTCATGTTGATTAAGCCACTCTTATGATCCCTGCATTTGGGGAGCAAAAACAATTCTCAGTTATAAAAATTTAGTGCACCCGCTTTAGCCAAAGGGATACCTGGCGGATTGTGGGTACACATAGCGAAGCACAGTAGTCGGTTTTGATGGCATTGGATTGCATCCTCCAACAGCCGACAATGTCGTCGTGCCAACTGGTGAACAGTAAATGCCTTCACCATGCGAGGACATGCAAGCTGGCACGCGAGAATGGGTTGAGTAGATTCCCTGTAGATGAGCCTCAAGCTCCCAGGCGAAAGACGCGAGAATCATTTTGTGAATGCATTTTGTTACATATGCAACTGAAAATTGAAGTGCATCCAAAAAACATTTTCGTATGCATCGTAGTCACTGTAATTATGGGTCGTACCTAAAATAAAAACATATGCATAAAAGCATTCGGTACAAAGGATGAAGCTCTGTTAACTAGAGATGATTTTTCATAGGTAAGGACAAGGTTTAGTAAAATCAGACATTGGTAGATGCAAAGCGGCCCGCGTGCTAACAATTTTCCACCTGAAGTGTGGTGCCTATGTACAATGCATGAAACAAAAATACAAAAGCAAATAAGGATAGGATTGTACAAAGTCAAATTGCTGAAATGTACTCAGTAGGATATTGCTCCGGCGAGCAAGGCAATTAGAAGAGAATCAATTTATTCGAAATCAGGACGAAACAACGCGACCTGACATTGTCCTAAAAGGTCATTACTTCTTCCGTGTAACATGTTTGTGCTAAATTGTCTTAAATGAAAAGCATTTTGTTTGTCCACATTCAACGGGTAAACAAAACCTGGCAAATACGTTTCTAGAGATGAGTTGAATGCAAGCCAATTAAAACGCTCGGCATTTACAATTTAAATTCCTAAAATACAAAAAGCCGCTTAATATTTATGATCCTATATTTTGATTCGTATTGAATAAGCCCTTTTCAAAAGAAAATATCAGTTACAAATAATCTATCTAAGCACGAATTCAATTTTTCGGTGCCCTAACATTTCAATTCCGATTCGAAAACAATTTTCGAAAGCAAATTCGATTCATCGATAATAGCAAACCAGTCGTCAGGCATAAAAAAGACAGTCAATCAAAGCTCACCAATCATTTCATTTCTGCGCCAAACATTTTTCAATAACAAAATCATTTTCTTTTTAATTGAAATAAATATCCTACATATAGTTATTGATGAAAAAAATATCCATTCAAACTACAAAAGGACAATAGTTGTCGATTCGTTGACATGAAAGTTCTGTCAAACAAAACGAGAAAATCTGGTGATCGGCAACGACGACGACAACAACAACAGCGTCCACAGAAAAAATTGCTCTTCGGTTTTTGTGTTGGCTAGGAGGACCTTTTTCCCCCGCACTCTGTCGTCGGAAAGCGCATCATCGAAAAGAATGCAAGCATCTAAAGCACGGAAGTACACAATACAAATGTTCAGCAGGCAGTAGATGCATGAGAGGAACATTTAAAAGGACGCAGCACACCAGCTCCTACCCACAAAGCATCGAATAAGTTATCGAAATAGACATGCGGAATACATTGACGTAGAATATAGGAAAAATCCGGATTTTCACCGAATGAATGAGTTGTGAAAACACATTTCGATGAAAAACTTTTTACTGGATTGTTTGAGCAAAATTGGATGGTCGTAGTCGAAGTTACAGAAAATAGGCCATCAACAGTTTATTCATCAGTTTTTCCGTGTTTCTCATGTACCGTTATTCGATGCTTTGTTTGCTTATTTGTTTTGCATTTCGAAATAAAAAAAACTATCAATCGCAAGCACCATTGCATTAGATGAATATTGCAAACACTCTGCTAATAAGGCTTAGTCTATTGAAAATCGTCTCTTGTCCCCCAAAATTTTTCATGGGTAAGGGTTGCATCGTCCTCGTTTCAATGATGGCTAAATGCTGAAAATTTTAGTTTGAATTACCAAGGAATGAGCTACATAGGCTTTGATCGTCCATAAGGTGGTAATTTGAAATCGACAAAGAAAAAATACCCTTCCCATAAATTAGTGATTTGAATAGGCCGCGTATGAACTCTGATTAGAGACTTTAGGTATTTGTTTCGAACGTACTTAGAACAACTGGTTTTCGAATGTAGCATCGTTTTAAAATCGTTTCACTGGCTAGATTATTTAGCGGTTCGTTCTAGACACGAACTGAACCTATACGAAATATGAATACACGCACAACCATTTTTTACCGATATCAAATGAAAACTCAACGCAGACATAAGGTATATTTGTGAGTAAAGTGAGTACTTGCAATAATCAAAAAAGGCATTGTTTGCCATATTATTTGGAATTTGAAATAAAAATTTTGGTTCGTATTCACGATTGAGTTCTGCATAAAAAGCTGCTTGAGTGGAGTGTAGATTATGAACTTTTTCGTTTTATAAAAAAAAAGGTTTTTCAATGTATTGATTATCCATGGAAGTTTTTTACGGTATTGTTTATAAAATATTGAATGCTAGATACCTAGCGTACAGGTCACTCATATTTATCAGATAGGTGGGTGCCAAGTTTCACAAGGCCTTCCATCTTAGCTAAAGAGAAAATATGAAGCATTCGAATGGTAAAAGGATTGTGTATGTCGACTCTGCGAAAATTATGCTCAATGAATGAAAGAAAGTTGTAAAGTTGCTGCATATTTTCGTTATAAATAGACAAACATCCGTATCAATAATAATGTTACATGCCTGCACACACCGAAGTCACATTTGAATTAACTGGAATGATTCAGAGCCATCCATCCAAACGAACAAGCAAAAGTCAGTCAAAACATCCTGGCGACCGAGAAACTACGCGATTATTTGATAACTGTCCAAACTATTCTTACCATCGACGACTACTTATTTGTTATTCAAAGCCAACCTTAATTTCTGTTGGCCGTTCATTATCCTTCTTTTTTGACCGCCACAGTACCTTGAATTCTTAATTTATTTCTTTAAAAAATTAAGGTATCTCTTAGAAAACTACTGACGTTGTAGCCGTGTAATATATTTGCCCTAAGTTTGCACGAGTAAATTATTATTTCATAAAACACTCGAAAGTCTTTATCTCCATGACTGGCGAACTATGTCGAAACCAGCAATCAGTGGTTAAATATCGAATTCCAGGATAGTCACTATCAATATCTACCCTAAATCGGGTCTTTTAATCAATTATTTTTCAAATCAGAAATGCCACCTTGATCAAAAAGTTTCAGGAATTTATTCAGAAAATTGAAAATACAAGTTTATGCATCAAAATTGATTTTGTTCCCTGCAAAGTACTCACCATATACTGCAACGTACTTATGTCAGCGTTTGATTAAATCCTCGAAACATTTTTTATACTCGGTACATACGGATTCTTCGATTTTGCCATTATCTCCTCTCGGCTGCTAAAACGCATTCCCCGGAGCGGTTTCTTAAGTTGACCGAACAAGAAGAAGTCGCAGGGAGTCAAACCAAGTGAATTCGGTGGCTGTTGGATGGGTTTCGATCAGTTCTTGGCCAAAAAATCATAGATAACAATGTCATTGTGCGACGGTGTGTTATCGTGGTGCAAAATCCACGAGTTTTTTCCTCACAGATCCGGTCTTTTTGGGGAATTGCTTCACGCAAACAACTCATAATGCCCAAATAATAACCCTTGTTGACTGTTTGATGTTCTGGCAGGAATTTCTGATGCACAACACCGTTGTAGTCCATGAAGACCATGAGCATAACCTTCTTTTTCGACTGAAAGCAACGTGGTTTTTTCGGTCTTGGCTGATTCGGCGTACGCCATTCACTCGCATGATATCTGGATTGCGTGTCTTACTCATACACTTACACCTCGTCTCCAGTAATGGTGCGTCTGATGAATGCTGGGTCGAATTGAGGCTAGAAAATCATGTTTTTTGCCACATCAACGTAGTTCTTTTTTTGCATGAAATTCAGATCTTTTGGCACCAGCTTTGCAGTGACACGTCACAAGCCCAAATCATTTACCAGAATGTCTTGAACATAAGCGATGTTCAAGTCCTCTGCCAGCTCTCAGAAGATAAATTTATGGTATTTTTTGATTTTATCGATGTTTTCGTTGGTTTTCGATGTGGACGGAATGCCACTGTATTTGTCATCCTCGACGGACTTACGACCACTTCTGAAGCGTTCGTGCTACACTTAAATGTCTGTTTTCGATAGAGTAGTATTGCCGAGACATTTCACTAACATTTCCAATGTCTTCGCTCCGTTGAACTCGTTTTTAACACAAAATTTAATGCAAACTCATTGATTTCAAATTGATTCCATTTTTGAAATTGTAAAAAATGGAAAACATGTACAGAAGCAAGTGTAATCAACACGGCGTAACTTTTACAAATGTCAAGCTATGACGCTGAAGTTTGACGAAAATAGCAACGACAGTTGTGGCAATTTAACAAAATAAAGCTCAAATCGAGTGATTGAGAGCGCCACACGGTGGTCATTGCTGAAACTTTTTGATCAAGGTGGTATACTGTAGATAGTTTATCATATCATTTAGCCTATTCACATCGCCACAAAATCACATAATTTTGAAACAATTCCTGCTTTTAGCTATAATCAGGTTCATAATCACATGCTATTCCATATAAATCAATATCAAGTAGGTGAGGTGTTTCTTTTTTCTTGGTTATTTTCCTACGTTTTTTATTGCTCTTGTGTTGTTACTGTTAGCTCGTGCTCTTCCATTGATTGAATCCGCTAGTGACTGTTCCATATCGTAGAACGATTTGGATGCTTTGGCTAACTGGTGCGCTGTGAATTCCCTCACTTTGAATGCTGTGAAGTGTCAACAAATGTCTTTCACCTACAAAACATTCCCTTTTCTCGTCTCCTACTATGTCCCCTCAATGCTGCTCATAGATGAAAAGGACTAATTTTCACCAACACCCATTGCATAACTTTTTTTTGTATATATTATTTAAAATCGGCAAACACCTTGTAAAATTGACAATTACGATTTGACACTTTTTTTTCTAGTTATCGTTTCTTCACACCTACGTCAACGAATAGATCAATTTTAAGGTTAATACATCACCCATCATCAGTACAATACCCGAACTTCATCATTTATGCATGTGATTCAACTATTTGAACCTCTCTAGGCGATCACAGTACGTAATCAATATTCAGAACAATATCAACGTACAAACAATGTGGACAAAATTATTTGCAAACATTTCAAAAAACCATCTACTCGCTGCCAAAACATGGGTCAATGACCGGTAGTCTGATCATCAGTAAACCCCAGTTTAGTACCGCATTCATCGAATCGCAGCTAATTTTTTTCAACCACCCTAAATGAAAAACTCCTTAATAAACCAGCAAAAAATTGGGTAACAGTCTTCCGTGAATTTCTTTTGAACGCTTCATTCCTTGCATAACGTCCCCGAGCGAGAAAACATATATATGTATGTATGTATTTGCGTACATATATGCTCCCTGGTACCTACATTACATTTAACATGCGTTTATGAACGTACTTTTACATTCCGTATGTACACAGATGTGCATGACTGACGAAATTGCTGCATTCATGGGTAAAAAGCGTAAAGGACGCTGCAATTCTTTGAGTCCTTTCGTATTTTCAATGCACTTCCCAAAACCTTAATAAAAACCTGCTATTTTTTCTTTTGCTTTGACTACTCTTGTTTTGAAATCTTATTTTGATCGTTAATATACAACGGCCATGGTGGCGCGTTCTTTTGTTTTCTCGTCCGGAAAATACGACCCCGAATCACCACAGATTAAAAACAACAGCCGGTCATTGCCCTTATATGATTTCTTCTGAATTTCGCAACATTGGCGGTTGTTGTTTATAGCGTTACCGAAAATTTCAGACGCTAATTAAGCAATAAGGCCCAAGCTATCTGCTCCACAAAGCGGACACTTGACACCGTATTCGCTTGATATCAAGCGATCAGGGCTTATATGATACGACAGGGCATCGAACAGTGCTATCATACGAACTTCTCCAATGCAGGAAGTTCAGATTAAGATAATTTTTCGGGACCTCCACTTGTGTTTTCCGACACTGTATCAGGGCACGCTGAGCTCACAAGCAATCTCCGTAACTTTGCAACATTGTTGATACCATCGATACTGCAGTACACTGCAGGAAGCCCTAGGCATGTTAATGTTCATCTGCACCCGGCGATTTATGCCCTTATTGGATTCGAAAAGTAAAACCGAAATTATTTGCTTCTTTTTGAGCTTTTCGAGATTATCTTCCAAAAACAAGCACTGGCGAACATGAATCAAATATTTCCATACGACACTGAATCGAGTTCAGTGCACTCAGTTTTTTCGCAGTGCATTATTTTCACTGATAGCCGAACTTACTGTATGTATAAGATCTTATTTCGGTAATATTTCATCCATATGCCTTTGTGTTTGTCCACATATATTAAGGTATGTGTGCATTTGCAGCTTGAAAAACCCCCAATGATTGATGCACTGCAAATTTCGAAGTTACTTTAATCCAACCAGGAGTCACAAGGCATTATACGATGAAAGGCATTTTCTCACTTTCCGTATCAATGATCTAATTAAGATAATAAAAAAGGTCAACAAACGTCGAATGGAGTGTAGGCTGCACAGTTGCCATCGGTGATAGGTGCGTATGCACAGACAAATAAATACAATCTTATCTGAGTTAAATAATTGTTACTCGCACGTTGAGACTGCGAATTTGTTCAATATTGATGTAGGTAAGTATTCTAGAAAGTGTGAGTCACAAATCAAGCAGACCACTTGGGCGATGAGTTTCAATAATTTTTGATGAGAAAGGCCAACAATAGTAATGGTTTCAGACAAGTATTAAATCAGCATGACGAAAATAATACACGAAAGCTATCACTTTAAATTCAAACTTTCAGCTGTTTACTTCGTCTTACAGAACATTTTCGCTAAACAAGTCAAAGATTTGCACTTTAAGTTTACATTCTCTCATTCTGGATACTTAACTTAAATTGCAAGCCAGCCTAGAATGAAGCTCTCAGCCGTTATTCTTCACTAAACCAACACAAACTTATTGAGCGAATACTCGACGAATTTCATTCTGATCTGATTATAGAGTCATTAGTTACATATATAAACAAATTGGTGAAGGAATACCGTTCTTGTGCGATAAGGTTGATGTTACTTTGACTATGTCGGCAAAGAATGAAAAGTTTTAATCGATGGCATTTTTTGCCTAAAAACTAAAAAAAAATCAGAAGAGTGATTGATTCGAATTATTTCTATTTACGAACCTGCTGTAGCAATAGGATTACCCGCAAACTAACCCAAAACCATCGTGATCGTGCTTCTGATGCCTAGACATATGTTGTACGAATTTCGTGATTGTCTGATAAGTCTGTCGATAGTTATACCAATTGGAAAATTTACAGCTTTTTGTAGAATAAAAGAAAATCCCAAATTTTCTCATTCGCAAGTGAAAAACGTGTTTAAACTTCATCTCGTCGACTTATTTCTTTGAGAATTTCAGTTCTTTATAGAATTATTACAATGCCTTAAATATCACTAAAATGCTCACCGAATCCAAAGGGCTCAAGATAAGGAGATTTTGGTGAAACTGAAGCCTGTTCGACCTATACATCAATGTGTCCAGAAAATTTCAGCCCAATCGAACGACTCAATCATGAGATCTACTTAATAATTTTTTTTCGAGCGTATGCACTTATATATAAGTGAACTTTTGAACAAATTAAGGGAGCCAGATACCAAAAATACCCTAGAATTAAGCTAAATTCACTAATTATTTGATTAAAAGTAGGGTTCTCCGGAGCTAATCTATTCTTCTCCTCTCCCTTCTTTTTCCAACCTTAAGGTGTTAATTTAAAATTTATACGTTTATCGTAGTGAACTCTTAGAGCTCTGACCAGGGGGTTTGTATAACTATAATGTCCCATATCAATGGGACATTATAGTTTCATTGATATGTCCCATTGCCATAGGGGTTTCATGAAATTCTTCTCCTTACTTGAAGCACATAAAAATTGACAATCATGCCAAAAATCACACCGTTTTTCACTGCACAAAAATTACCATTAATAAGAGTAAAAAGAATTTCACGGACAATTAAAAGATAACTAGTGGGCAAGTTCTAAAAAAATGAGTGCAAACTGTGGAAAAAAGTTTTAATAAAAACATTTTTGTAGTTTTACAAATTTTCACAATCATTTATTACATGGACTAAAAAATATTTTTTTTATGCACTAGAATTTTTCCTGAGACAAAAGCGGCTCAGTAGGAGCAATGTAGAATGCAAGAAAATCAGGAGAAAAAGTTTATACCCCTAACATATCAATGATCTTACTTTTAATACATTATATTATCAATATAACTGATATCCGTTTTCTTCTTTCGCAGGGCAAAACCACGCATTTCGGCAGTAGCAGGACGTCGCACTTATTCTGAGGAAGATCTAAGCAGTGCTTTAAGTGACATTTTAAGTGGCAAGCTTGGAACACGTCGTGCAGCTGTTCAATATGGTATTCCGAGATCAACGTTACGCAACAAAGTCTACAAAATTGCCATGGAGCAGAAGCGTGAGGCATCCTCTATTCATTCGCCAGCCGTCCTTGAAGCATTGGTCGAGCAAGACGACGACGACAAAGATAGCGGCGATGACGAAAAAGACGAGAAGCTAATGGGCAGTTCAATAGACGATCAAGTCGATGATTTGGCTAGATATGCAACAGCTCGATTAGGTGCAGAAGCAACTTTACAAACTATTCGCAAAGCTTGTGAGAATAGTCAAATTGACATGAAATCACCAGAAAACACACTATTGAAACGGTCCCCATCGGTTTCTTCGCAGCCTCAGACACCACCAGCGTTATCACAACCACCGTGGTTTGATCCGAATCTGATCTTGCAAACCTTATTGCTTTCGGGTGGGCTTGGTGGGCTCTCAGCGCTGATGCAACCCAAGCCAGATGATCAAGCAAACATGATACCGGAGATCTTAAAAAGATTTATGTTGCCACAGCATGGACTTGTGAAGGAACAACCTAAAAATGCTGGTTCTTCAGCTGCGAGTGACATACTGAACAACGGGAAAGCAAATATGGTTGACCCGCGAATCCTGATGCATACTTTTGGCTTGCCTCCAAGTCCATCCGTACCTCAACCACCGCCGCAGACCCAAGTTCCGCTTCACTATGCGAATCGCATACGAAAACCTGGAACACCAGATGTACATTTGCCTGCGGCTGATATGGGCGACAATTGCGACGACCCGTCGGTGATTCTGAAAATTCCGTCCTACAAACCAGTAGCTGGATCTTCTTCGTCAACGTCGTCGGGGAAAAATGGAGAGGGAATCAGCTCTCCAGTACCACAAATAACTCCTCCAATCTCATCGAGAAGTCCACAGCAACCAAATAATATGCAGAGTATGTCCCCACCTCTATCACGTCACCATAACGACTCACAGTCTCCACCAATAATTGGAGGCAAGGGAATGCTCTCGCTCCGAGATGTAATCGCCAACAGTATAAGCAGAACTTTCACCCAACAAGCGGTAAAAGAACAAACACATTCGTACCCTAAGCACTCGCCTGCCTCTGATAACCATGAATCGTATAAACGGCCGAGTATATCAGTCATCAAAAGCTTAGGTGGAAACGAATTCGCCAGTGCCCCGAACGTGCTCAGCAATGCATTAAATAGCGGGAACAATATGCAAAACCAAAATAATTCGAATGCCGGCGGCAAAGGAACCAGACCGAAGCGTGGAAAGTACCGGAACTATGATCGAGATAGCCTTGTCGAGGCTGTGCGGGCTGTTCAGAGAGGTGAAATGTCAGTTCACAGAGCTGGTAGCTACTACGGTGTGCCTCATTCAACTTTAGAGTATAAAGTTAAAGAAAGACATTTGATGAGGCCCAGGAAACGAGAGCCGAAACCTCAGCCTCTGGACGAAAGATCGAGTAGCGCATCTACCTCGAACTCGACAAATTCCAAAAACACGAACATTCCAGGTATAGCAGCTAATGCAGATAAGATTAAGACTCCTGCCATCAGTCAAAACAAATCCACTTTGAAAAACAACCCACCATTCCCAAGTACCTCACCCAATGGAATGAAGGTACCGATATTCGACTCAGCTGCGATGGCATCGGCACAAATGACTTACCCCAATCTTTTTTGGGCATCACATCATGGTTTTGGACCAATGCCTATCGACTTTGCCAGATCAAGTTGCAGACAAAACTCGTCGGCTGGCTTTCCAACAAATCCTGAAAGTTTCCTAGCATCGAGCGTCATGCAACAGTTTCAGGAAGAGTCTAACAGACATAATGCCAGCGGCTTAGTGAACGCACTAAACGCTTCAAACAGTTCCACTGCACCAACTGCAGCACCAACAGCGATAAACAAGGCGAGCGTCAACAATGTTGCATCTCCCACATCTTCAGGCTCAAGAGATAACCCAGAAACAAGATATGATGCGGTTGGGGCGAATGGGTCCTTCCTGGATGGCATTATCCGACAGTCATTAGAACGCAATACTAACGACATTCCTCACGGTGCGTTACTTGACCAGCTTGTCAAGACTACACGCCTCCTCACTGGGAGTAACTGCAGCAACGACTCATCCTTGAGTGGCTCTAAGGGCTCAACGAAGCGGTCGTTGAGTCCCATGCCTTTCTCCGCAGTCGAAATCAAACGAGAACGAACAAGTCCATCGCTGAATCTGTCCACCAATGAAACTGAAGCAAACTCCAGAGATCGCGACATATCACAGGAGTCAGTGGAGAGCATTTTGAAAATGCGCGACAGCTTAGCACTTAAATTAGAGGACAAGCATCACCACCTGCAGCAATCGTTACTGCACCATCACCAAACTCTACACCAGCATCACGTCCCGCAGTCGCAGACGCAACCTTATCACCTGCAGCAGTCGCAGGCCTCGTCCTCTGCTGGCAGGCACATTGAAGACGTTAACGGGAGCAGTGGAAGTGTTGCAGCCAGTCAACAGCCACAACTAGAGAAAGTAGGACAAATCAAAACCGAAGCCGAAGATAGTTTATAGAGAAAGCTACACTTTAGGTAAATTTTCGTTGAGCATTTTATTTAAAGTATGTTAGAAACATGTTAGGTTTAACTGGTCAGAGATGTGTGGCGAAAGCCAAATGAAAAACTGATAAAATCGATGTAAACCTCAAGCACGAAGCACATGTGCGAGTGCTCATTCGATGCGCTCTTCTTGTATCGCTCACTCGATTACAACCATGTGCTCCTCGCTTGTGCCCGACAAAAAAATCTAAATACTAATCTATACACCCTAAGTAAGTGAACAAAAACAAAGGAGGAAAACATTAAAAACATGCTTTAGGTAATAACGTTACATTTAAAGTAAAAAAGAGTAAATCAAAACAGATTCTAGGGTATATTTTCGTATACGTAGCCAATACGTCACGTTATCGTGTGCAAATTCAAAAGAATTAGGAACAAAATTATTATTTAATCTAAACAAAGTATGAGTCACATGTTAAATAACTTGCAAAGTAAAATACAAACATGTCTTAAAACACATATGAACACGGCATAAAACCTATATCTATATACAACAAGAAAAAAAAACAAGAAAAATATGAAATATACGCTATTAATACAATATAATATAAAAAAATAATTGACAACACTTTATGCTGCATTTCGCACACAGTCACCTTTCGACTTGAGAGCGACTTGGCGCATGTAAATGTTTACATTCAAGTATGCATTAATTAATTGTAATTCAATCAAACAAGAACTATAAATCCCTATAGAAAAAGCAAAAACAAACCGGTAAAACCTATATTTAAAAGTATACATATATTCACATATATTTTATTTACTTTTTGACAATCGACAAATAGGCTCTTGTACAAAAAAAATAGCTCGGTAACAACATCCATGATAACAAAGTTAAATAACAGCAAAAAAAAACAATAATTCATCCTAGGGAAATAATAAAACAACATAACACACACAGAAGGACACGCAGTGTCTAAAACAACAACATTCTCGCAAAACTCTGCAGTTGACATAAGCATAATTCATGTGAAAATAATGAGGGATGATTTTCACCTGAACAACAACAAAAACTATTCTAGAAATGCGATACCAGCCAGTTAGAAATCCGAAGTTCACTTGAATTTTGGTCTCGGACCTAGCGTACCATAGAACCAAACTTGCAAGATCGTTTCAACACGATTATACTTGCCTATGTCCATTCGTTTTTTTTAAATGCATGAGGATTCTGTATACTCAACCGGATTCCTAGTACTTTTGGGCTGCTTGTGCGACACCTGAAAATTTAAACAGCTCCATATATTGTCATGTCATGGCCAAACCCTATTGATCTGCAAAAAAACATTGCGTATTAAAACTTTTACATTACGCATTATGCAACTACAAAACTAAGTAACATCTACCCAAGACAAGGCGTGCACTAAAGAATTAATGTCTAGAATAATCAATCATTTAAAAGTCTCCGTCTCAAGCTTGCATTTTTCAAAAACTTTCCGTTGTTCACTTTCATTTACATTCCCAAAACAATCCGACCATTCAGACTTCCAATTGTGATTTCAAACAAGATCATATGTTGAAAAGACATAATATTATCCAAATTCAACGCTATTGTGCTTTTAGACAGAAAGAACAAAAACCTTTCAAAAGTCTTTGTGAGAAATTGATGTTCAATATCGGTACATTCCTATAAATGCTATTTTATCCAACAAAAAATAAATAAATAAACGTTAGTTTAATTCGGGAAAAAATACTTATCGCACAGTGAAAAAATGGAAAAGTGAATAAATGGAAAATAATACCTAAAAAGATAAATAAACCTACGAATTAAGTTTCCTAATTTAAAATGAAACAATTTAAAATAGTATGTTTGGGCAAGAGCTCTTCAAGTTTTTCAGCGTTTGGTTCCTTGTCAGCTATTTGACTTACAGACAATTATTTAAAGTATGTGAAATATGTGCAATACAAAAGAGTGCTTAATTTAACATGCATCAGTCAATTCAATCGTTTCGGCTCTGTCTAAGGTATTTGAATCACTCGTGAACTCAAAATTAATGAAATATCTTGAGTTTAACCATCTTATCAACGACCGCCAGTATAGTTTCCGTTCTGGGCACTCCACAAGGTTAACTTATAATTTTCACTGAAAGATGGAACCTTTCTCTCCATAACTTTGGTGAAGCAATGGTCATTTCTCTTGATATTTTGAAGGCCTTTGAAAGATTTTGTCACCCAGCTTTATTAGCCGAGCTTCGTGCATTTGGTCTTCATCCCATCCTCTTCAAGTGGATTGAAAGTTTGCTCGTAGATCGTTCCTTACAAGTCGCTCTGGGTAGACTCAAATCCTGTGCCCACACCACCAATGCCGGAATTCGGCAAAGTACTGTTTTCTCACCTCTTCATTTTATTTATAAATGGCCTCCTTTCCTCCACTTTCAATTCAATTCATAGTTTCGCCGATAACAGAACTCTTGACTTTGCATACTATTTTGGCAGAGTGGCTGACTCTCGTAGGACCACTCTTTCTGTTAGTAGAGACTGCATCTTTGCATTGCTTAACAGAGACCTATTAAACATTATCGCTCGGATCTCACAGAATCGTGTTGTGTTTAATGCGTCCAAAGTCCAATGTGTTCAAAGTCTTCTCTCATTCAAGCTGTTCTCTCCTCCTGCTGGCTACACTATTTTCGTTGGTGGTGTAGCATTTCTGAATCACCTTCTTTATTTATAGGATTTAACATGTCCAGCAAACTTAGCTGGACCGGCCACGTTTTCCAAATTGCGAAAAATGCCATGAAAGACTAAGACTTGAGAATAACTCCCATATATGGGCTGAGGTAACCCGCATTGCTTTAGCAGAACTAGGCAAAGTCCGACACAAAACTTTCAAGCTTATTGGCGGTGAAACCATTACTACACGTATTGAATCTCTCGTGCATTCACGTAAAGTGGGTTGCTTTTCGCTTCTTTATTTCTAACTAATGCCTAGTACTATACTCTTCGCGAAACGAATTCAACGGTCAAATCCCATACAAAAAGAGCTTTACTGACGAATTGAAAAGCTCTATTTGTATGGGATTCGACCGTTGAATTCGTTTCGCGAAGAGTATAGTACTAGGCATAATGCCTAGTACTATACTCTTCGCGAAACGAATTCAACGGTCGAATCCCATACAAAAAGAGCTTTTCAATTCGTCAGTAAAGCTCTTTTTGTATGGGATTCGACCGTAGAATTCGTTTCGCGAAGAGTATAGTACTAGGCATAATATGGTCATTATTCCAACGAAATTTCAAGTCTGATCCCTCTAGCGTCTCAACTCTCCCATGCTCTCACAATTTCTACCCTTTCGAACACTGCCAGTCGAACTGTTAAATGTCGCGATTTTTTCTTATACTATTGTGGAACAGCCTACCTTCTACGGTTTTTCCCGCAGGCTATAAAAACATTTATTTAAAAAAATGTGCACCACTATCTCCTGCAAACTCAGCCCTTCCTCTTTCCTTTCGTTAACTTTCCTTCCACCAAGGCTGTGCGATAGCATAATTGGGCATCCACTGAGCCTTCGCATTATAATAGAAAAAAAAACTTCTTAAGAAATTTGTCTTTATAGACTATAAAGTAAAACCGGCACTAAGCAATTCAGCAAATATTTAAAGTATGACAAATTTCGTCATCAATCAATTCTTAGCTGAGGTCTATCATTTGATATAATACATAAAGCCCAAATAACAAGGCTACACATAACAATAAAACAGCGCCCAATGTGGGAAACTTGAAGACTTGGTTGCCCAAACTCATCAGTTTTTTGTTGAGAGCGGTTCACTCATTATTCTGAATATACTATTTCAACCGGATTGCATCATAACTTGCATCACTCTTCCTATTATCTCTGAGTCAAGTAAATATTCACTTAACAGCTATCCCACGATTTACGTTTACAATAATTTCTAGATGAAGAAAAATTCTGAAAGTTTGCACTAAAAGTAAGAAATGTAAAATTAATATTAAAAACATGTAATATTATACACTATCTGTGATTAATAATCCAAAATTTTGATGTATATTTTTCAAACAAAGTGAAAACGGTGTGTACATTTCAGAATAAAACTTTAGAAAAATTTGATGTCGCATAAAATTTAAAAGAAGTGAAAAAAATTAACTACCTAGCGAATTATTTTTAAAAAAACGCAAAATTTCTTTGACGCCTGTATGCATGATTGAAGATAAGATTTGGATTCTTTACATAATATTTTATGAAACTAATCTCGGAAATACACTAAATGAAAATTTCATATCCAATAAGATATGCGAAACAAAAGTAATTTCAAAATAATCACATGAGCTCGACGTTAAACTCGATTTCTCGATGAAGCTAGTCCAAAAATAGCAGTCCTTCAATCATTGTTCCAGGCGTATATTTTATACTTGTAAATTTATAGACATACTATAGAAAATATTTTTTGGCGAAACAAAATGAAAATAGAAAAACAATTTACTGGAAATAGCAAATATATCGGATCCACGTGGATCTTATCTAGAACTGGCCCAAACTATGAAAAAAATTTCATATAAAAAATAAGTAACAAAATTCAAATGTGACATGTTTTCAATGTAAACTTCATCTTCTGGTTTTATTTCACTTATTGTAGTAACATTTCTGCAGAATTTTTTTTTATTATATGTAATCAATAAATTTCTTAAAATTTAAAAACAAACGTCGAAGTGCAATTAGAATGATTTAAAGGTAAGACATATTCATAGAAGATGAGATAAGGAAATTATCAAATATATATAGGAATAAAATTTATTCTATTTACATATTGAAATAGATAACAAACAACAAACTATGAGAAAAGTTATCATTTTTGAACAAAAAAAAACATGTAACAATATGAAGAGGCAGGCAAAAAACCTCAAATGTAATTTAATCAAAACGATTATTGAATCAAATAGATGAACAGTGGATTTTGCTAGAGCGCAAGCAGAGTATTGGAAACGTAAGAAATTGTCTAATGCAAAGTTGTGTATAAGCTGAATTTAATATTAACTAAAAAAAGAACTAAATAAATTGAGCATATGTAAGGAATCTAGAAAAAAGGTGAAATGAGAATGTGACAAACCTAAAAAAGTAAACCTTAAGTGGTATGTGTTTTTATATTCGGAGAGAACAAGATTGACTGTAACATTTAAAAAAGAAAAATACCTATAACTAATAATTAAATACAAAAAAAATAAACCTACGTTTTAAAATTAACTCGACACAAAGAATGAAACAAAAAACAATTAGGACAACAATACTTTTGTTTTTCAAACTGTAAATAGGTCAAGTTGATTTATAGTGCAATTAATTATTTCTAAAGTAAAATAATGGAAGAGACAGAGTTTTATTTTATCATGCGTTTTTTATATACACTTTACAATATTGTTGTTTTCTATATCCTACTCCCCTATTTATGTTTTATTTTTCTCAAATCGCACATGGTACGCTTTAAACTGTTCTCGTCTTTTACCGCGAGTCTAAACATGTTATATTTATGTGTAAGTCAGACGATAGTTCAATCGTCGATATCTGTTAAAAGAAGTCGCTCCAATGTTTCGAAATAGTCATGTGGAATTTTTATCGATGATTTCGAGTGAATTTTAAAAAGTTTCAAAGAGCATCACAGAGTTGGCACAGAGTAGCGGCTGTTCACGAATATTTAAAAAAACAATTCTTCTAGCTTAGTTATGTATTTTCGACTCTCTTATTTCAAAATATTGCTATGTGTCAAAAATGTTTGATATACCGTGCATCACATGGCGCTTTTTCTGACGGGTTCAACAAGAAGTGTCATTAGCATACATGTACGTATCTGTCATTCAACGGCCGCTCTGCAAAAGTGCTTCAAAATTATAATAGAAAACGAAACACCAATCTGTATCGAAACATCAAGTGACATTTCAAATTTCACATCCCTGAAGCGTTTAGTAGCCGGACGACGTTCAACTGACGACTGTCAGTGAAAAACAATCAAAACAAGCGAGAACAAAGATCGAAAATTCAGTCGAAACGTGTACTTTCGCTTGCGAAAATCAACACCACCATCGTATGAGAAAATGAAAATCCTGCCAAAACATTACTCACCTACGAGATGAAGAAACCACTCCATTTCAAAACCAAAATTTACTCAAACTCCCTACCCAATCAAATTTTATCAAAACGGAAACGCAAACAAACCAAGTTCTCAGTTTTGTTTGGGATACATTTCAAAATCTTTTGACGCTCTATAGTTTTTCAACTAAATTGCACTTCTCCAAAAACACATACAATAGAAAAGGAATACAGAAATAAAAACTAAAACCATACCAGCATAACCAACCACTTAACAACAATAGATATTCATTGATTACAACAGGTACGAAAAAATTAACTGCATACTACAAACCTCCCTCAAACTATCTATGCCGACAGTCGATTGTTATATTATCATTATATATAACAAACACCGCAACCAACCACAATAACCTTTAGAATACACAGTAAAACAAAATTATACACACAACCTCCTCAACCACACAACTACAATAGCCATTAGTTTTATTTCTTGTTATTTCTTAATTTATATATTTTCTAACTATTATCTCATAATGTTTTGAGCTTGTTTTCATTTCTACGCCACGTTATTCTCCACTAAGATACGATAGGTTACGATATGTGTATTTATCTTATAGCAAATGGGAAAAATGACAAATTTCTCCCCGCAGCCAGAACAAATGCTAACACTGGTTTTTCTAACGTGACACGATTCCGTGCTCGATCACCAGCTCCTACAACTTCCGTTGGCTAATCCAAACAATGTTTGTTGAAAGAAATTCAAAAAACGAGTGCTCCAAACAAGCTGCCTCTACACAGAAATTATTTCTATCGTGTCTTAGACTATTCGGGTTTCAGAAATATTTCAGAATCAAAACACAATCTACACCTAAACACATAACCGACATGTTATTTCGAAAACCTTTTAACATAATTCTGAAGCAAAACATATCTCTAATTTCAAAAATTAATCGGTTAATGAAAGCCATCTAAACACAATAAAACAGGAAAACTAAGAAGCTGCGTTCTACTCTTTATTATTATTATTGTATCTGTAACAGTACAATTTGTCATTACTTCAAACAATGATGAATCAAACTCTATACAATAAGTCAAACTAAACTAAAACAAAAATTACATGAATAATTTGCAAAAAAAAAGTTTTCGTGAAGAAACTGAATAAATGGAAAAATGATTTAGAGTAACAATTTATTCAATGCATATTACAATAGAATAAGTTTAGCTGCGCTACCCCTTAAGAAATAAATAAATCTAAGCTAAACAAAAGGAAACATTCACAATACTGTAAGAATTCTAAGAAAAAGCAGTTGTAAACACGCATTCAAAATGCACGGATTTTTTTTTTCATTTAGTTCAAACAAACAAAAAATCGTTTTGCGGCGGTTATTACTGCAACATTTTCCGTTCTAACGACCCGGGTTCAATTCAATTAAATTCATTGCTCGCAAATAAAAACCAAGATGAGTTAAAGAAACATGCATTTGGAAAAAAAAAACCTCTGAAACAAAAGACTTTATTGCACGAAATTCACATATTGGAAACAAACTGAAAGTGAAAATTATAGACAATTGTATGTTTTAAGCCAACAAGCAAACAAAAGACATTTTTTCTGAAAAACATTGGCAGCACTACTGCCTTCTAGATTTTCCGGTTGTCAATAGCAATAGCGAAAAGTAAATTAAGTTCCAAACTGTAACGATTTTTCTTTGTCTCAATATAATGCGAAAGCAGAGAGTCTTAGTAAGTTTAATGCGATGAAAATGAAATTTTAGTGGTAACAATTGCAAATTCATATACAAAACAAATCAAAGTGTAATTTTATGATAGGTGATACCGTTTTTATTATTAATGATTACATGTGTTAAATCACGCATATTGCAACTTATGTTATCGTATATTGTTTACTTTATTATGATGATGAGTTTTAAGATTTGTATTATAAAATATAGAATTACACACTTTTTTGGTTTAATCTTTTGATCATCTTATTATAATCAGTTTTGGATAGAGTTGGTAATATATGATTTTTTATTTCGATTTAAGTTGTTTTAATTGATTTTTCTTATTCATTTTCAGGAGAAATTATGGATAGGTGAGAACTCCTTGCAAAAAAACTTACAAAGAACTATCCAATTTATTCTTTCGTAGTTCATGCAATTCTACTTCATGATGCTTTGGAATTGCATTAGAACACTCATTTGTCACCTTTCTGTCTTCATAAGAAATCGTTTAGAGGTTTGAATCTTAGAAAGCCTCTTCTAGTTTCTAATCTATGCTGAGGTGAAGCTCCATCTCTGTTCCATATCTGCATATCTGCTTTCGAACAAACTAGCTATCAGGCAAAGACACCTTGAGAATTCTACTAGGTCCTTTGTTGAAGAATCAGTCTAGGCAATCGCTAGACAGTCGTGACCCTTTCTGATGCGCATCTTGCCAGGAAGATATTCAGTTGAACCCGAAGTGCTCTTTAATATGTGGGGGCCATTGTCCAAAAGAACGATAGGTTCAACAGTTGGGCGTTGGCTACAACGATTTCTGTCGGAGCTGTGGCTCAGGAGATGAGTCCCGTCCTTTATCTTATGAGCCAATAAGCGCCTTTGGAAAGGAGGAGAATGGCTTCGCTCGAGAGCCCTTTCCTTTCAAGCTGATTATCAAACGAAGCAATTGGTTTCCTAATTACAGTTGCTAAAGGAAAGTGATATATGTGCTATCAAACGGGACTTACGGTTAAATTCCTACGGTGACAGCTACTTGACATATTTACATACCTACCTAACGAAGGAGGACTACTAAGAACATTCCACTGCAAGTATAATTTGGTTCAAATTAATAAGCTAAGGGGTGATTATACACAGTTTATAAAAGGCTAAGAGGCAATTAAGCAGTGTCTAATGCTGGTTTTCTTCACTTGATAATCGGCACCATATCCGTCTTAATGTTCACGGCCGACTTTCTAAATGCCTCGACCCCCGACTAAAGTCACGGTGAATAAAACTACAGTTACATAACTTATTTTAACCTAACATTTTAACAAAACTTTACCATTGATACCAGGTAAAGATTTGATCTTTCGTCCGAGTCATAGCATTAAATTCTTTCTCTGGAATATTTAACAAACTAAACGTGCAACTACAATAAAGCTCCACTCCCCAGTGTCTCTCTTATCTTTTGTAGACTCTTACTAAATCCGTCACCATCATTACAGCGTCAACTGTTGATTGCCTATTTAAAAAAAAATTACGGGTCCGATAGTCCCTTTTCGCTTTCGATTTCAGACCACAGCCGATCGTATTCAGCAGACATATTGGCCTGTAACGTACTAGCTCCGCAATAAATTTCTTCTCTTAAACAGGAAAAGAAATTTCTTTGCTTCCACTGATTGGGATAATGCCTTGCTTTAGGCACGTTGACAAAACACTTAGACAAAGGCTTTTGTATCTGCTTGATTGCGAGTTTAAGCACTTTAGTTTGTAGCGCATCCAGGCCGGGCACTTTATAGTCATCGATTATCCGTATGGCTCCTAGGACTTCTTCCCTGTTTACAGCAGGCAAATTGTCAAGATATACCTGCATTGACGGCTGGCTTTCACCCTAGTGTTGTGAAAACAACATTTTTACTATTTGCTGGACCATCTTTGTGCACATGATTTGAGCTTTGTACGCTCTACTCCCTAGATTAGAATTGACCTCACTACATATTTTCTTAAAGTTTTGCTCCTTCCGTTCATTTTCATACTGGCTCTACAGTCATTATACAAACCTAGCACTCTGGTCTATATCGCTCGGCTTTGTGACACATTTTCCAGAGCTTCTTAGTTTGTGCATCAAACCAATGTTTTACCTTTCTAGTCTTGAGATAAGAATGCCATGGCAAGGAAGCGTCACGTGTCTGCAAGAATCTATGGACTTATCGTGATAGTTGTAGGCCGTTGGCAACTTTAGATGTACTATTTGCTAGCCAACTAAGACATAGCTCACAAATTTGAGGTCTGAAATTGAGCGCAAGTCTCGCTAATGAAGGTTTTGGTATTATGAAGTTAATATCTAACTGCAAAAAAGCTTCCAGTAGTAATCGTACTCTGGCGTTAAATATCTGGCTTCTCTACTCCTTTCTTCAAGCGCTGAAGTTACCGGTTGTGAAATTTGGGCTCTAACACCTAGTTATCTGTTGCTATCTTTTCCAAAATCCGTTCAAATACTGCCTTTGTCAGACTCAATGCTGAGCAACAACTGCATATGTAGATATCATTAACTTTAGCGCATACATATTCATTCCTTGGTTGTTGTCCTACATCCTGCAACGCTTGATTTCCTCAAGCACACTGCTTCTTTTACTACAGAGATTTTGGTGTTGCTCTCAAATTATGGATACGTCGTAAACCTACTCTAAGCTCGTAAGCCTACTCTGAGAGCCGAACCTTCGCTCCTTAACAGTGATTGATGTTTAATCGTCTGCTCTTTATTTGCGCCTGGAGATCAACACCTTTTTAAAAACTGTATAGCTGCTGCTACCTGTTAGGCGCATGTTTATCGCAGGTTTTGTTTTCGCTATAAAGGGGACAATTTGAGTCCTTGGTACAATCTTTGGCATTATGACCCTCATCTTCACACAATCAGCAAAGCGGTTACATGATAAGTGTCACAATTCCGGGCATCTAAAATACCTTTTCATAAAAATTTGCTTCCGAAGCCTACATAATACGCAATCAACAAAGGTTTAACCTGGTGCTAGGACCTTACGTGCCTGGTCGCCACCGAGATGGTAATTTCGTCAAGATCGTAGCATCCAATTGCTAATCGTTGGTTGAGCGGGCTCGACTCTACTAGATTTGAATAGCAAGTAGCCCTTCTATGTCCATCTGATGGAGATTGCGTGGTCATTTAAATCCTTTAAAGCAAGGTCTGCCTGCATTTTGCACAAAACGTCCGCATACGTTAAACCCTATTTGACGGTAATAACCAAAGCAAGGTGATGATTCCGTATTTTCAAATCAATCTACATTGGCCCATCATTCTTTTTTCGAGTTTTCTGCTTGTCTTCTTGACTGGAACGACGCCTGGAAGTAAGTTGTTTGGTGTAATCGCCCTTTTCATTTCAGATTCGACCTATGGCTCATACGAATCGAAAACTTCCTCCTTTGGTCAGTTTTGGGTTTCAGTATTTGTCTGCGGATCGATTGGCTTTCTTTATTCTTTATTCCTTCCTGTAACCTTTCATTCATGCAGCCAGGTTGGACAGCATATAGAAAATGGCCCAAATCGTCCTGCCGTTGAGAGCTTATTGGCCTTCCACACTTCCTACCCTACCGTTCTCGGTGAAAGGCTGCTTGTTTGTTATTTGCCTAGATTTTTGTAGACCGTTCATAATCCACCACCATCACATATAACCTACACTGCAGCTTCAGCTACACCTTTTGAGAAGCTGAATTGTGAAAAACACATATGTGTTTTACAATGTGTTGTTTTTCGCTTCTTTCGACTTAGATTTGGTTTATTCAATGCTATGTAGTATGATATGCTTTGTATTTCCATCAGTCCAGGCTATTGTTGTTCACTACTTTTTCAATTTTGATCAAAAATTCGTAGGCAGTTGTTTCATTTTGTATTACTGAATGGACATACTTACTTCAGCATCCTGGATTACTTTCTTCAACGCTAGATTGAGGAAGACGCAAGTAAAACCGTTTGTTTTTGCAGAACGTTTTTGAAGCTGATTGGCATTGATAAGAACCCGGCTACTTTGATCTGGCTTTGATTATTTGTCTTGGTCATCCGTGTCAATTCTTTTGCAGCCGTGTTTTACTTTTATTTACCTTTACTATGCTATAAAATAAGGCTTTAAGTCGATGAAATCATGGAATAGTTTCAAACCGTAATCCTTCAGGTCATATTCCAGAGAAAATCTGACGTGTTTCCGATTTTGGTGGAGTGAACTATTACTTCGAGCGATTAGGGCTATATGGCTTAATATGCCGAAAAATGTCCATTCCTCTCTGTGGAGTAGATCGGCACAAATTACAAAAACTTTAACTGACTATTATATACAACTTTAGTTGGTATATTTTGTATTCGGTTTCCTTTATAATATAATTATAATTTCAGTAATATAATTAGTTTACCAGATATTCCAGCGATCCGTCATCAGTTAACACGGCCTCTAAATGATTAAATTATTCGTTGTTCAAAGTATTGGATCCATACTTCCATTATTCTCAATTGCTCAGAAATGGCTATGCTAATTGTCCAACGAGTTGTGCACTGGTCTATTTGCCAATAAAACTTCATTTATTAGTAAAGATTTAATCTGAGATTAAAAATTATTGGGTCTGCAACCTTCTTTCTATTATTTTTTTGAATGAATTTAATACGGCCGACATACACTAGTTGATAAGGTACCGAAACTATGCAGGCGTAGAGGAAGATTGTATCTGGAACATTCCACGAAATAATTTTCTTCCAGAAGTCATGAAAAAGTGAAAAATTCAACTAAACAGCATAATCACTTATTGAATAAGTACTTTCAATCATTCCTAAAGTTTAAGAATCAGATTTGATTCAATAGTTGAATTTCAAATAACAGCCTGGTTTGACCAATTGAAATAAAATCTAATCAAAATGGGGTAGCGAAAATTTATCATGCGTACCGAAATCCAATTAAGTTGCATATTGCAAATGATATTTAATTTAAAAATATAACTTTCAAAAACTACTATTGACAACATGGAAATTTAAAGGCAGATTCTAGTATATGATTTCATATAAATTGCTCGAATTTATCTGATTGCTTTATTCTTCGTTTACTTATGTTTTTCTAATCTATGAAGATAAAATTCTAAGCCAATGCTTCTATTTCAAATTAGACGCATCTATATCAGTATGAACTTTCAATGATTGCTAGAAATTTCTCTTTTGCTTTACGAGTATTAGACAAATGTGAAGTAATGGAAGAAATGAGAAGCACGACGAATGTGTATTCTAAACCATAAAGCAAAAGGAAAATCACTTGTCAATCATCCACACATTCAATTGTATTATAAAATTCATATTCTTAATGCCAAAACAATTTCAAATTATCGCAACATTAATTATGAACAATCAATATCAATAAACCAAACAGTAATTTTGGGTGAATTTTACTATTCAAGATTGGAAATTGTTACAACGGGGTGGATAATAGTTAAGTTCACAACAAATTTACTGCACAATCTCACACTTACTACAGTATATTCCAAATAATTAAATGGCATGTAATTTAAACGTATAAGAATAAATTACGAAATGCAGATTGATGCTGAATATCTTCATAGGATAGAGTAAATGCATTGTAATGAATTATACTTTAAATAACAGAGGGTGGAAAAGTCTACAAGTATTACCTATGTACATTTTACTGATTCTCAAAAAGCATAATTGTAGGCATTGTAAATTGAAGAAGCAAACTTATACAGTTTAGAAAAAGATTCGTTCACACCGATTCGTTCGTTCACACTTTAAAGTTTAGAAAAAGATTCGTTCACACCGAAATGGCGAGCACCTGCATGAATTAATTTTCAAACAATGACATTGTCAGATTTATTGCAGCTTTTCGATTAATCAAAGCTCTTCTTACTCTCAGAAGTAAATAAATGCTTTTGCAATTTTTCGTTTATAATTTCGAGTAACATAAATGTGCAATATTCCGTAAGTAAAATGACGAGGACGAACGACTTTGAGGTGCGTTTGTAAAGACTTCAGGATTTGATGTGTGTTTCCAGGAAACCCAGTTCTGAGTAGAATAACAAAATTACAATATGAGACAAGATAGATTAAATAAGTCACTTTAACAAAACAATTTCAATATATTTCAAGTATTACAACTATAACAGTCCACATTGTTTATCTACAAAATGATTGATTTTGCAGCAACTTATCTATTATAAAACGTATCGTGTTAATGGGAAAATTGTCATCTAAGTTTTTTATTTGATTTATAGGTATTTCTAGAAAAAAGCATAGGAAAAAAACCTTTTAGAGTCTTTTGACTAAAGTTTAAAATGTTACTAGTAAATTAAGTTACTAGTAAATAATTATTAGTTAGAACAATAGCAATGAATTCACTTGTAAGAATTTTTCTATTGGTTTTTTTGAAGTAATTTCTTTTATGGTTTTTTCATAAATCCACCATAATAAAATAATCAACAGCCTTCGTGTTCATTTTTTTTAACTTTTCCCATTTTCCGAAACGAACAGTTGAAACTGGTTTTAATTTATCCACCAACAATACTTATGTATAAAAGAACAACAATAGAACGGTCATATTAATTTTAAGTCTATAACTAACTACATACCGACAGATTATCGATATTCTCGATTGTGAAAGATTGTGTTATCATAAAACTGATAAATCAAACATAAAGAAATTTTTTACGGTCACATGTATTAAATGCTTAATGGAATCTAACATGAAATTCAAATGGATTATTTTTTAGCAAACGGGTTCAATATTTCTCTTCCTAGAGTTAAAGACAAAATATTATTTACGCATATTTTATGTCATATTGGAGTTTCGTTATATTCTAGTAGATATACGTGATTGTGAGATGTTTAAGTCAATTGTTTCGATAGTTCGAGCACGTCATTGGTTTTCGGTTCAACTCGATTTTAAGCTCGAAATAAGCAACAGCCCATTCGGTCTGCCAAAGTACGTGTGAGTATACAGAGAACAATTATTGACAACCAAACTTTGAGAGCTATTGGTTTCAAATATAAGCTTCAGTGTTTTATTTTATCACGGCCATAACAACAGTTCCATTACCCAGCTAAAAAGAGTTTTTGCTCTAAATTGATCTCAAACACTCAAACCGGTTAACAAAGTCCAGAAATTGAGTCCCGCAGTGGAATTCAGCAATCAGGACTGCCAATCGAGTCCAGCAACCGAGTCAAGCCATCGAGAAACAACCATTTTCATCTCCGCGACCAGCCCATTGCAGACTGTGGTTGTTCTTTATTTGCCATTGGCTGATCTCCCGATTGGTTCAATCATTTGCCTAAGGACTCGTCATCCGAAGGTGTTCAACATGTTTGCGGATGCTTGTATGCCACGACTTTTTCCTCTGTCGTAGCTTAAACATTTATCAGCCATATTTTTAAAAAATTGGCATTCATGCAGATCACACACAATAGTTCGTTTACTGCTACCAAGTCCATCATGTACGGCTTGAAGTCCCCCACATCGTTTAAACTCCCGTTGCAGTTTGAACTCCATATATCGTTTGCAGGGTCATTTTCGTTGGTACAATCCTATCCAAAATATTATGTTAGTTCCGAAACGAGTTAAAATTTGACGTAGGCCGGATTATTGGTCCATTGCTTCAAGCCTAGAGGCCCGGACTCTCTAACACTCAGTTTCTTTCTCTTCAATCGTTACCCGATCTCCGATCAATTCTAGCAGCACCGCCGCGGAAAGGCGTATCCAAAAACTAATATCATTCAATGTTATCGGAAGAAAAGTATCCCGTTTTTCAGATCAGATTTTTTTTAGAAAATAACTGATATTTTCCTCTTATAGCGATTTCATTCCATTGAATATTTTGCATTGATGCCCGTGATGCACTTAAATAAATCTGAGGAGCTCCAAGATTATCAAGAATGCAAAACAAACTAACAGAAGAAATATATACTGAATAAGAACTATAATAACTTTAAATGCAAAAAATAGAAAACAAACAAAACACACAAAAGACTGAATAACTAACAGCATTAGGCTAAACTCTAAACAAAAAAAAAATAATTTTAGTAGAAACTCTTGGAATATCTTTTGAAATATGACGTTCATTGATTTTATTTGTAAATGACGAACAAGTATCCAAACTATTATTGAAACAAAAGTGCAGTTCTTACCCAAAGCAGATATAAGAAAAAACACGTCATAGCTGATTGAAAATGTAATCTAGTAAAACAAAAAAAAAATTAATAGCCAAGCATACATCTATTCAAAAATAAATCGAAAAGATAACCACCGAATGGGTTCAAAATTTAGGCACACTCGACACTGTATTATTCCCTTTTTCCACGTAACTGGTTGCTTTATTTATCGAACGTTTGAGTAGCAAGAAAACTATTAAAAATATCCTTACATTCAAGTCACTAGCTAAAATTTAAATAAAATAGTCATACGCTTTCGGGACCAAAAACCAAGCCACATACACTTTGAAATCTTATCAATCTTTCCATATCGGATGAATAAAATCCAAATAAAAAATTAACAAGTGAAATTATGAATTTTCACAATTCGGAGCAAATTTTGAATGAAATCTTGTGATTTGCGGTATCTCCTCTCATTTTAATATTTCGTTCCCCCAAATTCATATGCTTATATGCAACAAAGATTATTGAATCTTTCATGAAAAAAAAACCAGATAAAATTTAATCGAATAGAAACCCACATATAAGTCACATGAAAATATTATACCCGAAAATTGTCCATAACAAAATGGAAAAAAATATATTGTATGCATTTTACGATGTATGTATCTATTATACATATGGTGACTACATTGCCTTTTAGTGTCTGACATTAAATTTATATATATTCTATATTGACAAAAAATTAAAATCAAACAAAATATTGAAAGTATATATCTCGTAAAGTAAATGTATTAAAAAAAGAATATGTGAAATGTGGATTGTTATTTATATATTTAGGAATAAATAAAAATTTTGCGAACTCTAGAAAATGTCTTATAGCTAAGTAATATTTTTCGCAAACTATGTAAATGCCTCCATATTGACTTTATTATTGTCAAAACCTGTGTTGTTTTTGTTGTTTTTATGGAGATACGAATGCTCCGGAAATCTAAAAAAAAAAATGTTTCCTCTTCAAATATTTACGTTGCCTATTGTACGTATCTTTCAATCAACATTCGTTACAATTGATTTCGAAAAAAATGTCTTCTAATGTAAATAAAACTATAATTTCGACCACAAAATTAACGGAAATTCAAGGATTTTGAGCAGCCGTCTATATAAATTTCAAAGTAATTATGCATTTTCATGAAGAAAAAATTGAAATATCAAAGTATACGACTTTATTTTTGAATAAACAAAACTATTATTTATGAAGGGAAGAAGAAAAACAAACCTTTAAAAAATAAACAAAATGGCGAAAGTGTATTACTTGATGCAAGTTTATAAGTAAAAAAAATATTGAAGAAAAATGTTTTATTGAATATTTTTGTATACAACTTTTTGAACATTAAAACAAATATGAAATTGAATAGAAATAACAACTATGAAGAATATCACCCCCCAACCGCCATAAGCCGATGGGGCCATTCACAATAAGGTACTGTGTAAACTTAAAATATTTAATAATGACCGTTCAACTTATGCATAACTTTTTTATTTATGAACCTTCAGCAGTATTTCTTGTGCTGCAGATTCGGTTAAAAGAAAACTTAAATAACCATGATGCGTTCATAATGTATTTGTCGAAATACATTTAGTACTCAATCAAACAAAATCCATGGCTTTTGTATGTTCGTATACATAAAATTTACATAATTCGTAACTTTGGAATATATCTCATTCAGAATAACTACAAATTCACTCAAAAACTATCATAAAATTATCAAAATGAAAACTGAAAAGTTCGAAAAGTTGAAGCCAAATTGTAAATTTCTCATTTTTTCGTTCAAATCATAGATCATAATCAATCGATTTAGGACGAAACTTCGTCGAATTCAATCTTCGGATGATTTTATCAAATGGGATTGTTATACTTGTAGATAATTGAATATGAGAAATAGAATCACGGAAAATGACGGCAACTGTACGGATGAATATTATAGAACAGTTTTGAAGGGAATACTGATGTCGAATACACGTTAAAAAATGTGTATCTATTCAAAAAAAAAAAAAACAATTGAAGCTAAAGCTATCAGTTTACCCTCTTTAATTTTTTTCCGAAACAGCTAGAAACAACAATTGCACAAGAGGTATTTTGATGAATTGGCATTATACACTATGAAATTGACACAAATCAAAAGCAAACAACATAAATATGCATGTTTGAAGCAGTAAATAAATTTAAAAAAAAACAACAATACTGTAACATATTTATAATTTCCAATATCAAGTATTTATTATACTGTAATAAAAGAAAACATTAAAAATAACTATGAAAATGTTTGATTTCAATTGTAGGGGTTAATGGTAAAGAGAATAGTTTCAGAATCTTTGGATGCTAATTTTTGCAATGTCGCAGCCTTTTCACATGAGAGTGGATAAAGCAGGAGGACAGCAACATCCCCGTATTGGTATCTGATAAGCTGTTCATTATATCTCAACCTGTGTAAATCAATACCTCAACCTGTGACCTGATGACGGAACTGGGCATACTCTAAAGATTCCTTTTAGGTCCGTCTAACTGTGGTCAATTTACTCTTTTATCATAGCGGTCCAAATGTCATCCAAAAATTTGTGGCGATTTGAAAAGTTTGGCGGATTTGCATTTGAATTTCTTGAATATGATGGCTTTTTATTGATCTATAAAGCTTATTTTGACAGCTTCTCAGACGTTCATTTTTTCTCATAATATTAGGGACACTATATTATAAAAATAGGGTACAGCATCTGACCTAAGTACAAAATCAGACAATTTTGATGACGTGGCAAGCAATGATATGCAAAATGTGCTGGTCGAATTTAAATTTGGAGACAAAGACAACACCGAAGTCATTTAAGTTATCAAGAACGAAACCAGAAAGAAAACAAGAGAAGGTTTCCTTAGACATTATGTGGCAATTTCAAATATTCAAAGTAAAAAAGTTGGCAGAGCACCAGCTGTTCAATGTGCAGAGCTAATTTGGAAGATATTCGCAGTCTTAATGAGAACTTATAACTTTAAATATCTTGAAGCCATCGATAATAAAAAGGCAAGAAAAATTTATTGACAAGAGAGGGTCAGTTATATAAAGCAAAAACAGTAAAGAACCAAGAATGGTTTCTTGCGGGAATCCAGGCGTGGGACGAAAGAGAGTTGAAGAAAATGTATTGCCTGTTACTACACATATACTATTATGCACTTAAGAGTGTAACCAAGAAAGAGATGGATGAGAGAATCCATATGTTTCGAACTTTAAAAGTAGTGGCGTATGATTATCAGTGTCATATCCTTTGGATAAGTCAGTATATGTAATATCAACTTGTCTTTTTAGATTCAAAGTTGACAGAACAGTGTACGCAAGGCAACGGTTTGACAAAACCAAGTTTTTTGACAAAAACCAAGCTACTCTTGTCTTAGAATAAGCTGGATAATGGAATATAGCTTATTATACACAATGTGCTGGAGAAGTTTGGCAGAAAGGAAGTAGAACGGCAGTTGAATGTACTGACATGGTCAGCAAACTCAGGTATTGTGAATATTTTTGCAGCTTCTCCATGCGAAGGAAATTTCGCAGAAACTAGATTGCAAGTAAATATATGGTCAGAGGTATAATCAAAGAGGAGGAAAATCTTTTCGCCAAAACATTGCGAATGCCGTCGCAGCCACAATCGATGTTTTCATCCATGACCCGACGAAACAAAAAAGGGATACAAGGCAAGGAAAACACACAAATATTATACGCGGTGTGTATGGACGATTGGTAACCGAAGGAGGAGAAATGTACATTCAGTTTTTAGATCAACTCATCCATAAAATACGTATCATACACCGCTAAATAAATACATAAATATAACTAAACACTACAAAAAAAAATGCTTAGAATGGTTCTCTGTACAAATTCTTGCCACACATCAGCATCTATTCTTAATTCTCATCAATGTGAGGTCAATGCAATTGTCCATGGTCAGTGCTTCAAATAAATAGACTGTTTCCAAGAATTCGAGTTGGGCTAGGTCGTCAATCCAACCACTAAATTACTGGCCACTATGCTTCACCGATTTCGTTTAATATCACAATCAAATCTGAGTTTGTACAGTCTGTTTAACTGAAGGTTGTCGATGGGGCCAGGATTCGATGAAGAAAATGTAATGTGGCGGAAAACTTTCTTATAATTTGATTTTCATAGCCCTCGAAGTGAGCAGTTATTTGTATCAGACTATTTAAGGCGTTTAGCTAATGCTGTACTATGTACTTTCGAAACTGAACGCATTCAAGGCCCAAACTAGATTAGATGACCTTTCATCAATCAATTTCCTCAAAATTATTTTTAAGCTAGTAGGAACAGTTATAACAAACTTCCAATAAAAATCAAACTTATTCGTCTAATGAATCTTTTCTAGTGCATACTTACCAAATTTGCTCACAGACTGCAACATCAATTTTCGAATCGCGAAAACACAAAACACATTCATTGCAAGTATGATTTTTATTGCACATAACTTGTTACTTGATGCTAGCGATACCATTTCAGGCCGACACACGCGTTTATTTTTCCGTGCCTCGCATGTGTGGCTTTCACGTTTTACTTTTCGTTTTTCGAATTCTGACTGAATCCCGTTGCCTACATATAGGGATAGGGACACTCGGACCATAAAAATTCACCTAAAAAAACCAACGAAATCAACAAACAGTGCTATGGATGGAGCATGTGTATGTTGGCATATACACATTTGAATGCAAGTGCGACGAAATGAAAGCAAAAAGATCATAACGGAAAAAACGAAACTGCAGTTTGAACACGTACAAATTACTTTTGGATGCAGTTCGAAGCCTTCGAAGTCTTTTTTGGCTCTTTTTCGTGATACCAGAACTT
The DNA here is from genome assembly GCA_947369275.1 of Nemotelus nigrinus. NCBI lineage: Eukaryota > Metazoa > Arthropoda > Insecta > Diptera > Stratiomyidae > Nemotelus > Nemotelus nigrinus. The sequence goes on along the minus strand of OX376374.1, from coordinate 29,391,407 downwards.
TTGTATGTAATTTGTTTACACTTGGATGTGCGAACGCTCAATGGATGTTTCGATGCAAACGTACGAGCATAGAGCTTGGGCAAGCGAATTTCGCATAGCTTCCTGTGCAATTGAGATTATGGCATTAGTCCATGATCTCTGAATCAATGAAACATGACCATATCGACATCTACGTGGATACGATATGTTGTTTATCTTAAAAGGTAATTTTCAATTCAAACAGTTGCGATTGAGTACCTACATTTTCTGTATTCAGTGATTAAAATTTAAATTACATTGTTCTAGAGAAATGGAATAATCAAAATGTTTGATCTTTTAAATGTATCTTTCCCGAATTTCGAAATTTGAAGCTATTTACAAGAATACAAACCAAAGTGTTCATTAAATTACCTTTATAGTATCCTGGCTATGGTACCGGCTGAACTGAACCACCAATTTACAGTTATTCTAATTAATTGTGATCTACTGCTAAATAAAATACACTCTACTGCCCAAAATTCTAAAGTCTGTCATATGGTCTATGACTTCAAAAGTGCATTACAAGAGCATCTTGTATTGCAGATAAAATAGTTGATGATGAATATGCCCGAACGTTGCAATTTAAATGAAACTTCGATTCTCAACTAATATGCATAGCCAACATGCGAGCCCAACAGGAAACTTAAGGGGTCAGGCAGTTCGAAACAGATGCTCGAAATTCGATACAATAATTATTTCAAATTATTCATAAAACTACTATGTATATTGTAAAATAAAAACTATTTTGTACAGCTAATAACTGCGTCAAACAAACACAAATTTACTTCCAAAAGCCACTAACACAACTGGCTTTTCCGTTTTTTTTTCATCATAAGTAGCTCATTTACAATAGTTAAAATTTCGTCACTTTTCATAGTTTGAAAATCTCCGGCCAGCATTTTTCCTCTTAACTTAGCATGCGAAATTAAAATTTCAGTATGCTTGTTGGGGAGAGATCTAGACATTTTGTCCGACAGCACTTTATATCGATTACCTAAATCAGTCTCACTCCAAATTTCAGGTCCACAGTCCAAATGTATCCAATTCATTATTATATTCCGGTGTATCTTTTAAAATATTGCTACAAAGCACCATCATCGAATATCTTTCTTGATAGTTGAGGACGTTGCCATCGCTAAACCCGTGCGAAAATCGCGGATTCGCTTGTAAAAATATATTTATATAAGGTAGTTTACTTATGATACTGTTATTTGGGTTCAATGTAATTACGTTTTTACACGTTATTTCGTAATGCTTTACAATATTTCTAATTGAATGTTCCATAACTACATTCCTTGATTGAAAAATATAGATTCAAAGAAGTAATTCATACCTAACTAGTAGATATTCTTCGCTCTGTATTTATTATCAAAATGCCCGCCCGATTGACTAATCTATTGTATTTACATCCCTTGTAATTCATCTGTCACCGCGTACTAACGTTTTTTTGCTGAGCTTTCTAACTTCATTCTCTTGTGATTTCCTTCAACTCACGTCGTAATTTTTGTAGACTGTGTAGTGAAAGTCCACCAAACTCTGTTTGTTCTTCTACGATCACCTCCCTGTCATACCTTATTCCTTCTTTGCACTTTGTTCTTATTCGCTGATAAACTACCATCGCAATTTAACATGCAAATTCTTGATTTCGCTCTTTCCAAGGGAATCTAAATCTTTCCTTTATCCTGTGCCTTTTTCATATGTGAAAGCAGACCCTCGTCACCCTTCACTCCTACTTGTTGTTGACCTCGACTTCCAGGCGAAGAACAAAAATTCTTCTTTTCCGCACTATAACTTGTATAAAGCTGACTTTCAGAAAATGTCCTTTGAAATCAGTCTTGTCAATTGGAAGCCGTTTCTCAAGGGATTGGATGTTTCTTGCCTCTTAAACCAAATGATGGTTAACTTTGAAAATATCTTATGTTCTAGAAGCTAAAAAAAAAAAAGCTAGTGAAAAACAGAAAAAGAAGGGAGCATCTACTGATCTTCACACCGGGGCTCGACTAGCAATTTACCCCGCCATATCCGATGGTAGCGACTGTCAAATTTATGGTATGCCATCTGTGCGTGGGCAATTTCATGGCATGCAATTTCATTTAGAAAATGCCTCTGAGCGGGAAGGACGTGCGCTATATCTGAGCGTCAAATGCTCTTAAGGAGTTATTTGAAATGCAAATTCGATTTTTTCGTAATTTCCCACCATTTCATTGCTCAACGACATCTAAAAATCCCTTTAAATTCAAAATACCTACATCTTCTTATAAGAAATAAAGTATTCCCATGGTTCAGCGCCATTTTGAAAAAAAGAACTGTCAAAATATTGCAAGGCAGATTGCCGAGCAAATTGCTTACCATATTGCCTACCATTTATGGCAGACCATAAAATATTGCATACCATAGGCTGCCTCCACTGGCAATTTCAAATTTCATGCAATGGGAAATTGCTAGTGGAGGCAGCCTGTCAAGAAGTCTGTAGTTTACGTTCTGAAACTAAAAGCCTGCTCCAGCTGGTAATGCGTAATTACTTTTTAGGAATTGAGGTTTCCACTGGCTCTACATTTTACAACCCTCAGACTATTTATGATTTATTTGCTATCTTTCTCTTCCTCGATGTGTGCTGATTTTCCCCATACCTCAAGTGTATTATCATTGTTCAATACCAATTCTTTGGAAGTCGAAACTTTGATGCATACATTAGATTCTAATACAATATCTGGTCAGGATGGTGTTGTTGATGTAATTAGAATGCGCTTTTGGAAGGCGTATGGCTCTGTGAACCATAGTCTGCTACTAAATAAACTTGAAGGGTACGACATACTTGGTCCCCCTCTCACTTGGCTCGCTTTGTATCTTCGTAGTTGTCCCTGCAGAGTCACTTTAAACGGTTCAATTTCTTTTCTATATTTCGCACAACCGAAGTTCCTCAAGGATATATATCCAGGTATCTTGCTTTTTATTTTGCTAGTTCATGGGATTTTTTCAGCTTCTATATGCGGATGACTTGAAATTATTCAGCGTATAAACATACACATAATGTATTTTCTTATTCCTTGTCTGATGTTTCTCTGCCCGCTACCCAGCATTTTAAAGACATTGGTATGGTGTTTGGTGTAAAATTGAAATGTGATGTTAATATTATAAATATCACGACCAAGACCTCTAAAATCCCAATTAAACTTAGTTCAATTTTTATCCCTTAGTTTTAAAATTATTAAATTCTTCATTTTAAATTTCTTTTTTTATTATGTTTCACTTGCATTGTTGAAACTGTGATTGAATTATATATGCATGTATTGCAATTGATAATAAGAAAACTAATGTGTTAAAATTAGATGCATATGTGCATACATAAATGTCTACGCATGGATGAACATTATCTAAATTCCATTATTCACTAAGAGAAATCAAGTCATAAAGCAAGCACACAAGGCCATCTAATTGTATCATTTATTGGGAAATATGTGCCTACATATATACGACATAAATGCACACCTCATAAAGTCTTGGATCCATAAATGCATACGAGTACATGTATGCCATTCGGCAGCCAAAACACAAACACATTCTACCGTCTACCAAAAGTTCGAGGTCTGTCTTCTTGTTGTTATTGTCGAATTGATTTCGTCTCCTTCGCAAAAAGCCAAACAGAATCTCGAAAGAAAAATAAAAGCACGAAAAGATAAGAAAACGAAACCGCTACTCAATGCTCAATTTTTATAGTTCTTTGCCCCGTTCGTTGATGATGGTGCTGTGCCCATGTGAACGAACGAACACCCAACCGAATATGCAATTTTGCAGCAGACTATTTGCCAAACAAATTCTGGATGCATGGCGAGGTGAGCTGGTCTCAAGGGGGTGACGCGTCTGCCGGTCGGCAACAGTCCGGCCTGACTCAATTATATTTCAGTTGGGGCAGGCTCTGTGTTTTTGCTTTCAGTGGGGTCTCCGCCCGGGTTTACTAACCCCATCTACACGTTTGCTTCATGTGTTGTTATCTTTGTGGGCTACGACGACGCGACCAATTTCAGTTTTCACAGCACAAACAACTGTTTGGTTATTTTTTGTTGATAATAGGCGACTACATATATATGTCGTGAATACGACGACGAAAGTCTCACCTGTCTTTACGAAACTGGAAAACAATAGTATGCAGTCAGATTGTCATGAGGGTGAATGTGATTGAAGACATTCAGCCCAGTCAATCCATTAGCAGGAAACACAATTCTTGGGAGTAAGTACATATAATAAAATAATTTCGTAGTTCAGCACGATGTACCACATACGATATTTGCATACATGCATTCACAGGTCCATATACATCGATGCATGTAGGTTATTTTTTGTCTTAAAATATTTTTTTCGAAATAAAGCCCTTGTATTTTTTTACAAATTTCTTGTATATCTACAAATTTCGGTTAAACTCGACTATGTTCTCTCAATACTGCCCTACCAAGCATAAACGTTCTTTCGACATTTTTTTCACTTTGTATTTAATACCGAATTCGAAAACTGCATACTCTATTACATCATTCTAAAAAAATATGAAAAACCTATCTTTTGGAAGTATGTTCAAATCAACAATGAAAAAGCCCCAAGTCTACAAAAAACGTCCCACTACTATGCATAAACGTTATATCTACCGTAAATACTAAGCATAATCGTTCTATCTACGGTAGATAGAGCGTTTATGCTTAGTATCTTACTATGTGTAGATAGAACTTTGATGCGTGTAATGTTGACATTATTTCGTTGCATTTCAATTTTACCGGTTGTGTTTTTGTGGTTAAGTGTTTGGTTTTTGAGGGCGCTTTTTGTTTGTTTGCTTGTTTATCATCGTGTTGTCTCCTCGCTTAGTTTCTGTATGTTTTTGAGTATTATTCTACAAGTTTTTGCCCCTGTTACCACCAGAGGACGAAAAAAAAACAAAAATTGAAGAATAACTAACAAAAAAGTACAAAACATACACGAGAAGACAACACACTAAAAGTCAACAAACAAAGAAAACACCTCCAAAAACAAATACCCAACCACAAAATCACAAAAAAACAGCGCAATCTGCGAAATAGTCTAACGGCTTTGGGGGGCAAGTAGCCAAGTTTACCCCACAATTATCATAGAAAGTGCTAGAAACGCTTATTCTCAACAAAAAGCAGAGGAAATGTTTGTATGGATTTTGTTTCAAATTTTTTATGGATGACATATTTACGAAGGTATTTTTTCACACTCATCACATCATATTGAAAATTGAAAGTTGATATTGATTTTCGAAAATTTAGTGCAAATTCGAAATTTGTCGAACCACCCAGACTGTAACCAAAACTGTATTAGACCTACTCCTTTTTCAAAGAAACCTGTCCTGAGAATTTCGTTTCGCTAGGTTGACTGTTATAGGAGGTGACAGTTTTGGAGGAACACCGCTTGCTTTAAATTGTTTACTAAATGATTTTTTTTGGTAACATGTGTTAGTATGAAAATGACAAAAATTACCAATGCTGGCAGACCTTTATTTATTTATTTATTTACTGTCTAAATCAACAGATACCAATCCAATTAAAGATAAGACAAGGAACAAACTTATATATAAAAAGAAAAGAGACTATAAACTAAAACTAAACAAAGAATAATAAGGCGGTGAAATTTAATCATAATTCAACACAGATATGACATCAAAAATTCAAAGAGATACTTTATTTCATACGATAAAACGCATCCTCTGAACATATTTTTAAAAATGCGCAACGAAGGCGGGAGAGGACCAATATTCAAAGAACTATGTTGCCCAGGCAAGCGTAAAAGAGGAGAGTAAAAATATGTACGAGCAAATGGTACGTTGAGGATAAATGAAGACCTGGTAGAATGTACCGGGTCACGAACAGAAAACTGAGCTCTGGGGATATAAGTAATAGAACCAGTAATCATTTTATATAGGAGACATTCGTCGAAATACACTCTGCGTGAAATAAGGGTAGGGATTTCAAGGAAGGAAAGACGCATACTATACTCACAGTAGGGAATACGGAACTTGAGGAATAGTGGGCGAGTAAATTTACGTTGTACAGACTCAACAGACTCAATATTCGAGGACACTACGCACGAAGGAGATGTACAGGCGTACATACGAGGAAATATCAGTCAAATGTCTGGACGCTCTTAGAATGAAGCCGCACAAGCGCGAGGCCTTGGATGTGACACGCAAAATGTGGACATCAAATTTTAATTTAGTGTCAAACACAACACCAAGGTCCATGAAATTATCAATTGGATGGAGGGAAGAGCCAAGGATAGAATAGGGAAACGTGATATGGGATAATTTACATGTGAAGGACATCTGGAAACATTTAGCAACGTTAAGGGAAATACAGTTGACAGAGCACCAGTTACCCAGAGCAGACAGGTCATCCTGCAGCTGGGAGCAGTCATCCACTGACTCAACCACCCTGCAAATTTTCAGATCATCAGCGTACAAGAGACACGGGGAGTTGAAGAGAGAAGGAAGATCATTAATAAACAGGAGGAAAAGGAGAGGACCAAGAATTGACCCTTGCGGGACACCACAAGTAGGATAAAAGGGGGAAGAAGAACAAGAATGAAACGTTACAAAACAAGCACGATCACGAAGGTATTACACAAACTAGCAACGGAGCTGACCCGAAATATTGAAACCATCAAGCTTTGAAAGGAGGATTTCGTGGTTCACGGAGTCAAAAGCCTTGGCAAAGTCTGTATATAATACATCCACTTGCTTTTGCTGGTCGATAGCGGAGGCAACAGTATTGGTGAACGAAAGAAGGTTGGAAACTGTTGACCTACCTTTGACGAAACCATGTTGCTCAGAAGCGAGAAGAGGTTCAATTACAATAAAATTAAACCCTGTTGTAAACAACTTTTTTGAGAAGCTTACTAAAGCAAGATAGAAGGGATATGGGACGATAATTGGAGACGCAGGATGAATTTCCGGTTTTAAGGATGGGATAAATATTTGCTGACTTCCAGAAAGAAGGAAACGTACAAGAAGCAATACTAAGGTTAAAGAGGACAGATAAAGGAACACACAAGGATGATGACAATAACTTTGCAAATATGTTAGGTAAGCCGTCGGGTCCGCAGCTGCTGCTACTATCTAGGTTAGCAAGCAAACCTTCGACCTCCAGCGGGTTCGTTAAAAACAAACAACAATTATTAACATCTGGAGAGGGAATATTAGCAGAGAAAGATGGATTAGGTTGAGAGGTAGCAGAAGAAAAGAAATGAGCAAACAGCTCACATATTTCTTTAGGCGAGGAAGCAGACAAATCATTAAGGTGCATCAGAGAAAGGATAGAGGAAGACTTTTTAAGGGAACGGATATAGGACCAGAAGGGTTTCTGTTGACAGGATGATATAGAGGCTTCAATGTGGGCATGATAAACACTCATCGCATCTTTAACCATCTTTTTAGCATACGAGCGTAAATTTCTGTATCTCAGTAAGTCAGCCTCTAAGCCGGAGCTTCGAAATCTGCGACGCGCCTCACCTTTGGTTTTAAGAGCACGCATCACGTCAACAGTTAACCAAGGCGGATCAATACTTCTGCGAACACGAAAAGTGGGAGTGTGACAGAAAACAATATTAGACAAGAAATCATAGAACGCATGAAGGCCATCATCAACACTTAGACCTCTGAAAAAAGCAAACCAGTTAACAGCACTAATAACATTGGACATGGAAGTGAAGTCAGCTTTAGCAAAGTTATAACGCAGCGCAGAGGTATTTTTATTTTTAGGGAATGAGGTGAAGGAAAGCTCTATAGCAAGAGGTGGATGGTGAGGATCAGGACTGACATAAGGTGACAGAGCAGCACATAAACGAAAAGACGACAGAGGAGAGTTAGTAAGAACAAAATCAAGTATTCTGTTATTAACATTAGGCACATTATTCAATTGTGAAAAAGACCAAAGAGAGAAAAAGGAAGATGTGGCTAAAGAAATATTGCTCCTCGATAAAATTTCAGTGAAGGTTGTATCCCAGACTAAGCTGGGAATATTAAAATCACCACATAAAAGAACGAAAGAAGAGGGGTAGCAAGTGTTAAAAAAGGAGGAAATCTCCGTGAAAAAACGTTCATAAACTACAATAGGACTGTTACATGGGGTATAAATCGAGGATAAAACGTAGCTAAAAGTGCACCAAATTTGCTTCACATTCAAATCAACGTACTCTGTCCAATGAATGCAGCGGAAGTTATAAGAGAAGAAAGATTTTCATAAATTCAAGCAGCTCACAAAAAAATGCAAAACTTTGGAAACTTGCACTTTACATATTTACTTTTTCTCATTGACGAATAACTTGCATTCGAAAATTTAATGGTGACATCTGTTAGCACGAAAATGATTGAAATTGCTGCTCGATCACATTTGGTTTATGGTAAAACCAATTTACTGCATAATTTCTTTTTATTCTGATGAAAGCATCCGAAGTTAATAGGGCTTAAAGCTTTTATTTTGTTGAAAGTTACTTCAAAATGGCGCCAAAGCCACAGGATTAGCAGGATATTCACCAAACTTCTATCAAACTTGGTCCTATTTAAGGCCAATAGATATTGTGAATTTCATTTTGATCTGATTATCAAGCAGGTCGTAAGTTCTTTCGAGCAAAACTTTTGGGTGCTAAAAATAGGAAATTTGCTGAACGTTACGATGAGTAATTCGGAATTTTTTTTTTTTTTGCTTCTGTAAAAAAATTTAACAATCGTTAGCATTATTTTCTAAAAACTATAAAAAAAAATTTCAGGAGACTCGATTTTTTAAAGATTTTTGTCAAGGTAATTTCAAAATAATCTGATAGCTTTCAAAGATGGCTCACAGTTTTTTTGAAATTTTCTTAACTTTTAGAAATTAAAATTTTCCGAAATATCACTACGAAGGAAAAAGTATAACCGCTGTTTATTTTCTCTTTTTAGTTTTTCCAAGCACGTTTTTTTCTACTGAAATATAGAGGTACCAATAAATTCACTAAAACGCTCGCAATCGGCTCAGGGTTGAATATATTGCCTTGTTAATTAAAAAATGTTACAACTCATATGCATTATCATCTCCTCAAAATCTTAGCTTGATCAAATTTCGTGATCTGGAAAAAAATTAAATCTAAAATCTTTTATTATTTTCGTTAAATAATATTATCCTAAAATTCATAGCCTTCATTTGTAAATTTTGCTTCCATGAACTGTTTGCCACTTTACACTATGCTAGTGACGTACGCTTGTAGATATCAAAAATCACATTTAAGCCCAAAACCGTCTTACTTCTAGCCAGCCATTTACAGCTAGTGAGCATTTGAGGCAAGACAAAACACCGAGTGGTTTTAAAATTAATGGTTGTTTCCTATTTTATATTGTGTAGGAGTCAATAATTTTACAGATTGAATTCTCTATCGTCTCAATACTATTGAGCTTGCAAATGAATATCTTTGAAATTCAATTTTTTATATTTAATTAATTTTGCCCCAACTATTTTGTTTCTATTATAATTCATCACATATTCCAAATCAGCAAAAAAAGTCAAATGAAACACTCGCTTACATATAAAACTATGAAAATAATTTGTTTCAAAAACAGACTCCAACATTATAAATAAATAAAATGTAAAGAGTTCATGAGGTTGATGACCGTTCAAATGAAGATTTATCAAATATTTAAGGTTTTAAATTATGGCGCCCAGTGTGGGATTTATTTCTTACAATTTTAATTTTTTTATAAAATTTTTGAAAATCGCTTTTTCTAATAACAAAACAGTTGTAATCAACAAGAACAAAATCTGAATAACATAAATTATACAAAAACAAAAGGAATGATTTTAAATCAAAAGCAAAAAACACAACATATACTCACATATTCTTTGAAAAGTTAAAATGTAATAAAAAGTACGCCAGTGGCAGCCAAATGAAAGCATAGAACACAGGAGTGAGATTGGTTGCTGGTTGATGACTAAGTAATGTAAATGCCAAAAACTGCAGACTGAAAGCAACAATTACAGCAATGCCAGTGAATCCTACCTTGGACCTCAACGAAGATTTGATTTTACATATATTATCACACTGGCGAAGCAGATTGGGGACGAGTTTTCCACGCCTTAAATCGGGTATATTCATCATAGAGGTTGACGGCCAACCAATGTGCTATTAACTCGCTTCCATATATTAGATCGCATGAACGGAAACAGCTATGAAAACGTAACATAGGACTCTATGGAACTTGGAATTTGGTAATTTTTCGCAGGCCATTAAGCCCCTTCCGAAATATGTGACGAAATATTAATTACTTTTTCTCACTATGCAGTTTGAAACAGTTTGGTGCTGATGGTATACATATTAAATCATACACAATTTTCATTTGTATCAATCAGAAATTGAATTTTAATTGAATTGAGATTGATTTTTTTTTTTTATTTTTTAAGAATTTTAACGTTTGGTTCATAAACGTTCACGCCCCCACAGAAGACAAGGATGAGATAATGAGAGATGATTTAGCCTGGTGTTATGATTCTCTGCCATCAAATAGTTTTTAAGTTTTGTCGCGAAACCGAATTGCAATCCTGCGAAAGGAAATACAACGTGGAATTTTCCGCCCTACAAAGCATCTACGATATCTGCAACGGCAATGGCTCCCGGTTTACTGACGTGCTAGGAATATTATAAGTTCGTTTAATTTTTCACATCGATCGAAACCTTCATATGACGACATCCGCGGACGGTTGCAACACAAACAAATAGAGTAGTGGGGTACATAAAACAAGGCTTCAATTCACGCCCTATTTTCAGACTAAATGAAGAAAAAATGCAATCATTAAGCAGAAATGTCCTCACACTTTGCGAATTATTATTAAAAAACTATTACAATGGCAGTGTCTTGTCACATTTCCTACATTAGACTAACTCTAGTAGACCAGGACTCCTTTGACACCTAATAAAGCATCGGGTAATCATGTGATCCCTCCAAGACTCCTGAAGAGAGGCGAGATCGGCATTTTAAGGGTTGGTCGTAAGCATATGGGAGCATAAAATAATGCCAAATGAATGGCGAAAACCCCTTATAAGTCCCATTTGCAAGTAAGGAAATAAAGTGCAGGGCGAAAAATACAGAGGCATCTCACTACTTTGTACGTCATACAAGCTGTACAAAGATATTCGAATTTTCTATAAGGCCCAGAATATCTTCGGCGAATATCAAGGCAATTTTAAACCCACAAGACAAATATTTACGGTCAAATACTAACTATGCATTGAGTGCGTCATCAGCGAGATTCAAGTTTACACTAGAGAAACTCTACTATTTTCCATTTGTGTCACAATCCTTCAACGACGCCAAAGAAGTATTTATAACTCTAGATGAAACCGACAAGGTAGTTGGTCCTCAAATTGATGAGCACAAAACAATGAGGACTATAATGATAGAGAGCCCTGTTGAAGGATGGAAATAAACTTGACGAAATTAGAAGAAGATGGGTGGAAAACTCGACACGAAAACGAGCTGTACAATATAATTTATATGACGAACCAGAAATGTCTATAGTAATGAAATTACAAAAATTACAATGAGTTGGTCAGGTCAACCAAACATGCGCCTATTAAGATCCCAAATAGGTCTTAAACCCTAAAAACAAAGAGCAAGTGGAGTCAGGCCAGTCGGAAAACCACACAATCGCAAACCAATAAATGCTGATAGCAGATCGCCTATAGGGGCACCAAACTGGAGGGAGCAGTCATTGAATCGAGAAACTTTATATGTAGTATCACTATGAAGATGGCTACAATGCTAATCGTCGTAGTCGTAACATCGTGTTGGAAGCAAATCCATTTGAAAAGAAAACAAAGATGTAGATTTATATTTTATGGATCTTTGAATGAATAATAATGAAAGACATTAAGGCATTTCGCACGATGAAACAAATGCTTGGACGCAATCGGGGACTGTTTTCTAGGCAGACAATATAGTTACTGCAACAAGTGGTGACACCTATGATCCTATATATAACAGCAACATGATGGAAGAAGCCACTGATTGAAAGAGGTTTAACCATCTCCAAATGATGATCTGCCTATTGATCGCAGAAATAATGGGCCAAGGAGTATGAGCACCCCCACTATAGGTATGGAGTCCCTGCTAAACCTTGAACTGCAACACCTCAAAAGGATGCCGCAAAATAGGCAGATAGCTTTCAACAGGCTTACAAATACTAATCAGAAGACCTAAAAAGCCACCATAGTACCCAGGACTACATTAGGGCCGTTGTTGAAATACTGAACTTCAGCGATCAAATAAACTCTAAAGCAGCTTTCAAGAAATTATTCAAGGTCAAATTTCTATCAACTTGCAAATGAAATCACGGATCACCTGAAAATGTGATATACGGATGAATCAAAGATAAATTATAGAGTTGAAGCAGTGATAGTACGACCCAGGCGCAAATGCAATTCCTCTTCACTAACTGGGCCTCCATCTATCAAACAAAATTATCTGTCAAACATAAAGCTACGCATATAAAAAAAAAATTAAAAGCGTGAGGATTAAAATCTTATCGGATAACCAAGAAGTTCTTAAGGCTATCAACTGCGATCAAATAAGCCCAGATATTCTCTTAAAGGTAAGAGAGGCCTTGAATGAAATAAAAGCACAGAACAGTTTCGAACTGATATGAATTTTCGAACATGCGGGGTTCCCAGGAAACAAAAAAGCCAATATTAAGGCCAAAAAAGCAGCAAATGTGCCCTGCCGTAATGATCTTATTTCAAATAGAGGCTTTATGAAAGCTGGTTGGTAGTGAAAAATCAAAACATGTACCAAAAAAGTTAAAAAGCTTCTAATTTAACCTGAAGGGTTTAAAAGAACGAATTAAGCGATTATTCTCCTTAAAAGTGGCATAAAGGCCCTAAATATAGCCTCACAAGAATCCGTTCTTTTAATAGTTAAGCAGCGGGACGACTGCCGCAGATACTGCAGGGAAGCAGTAGAGAGTATAAAGCATCCTCTCTAACACTGTCTAGCAATAGCGAAACAACGATAAGAGCTCCTTGGCTCTGCTTTTCCCTTCACCTAGGACATATGAAAAATCCCGTTCGATAAACATAGCCAGGTTTATTAGAAGTCTAGATTTTCTATAGGAAATGGTACTAAGAAGCCACGGGTGAGTCAGGCGGTTGTCATGATAGATAGGACGGAGTAATCCCTAAAACAAGCCTCAGCCACTAAAATTGCAATGCTCAGAGATAAAAATACTAACACCTGGATAAAATAACCTCCATTAAGAAGGTAGATTTTATGTAGAGGTGGATGTCATCGAACTCTAGGTATTAAAGGAAATTAAGACCGTTTTTAAGGTCCTTTTTTGATTACTGGCAGCTCATGAGACTATAAGAGCAAACTAGCTTCCATCGGGTGTAGACCAGAGGTTAGTCCACAAACAATTTTGCAACATCACGGCCATTTCTAGAGCACAGTATTTACATTTTTTTTCCCTCGTTGATAGTGTTCTTCATCTGACTTCCTCGGTCGGTTTTTGGATCAAGTCAGGATGCCTACATTGAATCTTTCAATTTTTGCTGCACTCTCCAGTCATAAACGTTCTACGAGCAATTTTAAGCCCAGGAGATCTATTTGAAAACTTTATCACTTAAAACATTCATTGCCAAAGTAACTGTGCTATTAAACTTCATTGCAATTCCGAACTTTTGCAACTAAATCATTTTTTTCGGAATACTTGCTCCAGTCAGGGAATACCATCCGCGAATAATGGATGCGCTGAACTTCGATTTGCACTATGACGATTTTTTGGAGCATTTAGTGAGTAGCGCTAATTTCAAGTACAATTACTACAGGATGTGGATTCGTGAGATTTTGATTGAATGGGCCGCGGAAATCACAACGTCCGATTTATTTGAACAAGAAACTAGTCAGGACATTTTACCGAAGTGGATAAACTACATCATTAGCAAATTGCGTGCGGTGCAGCCTGAGAGCTGTGAAAAGTTTTGTCAATCATTGCAAAAAGATAGTGTCCACTTTTACAAACATTACGACACCGAAATTTTCCTATGCTTTCGTAAAGAAATCGTGAACAAGAGTAAGTATTTGCTTTTACTAGCATCAATTTCAACTCTAAATCAATATTAATTTTCACTACGCAGTTCTTCAAAAACACCGGGACGAGGTAAAAATTCTCTCCAATGTTCGAAATCAGTCTCGGAGACGATTAACAAAGCCTTTTAATAAATAGTTACAGGAGGACTCATCAACCGCGAACACAACCGCGATCGCTGATGACAATTTTAGTGACACAGTCAACTATGCGTATCAAGAATTTGATGAAAAATTCTCCTACCTCGTCGGATTGATAGAAAAAACGTAATATAGCCTAGTTTCAACTCACTTTTCAAGACAAAAAAATGCTGCTGTGCTATACATTTCAGCTTCTCAACCGACTTCAAATTCACCTTGTTTATGATGGCATTCGGAACGGAAAAGCAAAAGCCACCTCAAACGCTCACTACACCGTATATGCTTCATTTCCCGAAAAAATATGTGACCGTCAAGGATTCGGATATTTATCGAATCGCTAAAGCTCAATCTCAAATACTTGTGGAGCATTTCCATCACTATTCGAACGGAGAGAGTAGCAGTAATGATGAAGCTGAAGAAGCAAAATTTGGCGAGGGAAAGAGTGTCGAAATACAAGAAGCTTCCCACATTATGCCACTTTTGAAGGCATTGAACGTGAATGATGAATTCTGGGACTTGCACAAGATACAAGATGAAAGTCGTTTTTATTAGTTTTAATTTATTCACCGATATCCAAGGAATGTTTGCCAATGACGTACTTTTTAACCTTTTGGTTTTATGTTTTCAATCGAATATTTTTTTGTCTAGAACAAGCTACTCTCCAGAGTGTTACGGATCACGATTTAGATCATATTATCGGTGAAAAAATTCCCAGAATTTGTGATCTTCAATAAACACTTTTCAATTATTTTCATAAACGTGTTATTATCCAAACTAGAAAAAAACAAGAGAAAAACTAATGCTGCACAAACACCACTAGTCATAGGCGTACACAGGTCATAGGTGTGAAATAGAGTGGCAAACCATGCACACACTTTCCTTAATTATCTGCGAAAATAAACCCATTTATTTGACAATTCAAGTTTTTCGAATATTCTTTATGAGTAAGCAAAGGTGAGAAAGAGGCATGCGTGTATTTATACTGAAAACTACAGCATGAGTCTGTTTGGCCTTTTTATCTCAAAATTTAAGGACATGAACAAATTAATTTTTGTCGCACAAAACATTTGTTTTTTTTTCGTCCAAGAGGTCCTCTGTTCCATCCTCAGCAGAACCTTTGGTTAATCTTCTAGTCACAACATCACCAGCATAATCTGCATCAATGTAGGCCGCTGTTCGTATCCTCCTCCCTGAATACCGTAGCGGAGTGTATCTTTCAAGTACTTGAGAATTCTTTTGACAGCTTTCCAATGGACCTTTCTTCTTTTACTGTTAATAGCCCGTTCACACTCGGCTCTAAATCAGGCGATTTCGATCAGCTGATCGCTTTAGAGCTAAATCAACTTAAATCTACCTGATTACCCATACATTTTTTTCCCCTTCCGACCGAGTTAATCAAGTAGATTTAGAGTTAATCAAGTACAAATCAGGTACTATTGTGAATTTTTCCGGGCTGAATTGTTCTCAGAGCGTGCTTAATTCCATCCGTGAGAGGGAGAGTAGATTTCAACGAAATGTCATTCGAATTTCGTTCAAATATAGCAAAAATTGGACAAAAAAGGAAAATGTGAGTTGTACAAAATGAAAAGAAAATGCTCTTGCATGTTTCTGCACCATTTTGAACAACTTTCATGCAAAAAAAATTGTACACACAAATTCGAATGACAGTTCGCTCTCTAAATCTCCTCATTCTAAATCACTTCGGGTAGTGTGAACGCTTACCTGATTAACTTTGACAGCTTCTAAATCTACTTGATTTAGAGTCGAGTGTGAACGGCATATAACAGTGTAGGGGCATTTCACGTGAAGCTGACAACGAAAAAAAGTCGAGGTTCTGGATTTCGTTCATATTGCGCATAATGGTACTTCTAGAAGATAAGAACGTGGATACACAATTTTTGGTTTGTATGAGGTTTAGTTGCCGTGTTATGGGCTTCTGAAAAATGAATGAAGTTGATGAGAGGTTTTTTTGGAAGCGGATTCTAGGATTCAAAAAAATAATTAAAAAAACATTAAAAATACTGATTGGTGTAGAAAATTAACTGGTCTTTTTAATTATGAAATTAGATTTGAAAACCGGAAGTAAAAATTTGTGTGAAACCGGAAGTAACAATTTCAACTCCTTTTTTGAATAATTTGGACCAGGTGAATTTTGTTTATTTTTAGGCTTAAAGTAAAACAATTTTCCACCATTCCTCCATTCTCGTCATTTTCATCCATTATTTTTAGACACATTTTCAGAAGATGTTTTTTCGGAGACAAGTTTTTTAGACAAGTCGCTTTTTTTGGAAAAATGCAAAAAAAAAGCAAGCATAGAACCACGTATGAGATTTCCGAAATATACTCATTACGCAACACACGACCTTTTTTTTGTTAAATTACTATTAGAAGAAGTTAGTATTAGAAGTTCATTCCAGTAGTATAGAAGAAGTTCATTCCAGGAATTTTTTCGATGTTAGTTTATTGTCGGTGAAATTGAAATTGCCGTTGTTCGATTTCGTATCTTTTACGATTTTCAAAGTACCTTTTACGATTTTCGAAGCAATGTTTTTAACACCGATATTGTTGCTGGTTAGCAGTGATTTTGGAAGCAGGTGAAAGTTTCAGCTCAATCAGATGGCGCGTTCCCGAGACATAGTCACTGAATTTTTTTTGATGATATATAGATATATATCATTTGATATATATAATTGCGTGTAGTAGAAGCATTAAAAGGGAACACATACACTATCTTAATCTCCTAATGTCTTTTTTTAAATTGAATAATTTAAAATTAATAAAAAAAAATTACTCGATTACCTCGATTTCCTCGACACCATTTTTCGACATTTTTTGTACAAAAACGACACTCGGTTCTTGTATTTAGTTAATCGGTTTAGTCGGTTTGGTTTAAGGCTGAACAAATACGTCCGTTCACCTCCGTTTACGTCCGATCGGTCCCTCCGTTTTTCGTAGTTTCGCGTCGTTTACTCAACCATTTTCGATACACTTTCAGAAGCTATCGCAAATCGGAGATTATAATCCTTTAGGATTATCCACGGGGATTTCTCGGATTTCGGATTTTTTTGACCCAATTTTGATCGGACCATTTTACTCTGACTCTACTGTTTTATCATGATCCACATTGGCCCACGTGCTATGCAAATTTTATTTTCGCTTTTACATTCGCCTATAAGTATGCCAAATTAACGCAATTTTTCCGTGGTATTGTTTCAAATTTTAACTGTGTTAATTCAAAATTTTATTCTTTTCGATTTGAAACAGTGTCATCTAGCTTTGAAGTTAGTCCTAGGGAATCAGGGCTGCGGAGTAACTTCAAAGCTAGATGACAGTGTTCGAGGTCAAAATACTAAATACTAAGGTCAAAATACTAAATAAAAATCTCCGAAACGAATTCCATGAACGTGTACAAGATGTGATCATTTGTCGTTCGCAATTGAAATTATCAGGTATATGTACCAGAGTAATTATATATATCAAATACAAATCAGCATTGTTTTGTCACCACAACTTTCGTTAATTGAAATGAAAGTGATATATTTTGCCTCCCATACTTTTTTCATTATTTATTGAACAATACTGTACACCATGGACCACAGTAAATTCGGCATACCAGAAAATTTCTCTCAATATCAAGCTTACCAAATTTATCAACATATTTATACATGCTGTCTTGTGCGAGTTGGCTGTGTTCATTCCATCCGGTCAAGAACACTTTTCCGCATTCGTTCATGATCAGCGTGTGTCTTCCGCCACATGAAACTTGTACAATGTCACAACTATTTTTCTCTTCAGTTATGCAACACTGCTCGATGTCAACTATTTGAGGCAACGGGTACACTGTCGGACTTTTGCGTTTGATAATTGTTCCGTCATCACGTCTATTTTGTGCATAAATTGCAATTCCTAGTTGTCCATTAACGTTTGATCCCCATACGTATAAATCTCCAAAGGATGATATAGCTGCACTATGCCATCCACCAGCCGATATAGAAACTATCTGAAACAATTGGCTAAATATGTAATAAGAAATAACTTTGGTAGCACAGATAAACTATTTCATCGAATGAACGCCTCTTTATGTGCTTTATGACTAATAAGCCTTACAAATAAGTAATCACTATAAAGAGTCGGAGTTTTTTTATAGACAAACAAATGATGTGATTTAGCCATATAAATAATATAAGAGATCACATGACACGCATGATTGGAGCATGGATAAATTAGAAAATAACATCAATTTTAATTCTTGTTCCTAAATTACCTTTACACCCGCAAGAGCTTCAATCAACATCGGGTATTCCACGATTCCCATTTCCTCATGACCGAGTTGCCCGCGTCTGCAATAAACCATTGATGTAGCCAATTATTGCTTATACTTTCCAACTCATCATACCGACTTACAATCCATTGCCCCACGAATATACATCACCGTTACTTGTCAGGACCAAAGCGTGTTCGAAGCCACAGCTCAGCATTTTTATCTTCACATGTTTCGGAAATTCAAATACTTTCGTAGGTACATTATAAACGCTTTTGTCTTTCGTAATAGCAACACATATGTAGCGACCACAGGCTACAAACTCAATATCTGCGCTCGTACATTGATGTTTTTCCTCCCCAAAAATACCGCGCTTTGATGCCCTTTCGGTACTTGTAAAGTTCAATTTCTCCAATTTGCAAGTACTAACGGCAATTTGATATAAGTCTCCATTTTCCAGCAGTACTAGGCAATGGCTACCTGTTGCCGCGATAATCTTGACATCATCTGGAACTGCAAAAGATTCCCGATTGCCAGCCGTGCCTTTCACAAAACCAGACACTATCACTGTCCTTCCATGTGAGAAAGCGTTGAATGACCATGATAATGCATATTTTGAATTGTCACCTTCAATCCATTCCTCTGGTAATTCTTAAATTGTTTGCATTAGGCAAATATGTAATGAGCCAAATTAATTGTGCAAGTACTTACCAGTAAGGCCGTTGGTTTTCCTGGCATGCGTAGTTCCGAACTGATAAAATCCGTTAAAACCACAAAACAAACCTTTATTCATTTTCGTTTGTTGGTAGTACTGCAAGCGTCCTTTTTCAACCAGAAGTGTTTAAGAAAAGTCAAGTGCCTTGTTGGGAACAACATTTTCGCAAAGTTATTTCGTATATCTGTGTTAAATACGGCCAAAGGCAATACGAACCAATAATGGTATGTAGTTATCATGAGTAAAATATAAAAATGAACACTAAGATCCAGGAAGAAAAAAGCTACATTTCATTATAATTTCACTAAAACAAAGTGACAAAACCGATAACTACTGTTTATGTCCGGTAACCATAACGACTCGGTGACATGAACCAGCTGATTTATCGAAATTTCACAGAAAAGAGCAATGTGCAATGGGCCAGAAGATGTGGTGTGTGTCTCGAATAACCCACATATTCTAGGGCTGTGAAAAGCTTTGTAATATTAAAAATCGATTTTAAAAAAATTAAAATTCGATTTATAAATCAATTTGTTAGGTCTGTTCGCGTACTATTCTAATTTATTAAAATAGATTTGCAGCAAGTCGTTTTTGTACTCTTGCTGCAAGCCAAATTTTGCCACAAAAAAAATCCAGCTGGAGTACGCAAACAGACCTATTTACTGTATTATGTTTTACATTCACAGCAATTTACGATGTCTGACATTTTATTCTACAATTCCAGGGACTTTTATCTTTGTTGAGAAAAATCCGCCCGAATCCCGAAAAAGAAGCACGAATTCTCTTACTAGGATTGGACAATGCAGGGAAAACCACATTGCTCAAGCAACTCGCATCAGAAGAAGTGACTCAAGTATGCAATCTATAAAATTCCAAACGATGTGTTTTCCAAAGTACTCTGTTAAGTATGTATGTATATTTACAGGTCACACCAACTGCAGGCTTTAATATCAAATCAGTGGCAGCGGAAGGATTCAAACTGAATGTATGGGATATTGGAGGGCAGAGTAAAATTCGGCCATATTGGAAAAATTATTTTGAAAACACTGATGTTCTGGTATATAATGAGCATTTTAATATGTTTTACTAAAATCTAACATGCTATTTTTCGTCAGATTTATGTAATAGACTGCACTGACCATGCACGTCTAGCTGAAACAGGTAGCGAACTAATGGATATCATTGACGATGAAAGGCTCAAAGGTGTACCATTATTGGTGTTTGCTAATAAGCAAGATGTCGCTTCGGCCATGACAGCTTCCCAGGTTGCAGAGAATATTGGTCTAATTAAGTTAGAGGGAAGAACGTGGCAGATACAAGCATGTACTGCTATAAATGGAACGGGAATAAAAGTGATTTACCGATTATTATAATCAAAGAGGATTTTATATGTATAGTTTTATTTTTAGGAAGGAATGGATTGGGTGTGTCAAAATATCAAAAAAAATTGAAACCTCGCAAATATGATCCAGAAAAATTATATCCTATCGCACAGGTGTTGATCACTTTCCATTTATATATTACGCTTTGTGCAATAAACACACTAAATTATTTGATTTAAAATTAACACACTTTTCTGTCTTGAAAGATTTATCAGTGCACCGACTCAAGGTCACTTTGAAAACTCCCTGTAGAACATATTTCTCAGATATTGTTAGCACCCGTCAGTAGATTAATGAGACTTCTGCAAATTTGATTTTACTTTTCAGCCAATCTAACTTGCTTGGGTGCGTCAAAGTTTGCCGGTTCTGAATAGGCAACTTTCTTCAAGGATGGAGTTTTTTGCAGACATAAAGCGCATTGTTAAAAAATAATAAATCTGCATTCTGCAGAAATAAGTTTCAAAGATAAATGGGATAATTATTTGCAATTTTTGTGCAAAAAGATATATTTTGGGATATTTTACTTAATTTTATCAAGAATAATTGATAAACAATAACAAACGTCACTGTAATAACTTTCATATGAAGTAAAAATAATTAGCATCCACAAGGTTGCTCAAAAGCTAAAAGCAATTATACATTCAAAGTCGAAGGGCTGTAGCTCGTTAGGGCATCATCGAAGGATGTATGTGGAACAAGTTTTTCCCTAGCTCACGTCAAGGAATCACTTGGTATACTCCAAGCAAAGTTGATCTGAATCACCCTACACATGGAATCTTGTTGTTGGTTTCCATTAAAATAACAGCAAAAATGTTTGTTCTTATTATTTACTTTTAAATATTCGATAAAGTGATTGTATTCATTTGAAAGTCTATTACACTTTGCACATTTAAGTATGTACATAATACATTTTGAAACTCAAACTCTAGTTTATATTCGTGGTCAAAGGAAGGCTATGCAACTACAGCAGAAACGACTAAATACATTCTTGTATAAATAAAAAATATTAATAGTATTTGTAAAGAGTAGCCAAAAAACAGGCGCAAATCTAATTATTAATCAATTCGCATTACGTGAAAAATTAAATCTATATATTTTCTAATATATTTACATAGAGCTTATTAGAATTTATTTTGAAAAAAAATATCTAAATTTATCCAAAAAAAAACATCAAAGTTCGTTATGAATATATTCGGTTGTAACTTTCGCCTCACCCTCATGGAAGCCAGTGCAGTCGACTGGGAACCGTGTCTGAAATAAGAAATAAAGTATAATATCAGACCAATTGTTTTTAAGAACAATCAAATACACAGAATCACTTTGCGAAACGAAGGTGTTGTTTGTGCGTTATTAAAGATGATTCAGCAAATGATATTGCTTCTATGTGAGAATTTTCAGACATATTTATCTTATTTAACGATTCGGAAAAAGTATAAAGCAGAAATATTTCAATTATCACGTTCATTCTTAAATTATTATATTATTACTTAAGAGCAGCACTAATTTCCAGGCAATCATTTCACTTGTTCTAAGTAGAAGAATACATACCTCGCACTGGTAGGGATCATTTATGATTCCGAAAAGTGTCCAAAATGGTGTGCCAGTGTGCGTGCTAACAACCCAAGCAGCAGCCATACTTCCCACTTTTGTCATACCGGCCTTGAACCCAGCCAAACCTAATTTTTCGTTTGGATCGTGCGAGTTCACTTCGCACAATACGTACTTATCACAATGTGGCGTTTGCATGGCAAATCGATAGGCACGATGGACTTTGAGTACAGGTTCAATAACCTATTGGAAGAAATGTTTTTAATAATTTATTATTGACGTAAATATTAATAAGATGTAGAAATTTAGAAAAGTAATTAAATATATAAATTTTATTATAAAAAATTCAAAATATACACAATGCAAATTAGTAGCAGGAAATATTTCAAACTTTAAAATTGATTTTAAAAAAACCTGGCTTCCCCGAAACAGGCAAATGATTTAGTGATAAAACCTTAGACTATTGGATCGAAGCTGATGCTTTGCTAGCAGAACTATTGCAGGAACAAAATAGGGTCCGGTGTGTGAGGATAAATCGAATGAGTCACGGGTCTTACTGATGTTTGGGAAATGCGATTGAACTTGCTTTTTTAAATTTAACGTCATGTTGAGTGGTTTGTTATTTTACAGGAACTTCAGATACTATGGAAATCTATAGGATCGAATTTCAAAAAATTCCATTTTTTTCGAATATTCCTTTCTGGGACTACTGAAAATTTTGAGGCCAGACTACTCTTTTGATTTTAGAATACAAATAACCGCTTTTTGAAAAACCAAAAACTGAAAAATCCTCTCACTGAAGATTCGCTACTCAATCATTGGCCGGAAATTAGGTTTGCGCTAAGTTACTACATAAATAGATTGCATAAAATTCTTCAAAAATTCCTGCATAATTCTTCGGAACGTGAAATATTTTTTAGTCACAAAACGTATGGTTTTGAAGTACGATTAATTATCTTAATATCGTGTACGATTATCGAGAAGCCTGGTTTGTAATTTCAGTAGTCATATTATGATAAACCTTTTATCAACAAAGAACTGATCCAATCTAGCTTGTGTTCAATAATCTAAGTATCAGAGAACTTTCTTTTGGAGCTAGGTACGGGAGAGAAGGAAAGGAAATCAAAAGTAGAGAAACCAAGTTCAACTGACTTTCTCTGAAACTTATCACTCGTTATCACTCATCGATCGTGAATGAAATCTCTACCAATTTTAACCTTCAAACTCGATTACGGTTGTAGGACAGCAACATTATGTCGGAAATTTCTTAGTGTCTTTTGAATATTCTATATGGCTTTAAAAGTCGTTCAGATGGTCAAGGTTCAAGAATATGGTCCCGAGACCTTTACTCACTTCAATTTTATAGAATCTGCAGAATATTGTTTGTGAAGACTTGTGAGAAGAGCTTTAATTGATAGCCCGTGTCTTCCTGATTCAAACCCACATAATCACTTTGAATCATTATTGCATGCCAGAATTTTATCAGGGACGAAATAATTTGTGTTTTTAATCATAAAAATTACAGCCATATATAATTCTGTGTCTAAGACTTGCGCACATATCAATTAGCAGGCAAGAATCCAAGTTATTTTCATCCCTACGGCAGGGAAAGCCTCGCTCACTAAACCGAAGGACTACGTACCAATTTGTCTAAGCTTCATTTTAAGGATTGTCCTAGTAAAATGTAACCTTTTTACTAAAGCACATAAAAACACCCTTCTAAGTTTAGGAAAATGGGGTTATTTGTTTTATTATAGCTTACTTGTTAAAGATATACATAAAATACATTTGTGAACATTAGTGTTGCTTAGAGTAAAAATTTTGAATTTTTCGATTGATGCTCGATATCAAGTTTTTTCATAAACGATTTCGTATGCTTTTTTTAAATTATCAGTTAAATTTTTAGCTTTCCTTCAATACTTATTTCATTTGAGCCTAGCATCATTCTATTGGTCTAAGTTCAAGACAAATTAGTGGGTAGGCCTCCTTGGCCCAAGAATCTGCCTGAAGTGTGCTTTGACACAATTCTCATCATCTAAAATGACACAATCAAATTTCGTCACATACTGATCATATAATTTTCGAGCCATCGTTTTTACTTTTTATCCTTTTCATCGGATCGATCGGCAACTTTTTGAACTTTATATATTTCCAAGTTGTAGCATTTCTCCATTCGATCGGCCGTTGACTTCGATGTACCAGCAACTACTGCCATATTTCGAACGGAAATGTTGGGTTTTTTTCTATGGTAATGCCAAAGCTGAGAGAATTACCCTTTGTCGCATATGAGAGACATATGGGTCACGAATGGGACAAGCTGACTACAATGAATTTCACTATCCGTTAAGTGCCACACTTTATTCTTGTGAATTGCTGGTAATATGCCCAGTCACCGCTAAAGCTATGATGTGACACTTAATTAGTGGAGCGATAGTCGCCGGCTATTAAGACAGGATTCGAATCCGCGGCCAGCAGATTACTGCTTTGGACTGGCGCCTTAGTGAACAGACCTCTCGAACTCCTGACAATTTTCACCGCTAACTCTTTTTCCATACTTCCAAGTTTTCTACTTGATTCTCTTTTGTTTGTAGCAGCTAGGATTTTCGTGTAATTAGCTATTACTCGTTTGACCGTTGAAAGTGACGTTTTAAAGTTCTTAGCAATCTTTGAAAACTTAAATTCGGGTTTTCCACGTATTTGAAAATAATTTTATGTCGTACTTTTTCTTGCTTCGACTCCATTTTGATAGTTAAAGAGCTCCTGGAAGAGCTCCTACCATATGGCTTAAAGATCTAAAGCAGGTATACAAACAGAAACATTCACAAAGATAAAAGGGTCAAATTTTACTGGTACAGCCTTTACTAAAGAGGGTCGTGGGGTATCAGCTCCCTGGATCCTACTCTAATTTCAAGATTGTAATATGCTTACACTATTGTAATATGCTTACACTGTCAAAATTGCACTACATTCTCTGGTAGGGCATGTTGAAAAATTACTTGCTTGCAAGCACCGTACCTGTAAGCCAATTTCTGGACATAGAGGGAATGTTGGAAAACATATGTACGTGCTTAACAAATTTTATGTGTTCTTCGTAACCTGGATGTCAATTTGCAACTAATCGAACTTATAAATCAGCTATTTAGACACGGGGCCTTATACTCGTCTCAGAGCAGCTCAACCGTAGTGGTAAATTCGGGCACTCCTCAGGACTACATTCTGTTTTCATTGCTTTGGAATTTAACAGTCGATGAACGTAAAGTGTTACATCCGAAAGCAAAAAGCATTGTGTGCTCTTTACAGATATAAAAAGACATTAGAAGCAACTTGGAGGCTGCGACCTCACATCGTCTCCTTGATTTACACTAGCATAGTCGCACCAAATCTACTGTATGGAGCAGTAGTCTTGTGCCCAGCCTTATTTAAGGATGTTAGTATAAAAAGGGCAGAAAAATTACGTAGGTCAGGTTGCTGAAAATGAGACACTTCGTACCGCAACCACCCTTAGCGCGCTACTTCACTGGGTTTCTACCATTGAGCTTGTCTTGCAATTCCCGAAGTATGCAGCAGTTAGACCACACTGTGGTAATCCCTGGAATAAGACAGGCAGACAGTCTTGCTAAAATCCGAGTGCAAGGCATGTCCGTTCCAGACAATTTCGATTAAGCTGTTGCCCAGCTTTCTATGAAAAAGGTTTTGAACATAAATCCCAACCAGAGAGGAATGGGCAAGTGGATTATCCCTAGAAACAGCAGTAGTAGAATGATACACTAATGGCTCCAAACTGACCGTCAGAGTGGAGTGTAATATTTTTTTTAAAGATCTAAATTTGATGCTTCCTTTCTGCTTTCCGGACCGTTGCGAGTTTTTTTTAAATAAAGGTAGTGGCGATTCCCGAAACGGCCAAATGGTTCTTATGTAATAAGAGCCATGTACACGGAGTGAACATGTGTCTTTTGCTGGAGGTTACGCCTCCTCGAAGCTATTGTTGAAATTCGTGATGGGGCTATTGGCTGTGTAATCAGTTAAGCTTTCATCGTAGTCTTAGAAAAGAGCTACCAGTGAAACTACCTAACTAATCATTTCAAACTCGGGCAGACTGATTATGAAATGTAGCTCATCAAGCAACTTTTTTTCGAAACAAATGGCAGTAGCAATTGAAATACTAATGACTTCGCATTAAAATACTAATGACTTTTCGAAGCAATATGATTGACTTTTGTAAAATAATCCACCCAAAAGAGTTTCACATCATTTATCCAGTGTATCTTTCACAGCTTTCTTAAAAGGAAATGAAATTGGTTGAAAACTCAAATCAAAATTTTGGTACCAAAAATCTGTGAACGAATACTGATCAATTTTCATTTTAAGTTGTAATATTAGATTATTTTTCAGAGTGTTTCATCAATTTTCTCCTGTACCTACATCATCCACCCGCCTTTTATCCAAAAATAAGTCGTAAGTCCAATTCATTCCGAACACTACGTTTAATAACCCACTCAAGCTGACTGCAAATATTCAATACGAAGAAATCTTTGCGCGATGCTGACACCTTTCGATTTGCATTTTTTATGTCAATATAACTTCTGTTTATGCAAATAGTCTCATTATGGGCGCTTACTTAAAGTATTATTAACTAATTTTTTTATAACTAATTCCATTTTTTAGATTCAAAAGACATACATATGTCGACTTCATGTCTAGAGTGATGTTTTCAAGTGCCATTCTGCTTTTGTGTGCCATTTAAGTGCTATTCGCCGGCTTTTTAAAGTTTTTTGACTATTGAAGCTAAATTAGAGACCCTTTTAAGATTGGATATCTAGCGTTAGCTCAGAAAGCTTCAATAATAAGATCTCGATTTTAAGTCTTAAGCCAAGTGTTCTAAAATTCTTTGTTCCTTAGAGGATTCAAAATAATTTGTTGATTCAATTTATTACTTCGACTTCGATATTAAAACTTATAAAATCTTCCTCTCTCTCTCTCTCTCTCTCTCTCTCTCTCTCTTGAAATTCAATAAAATCACCGCCTGATGATCAATTGAAACTAGTTGAAATCTGAAACTTCCAAAAAAAAGTCGAAAACGCACTATTGAATTAGAACTAGGAACCAGAATGAGGCTTCTGATGATTTATGATACTTAATGCATTTAACAACCACGACTACACAACAATATAAACGATCGACCATTACTTGCATGCTCTGGAAATTCCTTGTCTCGCACGAAACCTTAATCACACAACATAACGTTCGAATTCTAAAATCAGTCACTATTACACCTTAACGATTCTTCATGAGCTAAGTCATATAACGGCGCCTGAATCCGGTTTTGAATACCAAACTTCTTACCATCGTAGGCGTCTCATTCATATGATTGTACAAGCAGTTATGTAGATATGTTTGTAAAAACAGAAAACGAACGGAGAAAGAAGAAAGCAAAAATTCTTACCTCAAGATTAAGTGTGTCAGTCAATTTGTCGCTCAGATCGGTCGAATTCAATTTCTGCAGAAGACCCCGGGCTTGACCTAATTTCAATAGTTCTTTGATATAGCTAACTGCTGGCTTAACGTACGTACGGGAATCGACCTTCACGTTCAAATGACGCTTAGCAACATGGTCCACTAAATTCGAAATGGTTTCACTGGGTCGCGACGGATCGAAGTATGTCGATTTTGGATAACCTTGCGATTTTAGAAGTCCGTTGCCCATCATTAAGGCGGTTTGAAAGTACCTGTATTAATTCAAAAGATAAATTATTATATGAAACAGATTATTTAATATCCATTGGATAAAAATTTCTAGTCATTATGATTAATTCTATAAGTCGGCCTGAGGTAAAATCGAAAGTTCATATTCGTCATAGTCTTAATAATAATAATTTTATCTTAACTAGGTAATTATGTTAACTTAGATTATTATTGGCGAAATTATTTTTTTTAGGATGGGTTTTCTAGGTTTAAAGTTAGTCAAATTATTTGTCTGATATAAAGTTACAGACACGACACGAAAGACAAATTTTATTTTTTTTTCTTGTTGATTAGGTTTACACGCAACGGTTTATCCAGTCCATAACTTAATTGTACAATACGTTTATAAATAGGAAGGAAACACAATTTTTCATTTCGATTTTGTTTTATCAACACTTTTGCACTTTCTCCACATGTTTTAACCTATTGCCATAGCTAAGAATTATCATAATAAACATAATTATTGATTTTACATGCCCTTACATGCCCTACAAGATTTAACTGAAGTAAGATATCAGTTCCAACACTTTTTTCAATCGTTTGTTTAAAATTATAAGATATTCATGCATTAAATTCACATCCCAAATTAACAACTTAACATTTGGATGATAGTATATACAAAATTAATGCACTTTTGTTAGATAGTTTAACAATAACATATGTAAATAGCTCCGATTTTCTAAGTGATATATTGCTACTATCTAATGCTTTTTCATATTTTTAACAATCATAAGCTAGAAAATAAGAAAATAGGAAATATAACAGTATAATACTTATCAAAATTTTTAAACTTTAATAACATTAAAATATGATTAAACCTCTTTTTATTTTATTTATTATTCAACCGTCGCCTTGTGTCAACTTTAAAGTAAATCGAAGACTTCGACATCCAATTAACACCTTTTATCATTTCCATCGAATAACCTCATATTATTCTTGCTCACTCAAAGCAAGAAAACAGAGCCAGGCGGAAAACGATCAATTAGAACATCTTGCATTCCATAAACCCCCAAGATTACTCATATTGGATTTCTGTTCTAGATATTCCTTAATAATTAAAAGAGCAAATACACAACACGTAGCATCGTTTTATTGAACCGTTATCTGTTGCCGTTTCTTCAGTGGTTTACGTCAACCACTTAGCAAGTCCGTTCATGATCAAATGGAGCATCGTCGGAGATAGGTAAATAAAAATTCAAAAGAAACACTGAAAATTGTACTTTGATGCTATTTTTCCATTCTCCATTAGTCGCATAGCTGTCTGAATTTCAAGTACTTGCTATTTCTGCGTCTATACTTATTTTTAAAAACAAATTTAACAGTACAATATTTTACGCTAAGGTTCATATTATAGCAAATATATGCTGTAATCCAACGGCCAAACAAATTAAATGTTCGATAATATACATCCTGTTTTTGAGCTGTACTGTTTTCAGTTGACAGTCATTAGATAAAATAAGTTAATACCGGAACATATAAGAGGTGTAGAATTAAGAATCTTCTATTTATTTTGCCGTGATAAAGATTTTTATAGTGAATATATTATGCTTTAAATGCAAAAAAAATATTAGCTCATCTGTTAGCATTTGTCCTACATATAGACAACATTAAAAAAAACTTTTATTTCCTCTGAACGAAACCATTTTTTAAAAATCAAACTAAAACTGTCCTTTCAGATCACCAAAACGGGATAAACTATGGGGTGGCTGATGAAAGAGGCTAACAAAAAATATGTAATAGCTTTTTTTCCTGTGAAATCAATCGGTTCCATGTATTTTATTTTACAGATTGGTCTCTAAATTTAACAAAAATGGGCAATTGGGATAATGAAACAAGAATTTGGATTGTGCTCCACTATCACGCATTGGAGTCTGTGATTCCCGTCCAAAGAGAATTTAGGCGCGCGTTTGGCGGCACTACTCTGAGCAGATGAACTCTGATGAGGCTCGTAAACAATTTTGCCCAGCGTGAGACAATTACAGGAAGGTCTTATTATCGAGATTTCTCAGTTCGGATGCAGGATCTATCGTTGCTATAGCCGCAGCCATACAAGCCAATCCTAAATTTTCGACATGGAGCTTATCTGCTCAAATGTTCAGAAAGCTCTGCACAAAAATATATACTTATATATATAAAAATATATAAACTGAAGGCAGCAGACTTGTCAATTTACTTTTGTCAGAAGACCATTCAAATGGTGGAGGAGGACAAAAACATCTTGACCTGCATTTTTATGTCTGACGAGGCCCATTTTTATCTAAATGTTAACAAGCAAAAATGTTGAATATGGAGTGACTTTAATTTACAGATACTCCTTAAGACGAAATCGCATCCACTTCGAGTCACAGTGTGGTGTGCAGTTTCATCAAGCTGCTTTGTCGGGGCTTACTTTTTCGGTCTTTCAGCTACGAACAATGAAGGCCGTTACTTCAGGATGTTGAAAGAGTTTTTCTTTCCAGAACTACGTTGAAAGAGATTTCCTTTCAATTTTGTGAGGTTGGTGTAACTTTTTACATAATTGACAGAATTGCTGCAAAAATTCCCCAACATAGGAATTTCCAGAAACTCCACATTCCGTTGCAGCTCGTTCCAAGCACGTACGGTAACGCACGTCCAAAACCTTGAAAAACCCAAGAACCTAAATAGCTGTATTCACCTGTTCTCAACAGTTTTTGTTTTTGCTTTTTTCGTCTTCAAGAAGATGTTTTATTCTACAAAGACTAAGCTCCTACTTTTCAACGGTATTTATTCTCATTTTTTACTGAACATCTACGGTTAATATGCTGGTTTCTTTTCACTATGTGCATTGTTTGAACACTTTTCGAGCGTTTCCATCGTTTCATCTTTGAATGGGCCATTTGTTGCCAAGTTGGTCCTTTTGAGAGCCTGATTCCTTCGTTTGTTTTCGTTTTCACTAGAAATTTGAAATTATCAGGCCAATTGATGTCATTTATTAATTATAACGTCGTTTTATCAGCTTGAAAATATAAATTCTTAAAAATATTTCCCATAGACTAGTATAATCCAAAACAGAATGTGCATTTATATTTAGCTTCTAAATATACTGCTATATTCAGCTTCTAAGTATACTGCTTTATACTTTGACTAAACCTAATGTTTCTTCGTAGCCTTATCCGAAATCTATATAAGTCAGTCACATGGATATTGGCACACACATAAATATTTTATTAAATATGAAACCAAAGTTTTAAGATTGATGTAATCAAACCGATTTTTTTCTAACCAGTCAAAATTTGGATGAATTCTATAATTCGAGGGTAATCTGCCTTCTTCATCAGTGTCTATCGGAGTATAGATTACTCTTGAAAAATCGATATCTGTCACGAAATTAAAATATATCCAGCTTTATCAAATTAGGAACAAACTTAAATCAAACTAGATATATTACCATGATCCCCACCACATGATTATCGGGACAAAAAAAATCCATTTTATTAAAGAGAAATTGCAGCTCATCAATACATCTTTCGAGAATCCTTTTATTTGATAACTGCAGGTAATCTTTGGGGTATTGATTCCACCAATTTTCATAAATTATTTATTAGTATTGATTCCACCAATTTTCATAAATTATATATTGTAGCTTGCTCCAACCTACCATAAATTTTTGCCGCAATTCAGTTATATTTTAAATTTAATATTTTTGAAATTGGATCAACTGATCCCTGAAATTTTCAATTGAGTTGATGTCTGACGATCGTAGTGGAGTTTATTTAACTTAAAGGCAGTTGTAAAGTAGTCACTTTCGTCTCGTTTCGACATCGACCAACGACCATTTTCTATAGCAGTTGATGGGTGTTCTGCAGCTTATCCAGTTACGAACATGACTCACTAAATCCATTCTCATAAAATTTGGTGAATTGTTATGGTTAATGTTTTAAATTATTTATGAATCTCTTTCTATATTCATTTATCGTCAATCATAAAACATAATGAAAGGTCTTGTACCATAGTAGGCAGAGATTGAATCCTGACGTGTGGGATCTCTGTTCTGAATCTAGGTACGGACAGAAGACCATGCACCGATCTTTGGGTTAGCATAGCTCTAAGTAAGACCTGAGTCAAATCAGAGACAAAGTGAAGCACGAAATTGATCATTTCACAATATCTCTAAAATTGCATTTTCAAATGTTTAAACTTTTCATTTTATTCATTCATTAAAATACAAGCTTCCAACCACGTAGTGCGAGAAATGTTTTACTCTAGGTGCCAAGTATTTTTGTTGTGCCATGTTTTATTTTCGACACATTATATGCCATCCGTCTGACCCAAATAAATTTTATTTGCCTCCAAGAGCAAATGCTGCGTTTCTTCAAAACTCAAGTGGCTTTGAAATATGGTCCTTGGCCAAGCATAGTCGCTTCTTTTTGATAGTCTCACTAATCGATGGTTTTCTCCTCAAAACCCGAACGTGAAAATAGTTGCTACGAAAAGCACGACGAACACATTCTGGGCAAATAGATTTTTTACAGTGGTTTTTGCAAACTTCCTCCATCGTAAGATTCTCTTTCCGATTAGTCACTCATGATGCTAGCCCCGAGCTATTTTTTGATGCAACAAGACCTTCCACTTCATACCGCTTAGAATGCTGCGAAGGGTAGAAAAGGTTTGCTTTTTTACAATTTGGACATTTCCTCGATTACTTTCTCCTGCCTTTCAATGTTCGCTAATCGAACTTCTAAGATCTAGCTATAAATTTTGACTTCGTCACATTTTTAACCACACAAAACCACATACGATTTTAACTTCATTTAATCACCACGGCGTCCAAAGTTAAAAAAGTACAGAACATGAGTCAAATGAAATGAAAGCAGCTTCACTTTACTGGGATATGAAAGTGTGCCAAAAACTGCATGACCACGGTATAATTTTTTTGGGCTAAACTCGACTACGTGCCTCCCATAGCCGTTAGAAGACGGTTTTACCAATAGATGCCTGGCTGGTATGTTTGTATTTGTTTTTGGGGGTACTTTTTTTTTTTGTTTGATTGTCTTTCTTCAATGTGTTGCCGTCTCATGTATTTTTTGTGTGTTTTTCTTCAATTTTTTTGCCCCTGCTACCACCTATTCCCTCTCTGGTGGCAAAATTTCTCGACTGGGGTGCATTAAGTCAAGTTTTACCTATTAACTGGCTGCTTTGAGTCCCCTAGACCAACTACGAAGCATTTATTTTGGTTTTTTTTTAGTAATGAAAATGCAAGGGACTCTGCCCATTAGGCTACACGAGCTACTTTTGGTTGGTGAGGTTTAAAGGCAAATACAGATTAAAGGCTAAACATTTTCGAAAATGAAAAAACGAGCGCGACAGTTGCAGTATTAATTCGCATGCCAAGGGAAGCTACTGCAGGATTAAAACAATTTTTCTCAAAATATTATAAAGCACGTGATTCAGTCTTTTTTTTGGAAATTTGGTTTAAGAAAGACTGGTAAGAGTTAGTTAGAGAGGAGCATTGTGTTTAACAAGGAAGGGAATAAGTAAGAAAACTGATTGTTTGAAAGATAACCGCACTAAAAAATACATCCTGAAAATATTTCGAGATAACTCGCTATAAGGGGAGTGTAATCCAGGAGGATTTAGTAAATTAATATGCCTGTATAAAGACCGATTATTCGCATGTACTTCTTAGCGTGGACTCATATGTTATTTTCTATATTCTATGTAAAATATGGGGACAGGAAGCTCCATCCATACGAAAAGCTTATCTAAACACAAACTTGTAATGGTTAACGCTCAGGATTTAAAGTATTGACACACTGCCAAGTTTAATAAAGTTACAGGCCTCTACAGTTTTGAAAAATTATAATAAAATTATTTGTTCGTTGGCATATATTTCACAACCTCGGAGAGGCAATAATTGAAAAATTCATTCTTGGGCTCAAAATTTCACTTTTTCCGATCATTTACGGCATCAACATTCCATGTCGTTTGTTACCACGTATCACATGACAAAGTTTCGGCGGTGTTGTCACCCGGTTCGTCACTAAATCGATAAGCATACTTGTAATTTTTGGTGTGTCAATAGCTTTATTTACAAACTTATCTATATATTCATTTACTTTTAATTATAGAAGGCACGATTTTTAAATTATTTATTATTTTTGGCGATATTAGCTTTAAGTGTTTCATAATTTAAACAAAATTTTACCTATTGGAACGCCTATATTAAAGTAGTTTTCACAACCTCTTGCTTCAATTCTTGAATATTGCGTCATAGGCATATGACCCGGTCAAGTTCAGGTCAAGATCCATTGTAGGTGACTTAGGAATATCAGTTTTGATACATTCGAAACCTAAGTCTATGCAAATACTACTACTCCAACTTTTTATACACATAAATATAAACGTATAATTTTCTGGGTATGCGTTAATCTTTCCAAAATTTTACATAAACCCGATATCAACAAAACTCTTAGACTTATGTTCATTTGAGCTACTACAATACGTACCTCTGATAAACTTCTGGATTAGCAATATAATTAGCCCAATCAGCCAAGTACACGGTAGCAGCCTTTATCCATCTTCGACGAAATGATTGATTATTCAAAGAATCAAATAATTTGTCGTAATCGAGTTTGCCATCACGACCCGTAAATCCCTAACGTACAAAACAAACAAACGAATCAGTCTACATATCCCTCAATAACACATTGAAATTTAGTAACAGTTTCAATATTGGCATCAATGTTAAGTTTACAATTATATTCGACGACCAGAAGCTTACTTTGAAAATAGCGTTAACTCCAGATTTATGCCACAAGGCTTCAGCCAACTCAGAGTTCGAAAAATGATCCCACAATACGTGAATTTGCTCCAGGAATGGCGGCAAAACCCAAGCATGATCCTTATGTCTTTCTTGTGTAACTTTTCCTTCAGGACCACTGAACGAGTTAATAGCTTGCACAACCATTGGCAATAAACTCATCAATCCTTCTCCTTGTTCTCCTTGCGACCCAGACCCTCCCATATTCCTGCCATTCTGCTTTTGACTATTCATGAATGCTGAAGCGATTTGTAAAATCGATTCCAACCCTATGCCACCCTCTCCATTCGCTGCTTTTCTTTTCTGCCTCTGACCTCTACCGTCATCCTGCGGTTCCGATTGTGTAAATAGGTCAATCACATTTCCAATGATCGCTGGGTCAATTCCACCACCGCCTCCACCATTTGCATTGCCCAGCATACTTCCCAAACCGGAAATGATTTGTGCGAAACCTGTATTCGATTTCCCAGAAGCTCCACCTGATTGCATTAGACTACCAATAAGTGATGCAACTCCAGCGATTCCACCACCTGCATTTCCATTTTGGTTAGCTAGGGCATCTTGAAGAAAGGCAGATGCCATATCTAGAAGTGGATTTGAATCATCGGCTCGACCTGGTCGTTGTGTTGTATGACCACAAGATATGTTGAAACATATGAAAATAACGAATAAAATCTTTTTCAGCCACATCATCGTTCACTTGAGTTTACTGATTTCTTTCTATTCAACGAACAATCCACTCGAATATTTTTGGGCCGGACACAAAGTACACGAACAAACACTTCACAGCTCCACTATTCAACAGTATCTGAACTAAAAAATGCAAAGAATGATTGAACCACGAAACACGAAAGATGCGGCAATTCTGTGTCAGATAGCGGTAAATTAACGTAGCACGGCAAGCGGTAAGAACTTGTTTGTTTCTCTTTTCTCACTATTCTTCATACGGCGCGTGACGTCTTGAATTTTATATTTATTTTGCACTAATTCGAAACAGACTTCTCAATGCAAATTCATAAATTATCTTTGCAATAGATAGATTATCTTTGCGACTAGTTTTCACTGATGTTCACTATAGCTCAATACTTTGAAGAATACTGATGTGGTAAATAGTTCCTAATCTATACCAAATTCAGTTTCTGCGTGCACCTCCACCCTTTTCGAAAATTCGACTGACTTTACCTGAGCTATTCCACCGGCTTGGACCTAGTTAATACTTCTGGCTGGAATGGAAATAAAGATTGTACGAGTACGTGGTCTCTACAAGAAGTTAACTCGGTTGGCTAAATGCGTCAGTTTAACCGTATAAACCATCGTCGGTTGCTGAATTGGATTCTTAGTTCAGTAGCTCAAAAACTTTTAAGATCAGAAAAGGTCAAACAGATCAGGATTTATATGAATAATAACGTATTATTTTTTAAATCAGAATCGTTGTTCGATAAATGAAGTCGAAAACTAATTTCACAGGTTAAGTTAAAATGGCATGGATAAAAATGAAATGATAAGCACTCGAGAAGCGTAAAGCACACATAATGAAGGTACATGATTTGAATAATTAATATTTGTTAAGTCTGATAGCAGAAAGAAATTTCCAGCTTACTTCTTAACTATTTGTTCGTACACTTCATTGCATTGAAAACATTTCTTCATGAGATCCACGATCCATTTGCACACAACAAAAAGGTTTACAACACCATGTTTCAACTACTGAATGGCAGTTTTTCGATCAAGCTCGTGTAGAATTCTTATTTCTTCTTTCGATATTTTCTCTCTAAATAGACGCTTGCTCGCAAGACGAAGAAACTAGCATGAAAATGTTAGAAACGTTAGTAGCCATCGGTGTAATACGGGTATGCGGTGCCTAAATGAATGGAAGTAGTTTAAGATAAAATCAAAGCGAGCTTGACATTCATGTATCCTTACGTACATTGTCAGACGCATTTCATGCCTCTTCGTTGCCGGCGTCATCATCATTTTAGTGCGATTCAACCGATCGGAAATGATAAAATTAAAAATTTCACTGGTCGCCAGCAAGGCTCAAGGCTCGCGCAACGTTTGTGTTGGCAGATAGCCGTGTTCTCTACCTGTAGCAATATATTATATTAGTCTACAAGTTGCCCGCCTAATTCGAATTTATGCTTTTAATGATATAAAAGGATGCATTCGATGCTATAAACTGTACACGCAGGTATTTGCGCACAGGTTGATGATAAAATCAAAGAGCTAATAGGTATGCCATCTGACTTCTAATTTGGATATATGTATCAAAGTATCAAAGCTAGCATATCTAACGATATGCTAGCTTTGCTTAGGCTTAGTAACGCTACATTGCTTACACTAAGATAACCGTCCGTCAAACCCAATCCTTTGTTTTGTACAGTGCTCTTCACTATGCCAGGTAGAGCTTCAAGTCCCTAGCATTCAATGTGCCAGCGGACCACCCTCTTTAGAGTCGAGAGAGCACATCCCGTCCAACTCTCTTTAAGGCTTTGGCTCTCTGTTGGACATTAATATCTTCTTCTCCTTCCACAGTTTTCTCAACCTCCTGCCGATCGGTTAAAAATTCCCGCCCAAAATTGGCAAAGTAAGATATTAATTTCATCGTGGCGCTTGTAATAATGCACAACCTATCTCAACCAGGTAACTGTTTGTTGCGTAGGAGTGGCCCCAAGAGGTCCATACGGTTTGGTAGTCTTTCCAGGCCATGAAAACATATTTGATTTTATCCACTTAGGCACATAATTTGTATTCTGTGCATACATTTAGACCAGTAGTACTAGCTTCCATTTGTAAAGCGGTTGGTTCATCCTGGGACTCCTTGAGCACCGCCTTAAACACCACTTGTCTTTGGCTTCCACAGCCTCCTAGATATCGGTGGCCAACCCGAACGTGCTTTTACAAAGTCTCACCGTTTAAGAGCCATTCTGAAAAATCTATCCCTTGTCTTCAAAAGTCGTACCAGGACCTGTTTAAACTGCTGTCACTGCACGGGAAAGGGCATTTAGGACAAGATGATCTTTGCCATTTCTATGAATCATGTCAAAGTCATATTAGGTGCGTTTTTTATACATTTCCTTCGGCTCCTTTAATCCTACCTGCATTCCGAAACCACTGAAACACCTCTTCCGAAACTTGGAGGTGTTTTTCAATGTGTTGAGTTACGATAGTAATATTTTCCAGATACGTTGAGACATAGGATTCTTAGTCAGGGCCAAAGACTCTATCAGCCAGTCTTTGCCATAGTGGTGGAGAACTTCGCAGCCTAAATATCATCCTCTGGAACAGAAATAGCTGTCGGCTCCACGCCGTATACGCGTGAACGCTGTAAAAACTTTTAATTCTACTGCCATTGGCACCTTCCAAGAAGCGACACAATATCAAGCGACGCAAAATAATTCGCCTCTCGTAGCTTGTATAAAATTACCGGAACGTATGACAAAGGGTATGTATCTCTTTCGGAAATTTTGTAAAGTATAGACACAGGAACGATATGAGCCATCATTCTTTTTGACGCGCAATTTTAAAGAAGCTCAGGGGCTTGTTAAGAGCTCGACTATTCCTGAATCTATCATTTCCCTATGTTCTTCTATAGCAGAATAGAGAGGATAACAGTGCTATTTAAAGGGAGGTGATTACGCTGGAGCTACCTACTACTATATCCAGTGATGCTGCCAACTTTCCCTCTTTCTCTTTGTTCAACCTTAAGTGCTGCTTCAGCTATTTTTCTGTTGAGCAAACAAATCTATCACTTGTTCTTTATAATTTCACCATTTTTTATTAATAGACAATGCTGTTAATAAATTGAAATGATTTTTCCTCATTTTATGAGCTTCTGAATTATAGTTTATACAATATTCTTTAGATTGCTAAATAATTTTTCTGAATAAATGATCGGGGCACTACAACCCGAATCGAGCCTTAGCCTCCTTAATGCTTCGCCTCCTTAATGCTTCGCCTCCTTAATGCTTCGCCTCCATTCGTCTCGGTTCAGTGACCGCGTTCTCCAGTTCAGTGCTCCCGAAAGTGACCTGCTGTCAGCATCTACCGAATCCTCCCAGCGCTTCATATATTAATTTTGACTGGTTTAAACTGGATTATAATTGCATCCCGAAGCATATTTGGAAGGTTTTTTTCGCCATCTTTAGATTTCCATTTGTACTGCGTGACTGTAGAATATTGCAACTAATATTTGCCTGACAGAATATTTTCGGTTACTTCTCTTATCGTAACAGCGCCCCGAGAATCCTATTGAATTAACTCAAAGGAATTGATTAGG
Source organism: Nemotelus nigrinus (assembly GCA_947369275.1). Taxonomy (NCBI): domain Eukaryota; kingdom Metazoa; phylum Arthropoda; class Insecta; order Diptera; family Stratiomyidae; genus Nemotelus; species Nemotelus nigrinus. Next base: position 29,352,439 of record OX376374.1, on the reverse strand, counting down.
AGCTCCAAGCTTTCAACAACAGACTGTACAATTCGGGGGCCGAAAATTCCAGCAAATAACCATCGAGCTTGGGGGACCTGGTTGATCTTGATCAATTTCAACTGATAAATATTTATGCTTCAAAAATCACGAAAATTAAAAATTATCACTTCTGCCATTTGACGTAAGAAAACTTACTAAACGTGTCTTCAAAGATCGATCATATTGAAAAACACTTTTTTAATCCAATCAAGATTTTGTATAAAAAAGCATTCGCACAGATTTGTATGTACCACATCAAATCACCTTTTCACAATTTTTCTATCATAATTGGTACCTGAACGAAAATATCAAGAAGCACTGTTAAAGCAAAACCATCGTTTATGCTTCAATTGCAAAAACGAATTAGCTCAATTTAACCCACTGATACTACACACACTTCATTCAGTACGCGAACGACGAAAAATGTTTTAATGGAATTTTTTAAAACAGTAGGTGAACGAAGTATTTTGATAATTTCATTCGGCAATATGAAATTTTATATTTGTTTGTAAAAATGGAGATACACATAGGTTTCTTTTTATTTTGGAAGGGAGAAAGATGGTGGGCCTAAGTCCCACTATCCCCATACATAGAGCCGCCGCTGGAAGAATACATATTAGATCGGAATCTAGGATATCGCCGAAAGACCCCAAAACAACAACGAAGTACATTTCAAAGCATCGTCAACTGCTTAGCCCTATTCATCAAGCAGTGAAGAAAGCGAGAAAGAAGCTGTACGGTTTCAGAGCGGATTCAATTAGGTTTCCGAAAAATGATTTGATGTGGAAAATACGCCCTAGGCTGCAACCGAAATGGGAAGAATTGTATCACAAGCAGTTGAACGAGGTTATCTACCGGATACATCGAAAGCACCGATCGGAGATGAACATCTAGCTTACACAAATGTTGACGAACAGATCTAAGGAGGGGGTGGTATTGCATGCACACCCAACAGTTCACAATTCACCATATCAGTACCAGAAATAATGAGAAACGTCGATAAATATCTTGTCGAGGTATCTCATACATGTACTTAAAAAAAAAATTGTTTTATTTCGTAAACGCGGAGAATATCGAATCCACGAAAAAAAGCACATCAATATATTTGTGGTTTTTTCTTTATTTCTTCTCATTGTCACCCATATCCTTAGAGCTTTTGAAAAAGGGAACTATTTTGCAACGAATCGTAATTCAACATCAAATTCCGCGACGGGTGCGTCTGAATTTGACGAGAAAGAAATATAACCCTTCACAGAAAAAACCTGCTTACATTTCAGCACAGCGGAGGCTCGTTAACGTGTTTTCCACGCCAGAAGTTGAGGTTTTACTTTTTTATGAAATAATGAATTCTAATGAATTCTGAAATAATGAATTTTTCAAAACTCGTCCTGAAAGCCTAGTTCTTAATTCTTTTAGGAAGTTGTGGTTGCTTTTCAAAAATCTTTCAAAACATACAATATCCGAAAAATGAAGGGTCTAAAGTCAGTTATAAAGGACGAACAGGAAAAAAAGTCCAAAGAATTTCACCTGGAAGTTTGTGCTATTGATGCCATGTCGAATGAAGAGGTTATTTAGCAGAAAAGATACCGTACTAAACATTGAACTCCAATTGTTGATCATTTTTGCTTTGCGTTATTGCTGAAACGGACTTAGCGTCCACAAGAAGTGAAAATTATGTTTAATAGATAGCATCAGTATTTTGTGAAGTTTTTTAGGAACAAAAAGTGTTTTAGTTTCCTATGAGTCGCTTATACATTTTACCACTCCATATCCAAAGTTTTTTTTTTTTTGAAATTTCATGGGGTGTGCGAATGTGGATTTTGTATACAGCAAATGGTTATATTCCTGATTGAGTTCCAATTAGTTAACTGGTATTGATCGTCTTTTGACTGAAAAATGCATTTTTCGGTGTTGAGATATTTTCCAAACAACGCATACGTTTATCAGAAATATGCTTTGTAATTTTGCATAAACGGACGTTTAAAAGGAAGATGGTAGGCATAAACTTTTCGAAAATGTATGACCATTTTGGAAGTCTTATAATATGGAAGTCTTATAATATCATTATTGCCCTTTATATTCAGAAATTTTAATGTTATCATAACAATGAATAATTTAAAAAATGTTACGTAATTTTTTTAAAGCATTATTCAACAATCACTTTCTATCAGGGCTACAACTTTGAAGCCCGCTTCCTCTTAGTTTCCTGTATGCATAAGATTTTCTTTCACTAACTCGGATCTAAGAAAAACCACTTTCACTGAACGCAAGTACATTATGCCTTACATCGTTTGATTTCTGCTATGTAGCAGACTGAGGAAAATATCTGCATCATTTGTTAGCCAGACGTTCCGTGTATCGCGTCGGAAAAATAAAGTGTAAGAAATGGTTGTAACCGTCTCCGATATCGATAACAGCGTTTGTACGAAATTGAATAGCTTTTTTCCGGGGAAAAACTGTCTGGTCGAAATAAATCCCGGCCGTGTTTTCTTACCACGGAAATTTGAAGAACTCTATGAATCGATTGATAGTTTCCAAGTTCGGGAGAATGATGTTTGGGTGATTTCGTATCCAAGAACAGGTGAGCGATAGAGTGTAGTGACATTAAAACATTTTTCGTCTCATTAAGGAATATAATCTTACATTTTGAGCCTCTTAGTTTATTTATTGAATTTGAGTTGAAAAGATGAATCTCATTACTTCCTCTCGATCATAAACAGTCAATCAATCTAATGTACAGATACTATTTAACAGGTTCAACATGGGCACAGGAAATGGTATGGCTGCTAGGAAATAAACTGAACTATGCGGAAGCAAAAACTAAAATGTTAGCCATGCGAGCACCAATTCTTGAATTATCTGTTCTCTTCAGTGAAGATCAAACTGAATGGGTCTCGTAAGATACAAAACAATTATCTGTATTAATGTTTAATGCTAAATCAAAATTATCTCAACACAGAAGTGCCATAGGAAACTCTGTCAAGTGTTTGGAAAGTTTCCCAAGTCCCCGATTTTGCAGATCTCATTTACCTTGGCAGCTTTTGCCTCGACAATTGCATCAAGTTAAACCGAAGGTCAGAATCGAAAATTTTAAAAACAACTAACAAATTATCGAAAACTTTTTCCTTCATCATTCCAGATAATCTACACCGCACGAAATCCAAAAGACCTCTGTGTTTCATACTACCACTACTGCAAGCTAATCCATGGGCTAGACGGCTCATTGGACGACTTTTGCGAATTGTTTCTAGCGGGAAATGTCCCAATAGGATCATATTGGAATCACGTTTTGAAATTCTGGGAGCATCGAGACGACGAAAATATTCTGTTTTTGAAATATGAAACAATGAAGCGCGATTTGCAGTCGGTAGTAAAGAAATGTGCGGAATTTCTAGACCTAGACTACGCATTAAATCCAACAGATTTATATGAAATTTGTGATCATTTGGGTTTCAACAAGATGCAATCGAATCCTGCAGTGAATTTGAAACCGATTATCGAACAAGATGATGATCCGAAATCAAATGCGAAATTCATACGGAAAGGTGAAATTGGTGATTGGAAAAATTATTTAACGCCAGAAATGTCTAAAAAATTTGATGATTGCATCGAAGAGCATTTTCGAGGAAAAGATATCGATTTTGAATACGAATGATATTTGAAAATAGTTGGTTAGATAAGTTTGCTAAAAACTTCAAAATTATGATGTTGTATTTAATTGTTTTATAACTATTTTCGTTTTATATCAGTTTTCTGTTGTTTCAAACTCAAGCATGATCAACCATACGAAATAAATGTTTGAGTTTGATCAACCATACGAAATAAATGTTGGATTGAAAGATTAATATTGCTGATTCAACATTTAATCCCATTTTTATTTATGATCATTTGAATTTGGTTTGCTGCGATGGCACATATTTCCCCTACAAAGATAAAAAGAAAAATAATGAGAACACTAGGTTAGGTTAGGTTAGTGAAGACAGTTGCCGGGAACGTGGCCAGCATTAGGCCACCAGTTTGGGCCCATTTGCCACCCTCCGCTGGCTTGTTAGAGCTGCCAAGTGACCGCTCCGCCAAACTGAATCAGCTGACTCAACGTGACGGTACTGGCCACCTCTGCTAACTCTTGAAAGTGGCAAGAACCAAAAATCTTGAGGCGTTTATTATTTAGATGAGAACACTAACACAAAATATTTGAAAATACTACGCACAAAGAAGAAGTACAAGCATATCCAGAAGAAATGTCAACAAAAGGTTTAGAGACTCTAAGAAAGAAGCCCCATAATCAAGAGGCCTTGAATATGACAAGTAGTATATTGATAATTTAAGTTTTGAATCAAATATACACTTTAAGAAAGTCCTTATCCAATTATCAACGGGACTGAAGGAGAAACCAAAGATACAAAAGAAAAATGTGATAGGAGATAACTTACAAGTGATAATTTGTAAAATTTAGAGCTATAGAATTGAAAGTCGTTCTACAATTGAGAGCAGTTATCATCTGATTTTATCACCTTAAATATGTTAAGGTCGTCATAGGTATAAGGGAAGGAAGATCGTTTATAAACAATTGACAAAGCAGAGCGCGAAGAATCGAACCTTGCGGAGCACCAGAAGTGAGAAAAAAGAAGAGGAAGAACAAGAGTTAGCATTAACGAAGCAATCGCACTCACATATGTAAAAGGGAAGCGAAGGAAGCGAAGTTCAACAAGACACTAAACTTATCCAGTTTTAAGAAAATAATTTGAAAGTCTACTAAATTCAAAGCCTTTGCAAAGTCTGTATATAGTACCTTCACTTGTTTTTGCTGGAATAGTATAAGCGACAGTGTGTGTGAACGATAGTGAGTTGCATGCCGTTATCTTACATTTACCCTTTGTGAACAAGCTTTTTAAAGAGAGATATCGGATAATCATTGAAAATTCTGAAAAATGGGAATACTGGGAAAAATGGATAGGAAAAATGTTAGCGGGTTTCGAAAAAGAAGAGGACATACTGGACGAAGTACTAAGGTTAAAACATATTGACAAAAGGACGCAGACATGAGAAGAGTGACCTTGTAAAGATATTCTGTATACTATCAGGGCCAAAGTTGGTTTTGCTATCTAGATTACTTAGTAAACATTGGGCGTGTTTTTTTTGTTCCCCCCTATCTAAAACAGAACAATGCTATCCACTGCAGACGCATTGAGAACAACAACAACTCCTCCTTTCCATAACAGAAGTTTTTGTTGTTTCCAATGCGTCTGCACTGGTTGACATTGTTCTGTTATGGATAAGAGGAGCAAAAAACGCGCCTATTGTAATTCTAAGGGGCTCATACGAGTTTCTATTCAGCAAGTGTCACAAAAATATTGTAATGATCTAAAAACCAATCGATATCAAACCGTGACCAATTTTCGAAAATCAGCCAGGTTGTCACCGGTAGAAAAATAATGGAAAGTGACATTTTTACAACACGGTCATTTCCCACGCCATGAGAGCATATCCTTGAAACTGACTGTTTCCAGCACAAACACAAATGCGGCTACATACAATCTCAAATGTGTTTTGTATATCTCCTGCATTGTCAGCTTGTTGTCAAAGAATTATACCATAATCAACCGTTTAAACAATTTTATTGCTTACAGCCAATTTTTAGGGTTGTCATCAATACTTTTCTGCGTATGCTCTAATAAACATATCTTTTCTGCAACATCTGGATATTTCATTTGGAATAATTCCAGTAATATGGTCAAATAAGACCATCTTAAGTTTTCTATCAACTTAAAGCTAAGAGTGTTTTCATGATCGAGAATATCAGATTTGAATGAGGGTCCTTCAAACGGATCATGAAATAGCGACCAATTCTTGTTGCACAACTTCGATACATCCTGCAGCACACAAGTAAAACAAATCAGAACTATAGATAATTGATTTGTTGAAATCTAAACCTTTTCCAAAAGCTCGAAACCCTGCCAAATATTCTGGGATATCATTATGACATCGGTCCCATCTAACGCTTGTTCGATACTCTTGCAGTCCTGGATGGATTTCTCTGCCCCAACGGCGAATTCTTGAGCTATAGAGAAATATCGTGGCGAAACACGGGCTTGCTGCAAATGAAATTGTCCTGACATTAATGTGAGGCACATTCAGGCTTTCGGCTTACTTTCGATAACGCTGTGAGTAACCTTGTGTTCACGCCCAGTCTAGGAAGTAGCAAGAGCAGTGAATTGAAATAGGGGTATGGGCGTCCGATTAACGACACCGTTAAGTTTTCAAAGGACTTGTAACGCTCGAATATGGTCATCATGGCTGCAAAAGACAATGCTGGGCACTGGGCACAATTCAATATGTTGATAGTTGGAGTTGGAGCCGTTTCGATAAGTCCTCTCAAGCAAAGCGCAGACGATGAGGCAACTAGTACTAGATCACCCTGGGCACCCAAAATTCTGTAAAGGAATTGAAGTGCATGGAAAAAATCGAAGAACGAGCCAGAAAAATACCTAGCAATTTGGTCGATTGGTCTAGTTGGTCGACAAAAAAGCATGGGACGATACACGATATTACATATAGCTCCCAGTTTCTTGATTGCGATTTCAACAGCAATCTGATTCGTGGCACATGTTTGTTCAATCAACAAGTTCACAGTTTTCTCTTTCAGAATTCTCTGGAAACGAGTTAGTTACTAGAAAACATCATCGAATTATCTCGCATTTGCCTGAATACATACATTTTTTGACAGCTCTCCCGAATATTTTTCCTTAAGTCCTGTAAGTATGACACGTTTTATATATGTATTATCGATATCTCTTATGGAAAAAATGGGCTGCGACGTTTTGAAGAGATGAGCGTTACCCATAGTTCGGATAAGTGTTAAAAACGCACAGCACCTTTAAATAAATAAAACAATCTACACATTCAATTTACAATGATAGCGGCAAAATTACTACGTAAAGGTCGTCATGAATGAAGTTTGTAGGCCTACTTGCTAGTGATATACTAGGTCACTAGGTCACTAGGTCCATGAAATATGAAGGGTCGTTTTACAAAAGAAAATTTTGATATTCTCCTAACTGATGGAGAGTTTACAAACATTTCAAAGGTCAGATGGGGATAAATTATTAATACAAATTCCAAGGAGGGATCCTGCAGATGGGTTTTAAATCTCTGCAACATCTTGCATCTAAACAAAAAACAATGAAATCGAAAATTTCGTAATCTTTTAACTGAACAATGTCTTGATGAAAAATACTGTGGACACAATCTTATATAAAATATACTTACCATTGATTATGATGGTACTATCTCATATACTAATGCACCAACTGTTTGGGAAGAACTAGGAGGAATTATTGAAGTTGGGATTTTTGCGGTACACACGATCCGAACATATCCAACTCAGAAAACATTTTTTTTATTATTTACATGCTTGTTAAATTAATCATACTATAGTATGCACTCGCATATCCACACAAATCGTATTTCACCCTATCAATGCTAGAAACATTGAGACACATCGAAAAATATCAACTAGAACAGCCTCCATACAATGCTTCTAATGAATATTATAGAACGGAAAGTTTCATGGGAAATTCTATGTTTAAAAAATGATAAGATGCTCTTTGTAGCTAAGACACGCATAATTTAAATATAAACCAATTCCCATTGGACGGGAAAAGCTCACAACAGCCAAGGAGCATGCAATCAATCGTTTTAAAAATGCCTGAGGGACTATAAATATCCATGGTGTGAGACTTGGCAGTCTTTGAGAAGTAAGTCGAGCAAATCACACGGTGAAATAAGTTATGTTAGTTATAAAAATAAGTTATGGTGATATTAGCTTCACTGCAGTTCAGTAAATTGTTTTATATAAAGTTAAGTGGTATATTTTCAACAATTGTATGTTTAATAACAATTAAAGTGTTTTTAGCAACAATAAACCAAAAAAAATAGTGAATCGCGAATCCGAAAAGTGTGCTTCAATTGAAAAACACAACAACTGGTGTCAGAAGTGGGATTATTTTGCGTTTACGATTCCACAATTGACTTTTATTAAAGTTTTCGACAGAAACGTGTTAATTTATAGTGTGCGGCTTAAATAAAAAGTAAGAAATTTGGGAAAAGAGCAAAGAAGTTAGAAGAAAAAGAAAGAAACCAATAAGCCGCAGACATCAAGATGCAATTGGGGGACATTAAACAGTAGCTGATGGAAGTTAACCAACAATTTCAACAGCAATTAAACAATCAAGTAGTGGAGGAGAAAAAAAGTTCGACAAGAAAGGGTAAAAGTTGGTAAGACTTGAAGAAGAAATAGATGTTCTGAATTCAGATCTGCAGCGCGTCAAAGCCGTAGCTAAATCAAGTGGCAGTAAAGTACGGAAGCATCCATTTTTGATGAAGAACCTTGTAGCATTTGCCATTTCGAATTTTTTCTAAATTCACGGCAAACGACTTCTGATACGTAATGTATCAGAAGTCGTTTGCCGTGAATTTAGAAAAAATTCGAAATGGCAAATGCTACAACTGGATATGTTCTCATATCAGTTTGCGGCTACAATTCATGACGGATGAATATACGTAGCTTCCCGTTTTCTTGAGAGCCAACCATCCCCATTTTTTCATGAACCCACCCCAGCCGCAGCGAGCTAGCAAAGCGGCACACCAGCATCCGTCGGGGTTGGTTAAAGGGTGCTCCGCTAATGCGGACAAGGGGCCTTTACGGCCATTTCTAGGGCACCCTGCTCTCGGGGCAATTTTTTTTTTTTTTTTTTGCCTCTTGAATGGCACTAGTCATTCCACTTTCAGACCTTAGCACTCTTGGTTCTGGACTTCGGTCTGGTTCTAAGTTGTGCTAAGGTCACTCTCATCCACACAATCGCTACAACCTTCTTGGACCATCCACAAGAAGTATTTGTGTCTGTTGCAGAATGCGACTATAAGAGCAATCGACAGCATGTGATCACACTGGTGGTGTCAGGATGAGCAGCCTTTGCGGAGATACTTCGAACCATTCCAGTGGACAATTTATCCAGATTTGTAAGCCTGGTGAACGCTTTGGATATGAAATATGGCGAAGATCACTTTGAGAAAGAGCATTGTTCATAGCTCAGAGCACGTGCACAGACGCCGCCAGCGGAGATCTTGCAGTAGCTGCCTCAAAATATTCAACGGTTAACCATTCTGTTTTAGCCTACATCGGATTCAGAGCATCGGGATGAAATGGCGAAAGATGATTTCTTCCAGGGTGTTCACGGCGAAGAACTTAAACAAGAACTTAGTTTAGCTAAACGTTTAGATAAACGGACGCTAATGGATTATTTTGCCTACGAATCAATGAAGCAAGTGTCTTGTAGCAACGTTATAGCCTGTAAAATATGGGAATATGTGCATCGAAGAACAATTACCAACGGAATTTCACAAGCTAGTTCAGCTCCTCGATGCCGGAACTGTGGAAAGAAAGGGTCGTGAAAGGGAAAGTCGTGACTGGTACAAGAAGGATGAACCCTTTTACTGCCATGTATGCTCAGTAAGATAGAATCAAAGCGGAGAGTCGATACGGTCGAACAAAACCACTTATTCTTGGAAAACGAAATAAAAGCCAGTAGGAATCATATTTGAAGATCAGCAGTTAGCCCGTGACACTGATGACCCTGAAACGATCACCGTTATCAGATTATATTTTCATGAGAATGATTTAATTACGCAAAGGAAAGTCAATGACGAAGTTTGTAGCATGACCAAGGACACTGGAGCCGCTAAGTCAATCCTGAAACGGACATGGCGAAGTCCTGGAGACTTGACAATGTTTCAGACGGCTACTGGTTAATCTACATCAGTTCACAGTGAGATTTTTTGGCAGATACAACGAGATTTTTTATTTTAGCATCAGTTTTTGGTAGCCGATAAGACTGGTGTGAATTGTGTATAAGTGTAAAGTGAAAATTTTATTTGTGAAATAATTTATTTGTAACGATTGTTTTTTTAAAATAATTTGTATTCAGTTGTGATAAACAAACTGTTGTATTTTGGAAAACACAGAGAACCACGAAGTGTGTTTCAGGTGTAAAACACAGCAATATTCTATATTGTTGACTTGAATAAATTCAAACAATTATTGCTTTCGATTCAGCAAGCTGCCGAGTGAAATAATTGAAAAATTGATCATCGAATAGGCAGAAAGCTATTCAGATCTTTGGATTTACTTTTCCTCGTCTTTTAACCGACTGAAGATGTTGATTTCCAACAAAATAACCTTAATTGATTAGCTTGGGATTTCATCAATTCTCTACATTAGTTTTAGAATTTGCTTAATTTACTAAAAGTGAAGATTTTCATAAAAGTAAAATTTAGTGTTTTATATCACATTTATCATCACATTTATATCACATAGAAAATAAATTAAATGTGTCATGAAATACCTACATATATTTTTTAATGTACCGAACAAAACGCATCAGCGCTGCACATATTGAATAAAAGAAGTTCCTTATCCGTGCAGCATAAGAAATTGGAAAGAAAGTATTTTTGTTTGAGTAAAAAAGCAAACTTATTTCATGTGCCGCGTCACTCTGATATCTGTAATTGGATTATTTCACATTTTAAGACGATCTATTATTTGTACATATCCCATTATTTTTACTCATCTCTTTATTTGAATACGTTTTAGTCTAGCCTGAACAATGTACTCGAGTACTATTTGACTTAGTAAAATCAAAAAAAAAATATTCGGATTTCTGAGGTAAAAACATGTAAATTTTGGAACTACTTTTTCTTTATATTAATTCTGTTTCATACCATTGCCATTCTAACTTTCTCAATTGTACAGAAATATCGTCAGTTTCAGCTCACTGCCCGCAGCACCGTTATGAATTTACAATCAAAAAAGCAAGAACACTTTCAACACGAACATCCGACATGATTGTCAACTTCCGCTGTCAAAAAATTTCAATTCAGTCGGCTATGCTATATGGTAATGCCGACATTTGCCGGCAGGCGAAAATCGAACGAATATTTCGCCAACACTGTGGAAACTATCGTACAGTTCAGTACTTTCGAATGTTTGGACAGCGGAGATTAGCAACCAAGTCGGATTTTTGCGTTGTGAAAATCAGAAATATAATCTCAAAACATTTCAATACATTTCATGCTTTTTTAATGTTCTCCAACACGTTTCGATTTCGCTTCATCAGCAGTTATAACAATTAAGTTTTACCGACAATTTTCAAGAATTTCAAAAATTCAAACTTCCGGTTTTAGCTTTAAATAGCTATAAAAAGTTCTATATATAAAATTCATAATTTTCTTAATTTTGCAAAAAAAAAAACCAAATTTTCCTCGATTCCTCCATTCTCGTCATTTTCGGCAATTATTGGCCAATCGGTATTTTCTTCTTCGCCTTTGCCGTGCCATTTTTGTACAAAAACGACACTCGGGTTCTTGTATTTAGTTAATCGGTTTGGTTTAAGGCTGAGCATATACGTCCGTTCCCCTCCGTTTACCTCCGTTTACGACCGATCGGTCCCTCCGTTTTGGTAATTCCGCGTCGTTTACTCAAACATTTTTTGACGTTGTGTATTTTTGGTGAAAAGTGACTGTACAATACTATCCACAACATATGTCACCCTGTCTTTATCGTAATAGAAAAAAAATGATGGACAGTAACAATAACAACAACGACAAGTTCATATTTTGACATTTTGCTCAAATGGAAAACAATTTCGTTTCGTCTTTGCATTTTCGGTATACGAACAAATAGTTTATAGCTATTTTGAATTTTTTGTTTTCAAATCGAAATTAAATGTTGTACTCTCGGGGAAATCAGACCGGTGAAACGCGAAAATTCGAAAGAACGATAGAAAATGTGTAACTCGATGACTAGATACAGCTCATATAATAATCCATTGCTTCTTTGCAAAATAAAAAATCTTAATTACGATCTAATCGAGGAATGTAAACGATGTGTCGAAGGATCGTTTCTGTCCAAGAATTTACAATGCGAATTAGAAAGGTGAGAATAGAAGTAGTGTGAAGATATAAAAGAGTACGGAATGAATGATAGGTTGGGATGAAAGCCAGACGTTTATCGATAATTTGGCATTCATATATCAAAAGTGAAATGAAAACTATTTGAAGTTTGTTTGTGTAATGCTCTTTCAAAGAACTTACAAGACATTTGCAAGGATCTTCTGATTATTAACAAATTTGAATAAGGCAACTACATTGTTGGAATTTGAACCTGTTTTAGTAGTATTAATTCTTTTTGCGATCAACTTTCATATGCAGATGTTTTGAACAACTACTAAGTTCAACATTTTTCCTTCATATTGACGCATAACATCTTGCAACAATGTTATTGACGTTCTTATCAAATATTTTTGACAAATTGAGCTGGGTCCACGTGCAGCATCCAGCAAATAATGACGTCAATTCGAACCAGAACGTTCATTAGTTTGTGATAGAAGACTTTTAGCTGAGGACCTGAAGGTCATTTCTTACACTTGAGATAGATTATCTAAGATTTTGCATATCGTAAAAACATCAAAGTGTTTGCTCAAGGATATGAATACATACCAAGAAAGAGTTTATCAAGTCAGTTGTAAACAAAGAGCTCGTTCATGATTATTTGGCAATAGCAGAGTAAGAATAACATCGCATTTTTGAATGCTAATCGCAGAAGTATAATCAAGAATATTTTATGAAAATTTAAATGAATTATGTAAGATTAACCTTCCAGCCGTGTTAAAATATTGCTAATAAATATATTAATTTAAACCCAACCTTTTCCTTTTGAAGCAATTTCGAGGGTAATCTATCCTCTTCTTCAGTGTCTATCAAACACTATCAAGCAGTGTCTATCAAACACAGACTACTCTCGAAATATCGATATTTGTCAAGAAATTAAAATATA